>CM053571.1:84345100-84431711 GCA_028646485.1 Cryptoprocta ferox | reverse complement strand
ATCTGAGGTACATAAAAATATGCCCAGCACAGCACATAGCCTCACTCGTAGTAGGTTCTCAATATTGTTTATCAGTTAAAAATCATTCATTAGGAAGCCCTCAATCATTCAATAATCATTGATTGGATGAATGAAAATGAAGCTGGCACTGTCCTCTCTTGAGATTACTGATTATTGTTCACCAGCTAAGGAGGCCAAATGAAGCATTATGATCCATTTGGATTATTATTTGCAAGATTTTATCTCCACCAGTGGCTATGTAAGGCTTGTTAGCAATGTCTCCTTGGATTTCTGTCTGGCAACTGATACTTCTGCTCTGAGTTTAACAGTTAAGCTTAACTATTCCTACTCATTATTATTCACTATATCTTTTGATGTATATCTTCTAACTTAGGACCACTGGGTGTTCTTATTGGTTGCTAGGTTGACAATAGGCCTTTTATAAATTGAACCTCTGTATCCCCCTAGGAAACATGAACATCCTTATTATATTCCATTTGTTATATTATATACATGATCTTTAGAGAAGAGCCTAGCTTCACCTGGCTTCTTCTAAACACATACCAGACATATTAATAACCCACCTATAATTACAAAGCCAGGTATGTAAATAATGCCCTAGGACTATCCTAGTCTCTCACAGTCTAGGAAGACCATACTAACCTAGTAAGTAATAACCCAGGATCATAGTCCTTAACATAAAATACTGCACCATTGGGACTAGAAAGTACATGTATCCCAGACACATGTGTTGCTACTATTGTCTACTTAAAAACATGGAGGATGAAATATTTGTATAACTTTTTCGGTTTACAAAAGATTACTAACACATAGAGACTAATTTCACTTCATAATCCATTTGCCTGAACCATTGCTCAATCGCACAAATAAGTAGTTTCCAGTTGTACATGGTTTATGGGTTAGCAAAAAGAAATCATATACACAGATAAAACCCCCTCTCTAAATTATAGATATATCCATTAGCCAAAGATACAGAATTTAATAATGGAAATTAGCAGGCCAACAGAGCAGAACCAGATGTAGTATATCTTTCCCTTGATCTTTGGTTTCCTTAGAAGGAAGATCAATGAGGTGATGTTTTCTTTACAAGCAAGATCTTGAGAAAGAAACTGATTTCTTGCTGGGCCATTGCCCTTGGTTATATCACCATTCTAAACATCTCACACTAACCATCTAGTGATTCTGTTTAGAAAATGTCCATAGACATTGGCTTTCTTGATTCTTGGATTATAATGAGTCAGCCCAGCAACATTCTCATTTGAAGTCCTTGTCCAGATGTCTCTGAACCACTCCTCTGAATTCAGTTTCCCAGAAATATGGAAAGCCAATGCTTTGACTCAACTGGAGGCTACTGTAGACTTTCTAACTTTGAAGAAAGAAAAAAAGAACTCACCTCTCAGTTATGAATATGAAGGATTTCACATCCTGTATATAAACAAACAATCCTTCCTTATTGGTTTTAATTATAAGATTAGATGAAAAGGATTTTCACCAGTGGATTAAATCACAGGACAATTCAGCCCCTGCGTTCCTTATGATTCTGGGGAAAATTTGGCTAATCCTTACAATGTAAACAATAAGAATTTCATCAACTTTCTGAAGCCAATTGGTTTTTATTTTGAAATATTGCTTAATTATTATCTTATTTTCTTTATTTTCTCTCACAAAAATTCAAATTAAAATGGTCGACAAATTGTGCAACTATAATTTTTCACTCAAAGTTCTTCTGTAACAATGATTTCTATACAGCAATTTTTTCATTACATAAAAGATATTATTGTAATAAACTCTAAATTTCAACTCAATAATTTCTTGATGGTGACTTTCTTTTACAGAGGAGGAGAAATTAAGGAAGGCCTTTGTTGGTGATGTTTATTGCTCTTTTAGCTCATTATTTCATACTTTTTTTGCAAACTATATTTTCACAATCTATATGATCTTTCACTTCAGTAATGTTAGGCTTCCATGAAATATTTGATTTTAGGGACTGTATGAGTGGTGGTTAAGGTCAGGTACTCCAGAGATAGACTGTATGGGTTTCTTTTAATCCCATACTACAATGTACTAATGGTGTGACATTGAACAAATGGCTTCTCTGTGCTTCAATTTAGTTTTTTATAAAACAGATTTTTTTTAAGATTAACTGATACATATAAAGTGCTTGGAAGAGTGCCTAGCATCCAGTGAAGGCTCTAGAAATGTTTGTTGTAATTAACTGTAATGTAAGTATTACAAATGAAGTGACAAGAAATGAAATTGAATCGCTAGGTGATTACTGGGGTTTTTTTTTTTTTTGTATTTAAAATTATTTAAAGGGTCACCTGGGTCGGTCAATTGATTAAACGTCAGCCTCCTGATTTGGCTTAGGTCATGATTTCAGGGTTGAGGGATTGAACCCCATGTCAGGAGCTTGGAGCCTGCTTAAGAATCTCTCTTTCTCCCTCCCTGTATCCCTCCCCACTCTCACATTCTCTCTCTCTCTCTCTTTCTCTCTCTCTCTCTCTCTCTCTCTCTCTAAAATAAAGAAAAATTTATTTAAATGATGTATCTTATTTTGGTACTTTTTTAAAGTATGGACTTTAAAATTCATTAATTGAACTATTAATCCTTTAAATTCTCTGACTTTGAGGCTTGTTGACTAACAGACTAGATTGCCTTGCACTATTCTTCAGATTTACTTAGATTTTAAGGTATTTCACCAAGTAATTCTTGACTTCTGATACAATTTCAGACATAAACAGAGGTGTGATGGACTGAATTCATTCTATCTTGCGAGAACATATTTTGTGTATTCCTTCTTGGTAGCCTGAAATCAGCCATAGTGAGAGTGTATACACCATGAAGATTGGCAAATGTCATAAATGAGAGTTTTTTTTCTCTTAAAATAAATGAGCTAGTTATTAAATATATATCACCATACCAGAGGACATAAATCCATTTAAAATCCATTTAAAACAGATGAAAAATCATCCCAGCACACAAACAAAATAAAATACTTTTTTATTAAAATATTTACATGAGGATAATCAAAATATTATATATCCGTCTTCTTACAGCATGGCTTATACCCTTTGGAAGTTTTATCCCATAGATCATCAATCACCAAATATAATTAATCTCAGAATTTTCATCTCAATATTAGTCATAAACATTCCCTATATCTGTAATCATCTTGACATTATCTTTAATAGTTAATTACCACTGATTTAAAAAATATATGTTTTGAGAAGGATTGAGAGTGTGTGTGAGAGGGAAGGAGAGGGGCAAACGGAGAGAGAGAGAAACTCTGGGACTTGAGGGCTCCGGGGGAGCTGTCAGCTTGGTGGATCAAAGGCAAGGCAGGTGGAAGTGAGGAGGATCAGGGCAGAATCGTCAGCAAGACCCTCTGGTCTAAATGACATCTCTGCCCCTGACAGTACATGGGTCTGGGTCAGGTAACCTCTCTCTCTGGACCTCCATTTTCACCATTTGCAAAGTAGGAATAATAATATTCTTTATCTTACCTACCTCCCGGGATTGCTGTAAGGAAACCAGAAATGAAGGATTGGGAGCAGCTGGAAAGGTGTAGCCCCCTACAAATAAAAGGTGACTGAGGAATCTGCGCTGAGCATGGAGCCTCACACGGGGCTCGATTTCAGCACCGTGAGATCATTATCTGAGCTGAAATCAAGAGTCGAGACACTTAACCAACTGAACCATCCAGGCGCCCCTGATTTAAAATTTTTTATGCTTAATTTCTAATTTGAGATTGTAATGTTTATATTCTAAATATTCTCAATTTAAAACCATCTTTGAAAAGATATTCCCTTAGCAGATTAAAAGATTTTTTTCTTTACTCTAATCATTCTGGTTTAATGTGATATTCATGTAATCCTAATGCTATATAGGCATTAATGATCTCTCACATGCTTTAATTACTATCTTAATGTCCTCTGAAATTAGGTGAGTCTCATTGGTCTGTTATTCGCACAATTGTTTATTAAATAAACATTGTGGTTCTTTTTACTCAAAGCAGGCCTCAGTATCTAAAAACAGCACACCTGCCAATTCCTCTCCAACTGTGAGTTGCGTGCAGGACATCTTTGTATTATATGCACCTAGCTCCTGACACTTAGCAGAGGCTCAATTTTGGGTGACTGAAGGATCCCTACAAAAGTGCCATAAAATTTACCTCTCTTAACCTGAGAAAGTACAAATTTTCTGAAGATAAAATTATTCCATGAGGCACTTAGAACTATCAAAATCATAGAAAAAGCAAAATAGTTGTAGCCAGCATCTGGGTGGATGGGGGAATGGGGAGTCATTTTTTAATGGGAACAGAGTTTCAGTTTTAAAAGATGAAAAGAACTGTAGAGATGGATGACTTTTGTGAGGGTTGCACAATATTATAAATGCATTTAATACCACTAAACTACCATTTAAAAATTGTTGAGATGATAAACTTTAGGTAATATGTATTCTACTACAATAAAATAACTGAAAAAAAATTGGTATAAAGCCTTTCTCCAGCCACAAAGCTAGCCCTAAACAAACTACACCTAACATTTGAACAGTGTTTGAGATGTTCAAAGCACTCTCACATAGACTTATTTCCAGAAAAGAAGTTTGTTATGTCATTCTCATCTCCACACTATTGTTTCTCTTTCTCCTACTCCCCTTATCATTACACTGTGTTTTACCTTGTTTCTTCTGAGTAACCTTTTTTATATCTTTTTCCCCTCCCAGTATAAGTAGAAAACAGTTCTTCCAATTAAAAAAAAACCATGAATTTTCTAATTTTCTTCAAAGAGATATGTGTAAGTTTTCAAATGAAAAGAGTGAGGGATAATTGAGAAAGGATGAAGTGCATGAGAAAGGGGAAATAAAAGGAAGGAAAAGGGGGAGGGAAGAAAAGGGGGAGAGAGAAAAATGTAAATAGTGGGAGGATGCTGCCTTCTGGCACTCAGTGAGTCTGTGACCAAAGCATGCTTGATATGGAAGACACGCACACTCTCCTCAGTAGGTCTAAGTTAAACATGCCTGTCAATATAAGCATCTTTTAGTACTAAGTCTGAATCTAGTTTTTAAAGAAAGGCTACAGGGGCACCTGGGTGGCACCTGGGTTGGGCATCTGACTCTTGATTTTGGCTCAGGTCAGGATCTCACAATTTGGGCTCTGAGCTGACAGTGTGGAGCCTGCTTGGGATTCTCTCTCTCCCTCCTCTCTCTGCCCTTCTCCTGATCATTCTCTCTCTCTCTCTCTCTCTCTCTCTCTCTCTCTCTCTCTTTCTCTCTCTCTCTTTCAAAATAAACAAACAGGTTTTTTTTAATAAAAAAAGGCTACAAATGTCTCCTGAACATGAGCCTACTATAAGAACTTCACCTGAAGTCCAACTGAAGAAACAGTACCTGCTCCTTTTTTAGAGTTTAACTCATGGTGTTAAACTTAGTTAGAGATACAATAACTATTTAAAGCATGATTCATAAATTTTGATCATGCATATGGTAACTTAATGGGTGATTTAAATGTTTCCAGAGGTGACTTGGACTATTCTTTATTTTCACTTCCAACTTGATTTTAGAACCTAACCCTATTTAAAACGTGATTCCACAATCCAATTTCACCCAAGAATTATGGCATTGGTCATCTTTTCCTCATATGCAGACTAACTTCTGTTCCAAGAATACACTGGAATTCCACACAAAGCATAATTGTTCACTTATTCTTGAACTCAAACTCAAGGGAGGGAACACTATATTTTAGAGGAGCTGATCAGTCTCATCTTCTCATCATAAAATCTTGACCTACTATAAACTCCCACCCACAATATCAGATTTAAGAAAGTATAACTGCTCATTTTAAAGAGGTAGCTGTTTTAACTACCCTTTTCAAATAAGAGGTAGTGTATCTGAGCCTGACAAGAACTCCAGCATCAGTATCTAAAGTTACTAAGCAGTTTAAGATCAGGGACTTCTCAGAGTCTAACTATGGCCCTACAGTGCATCTACAAGAGGCTAGACAAGGAGGAAAAAATCATAATTTACACTGAACAGATTATTGGTGAGACTCCCTTCAGTTAATAATTGCTGAGAGCTTGGAGATCTCAAGGGCTTTAAATGTTCTTTTTGTAATAGTATATGCACCCTTATGTTTTCTCTATATTGCACATAGGAGGTTTCCTGTGTTGTCTAATTATACGAGGTTCTATCCTATCCAATGGGGATTCCAAATTGGTCTTCTCAATTAACTCATGGATATTAGACAAGAGACTTGTGTTCTTTCTGTTGGACAGCAAAATGTGTTCTCTGAAATGTAGGTCATTTGTGATATCAGGGAAGGTGTAGGCTTAAACATTCTCCAATGTACTCTGCATTTATTTATTTGTATACTAATATCACCATTTACTATCATGGTAGTCTGCAACTTTTTAAATCTCTAAAACAATATATTTTAATGTGAGATAAAATCACCTGAAATTCATGAAATTAATAAAAATAAGGTCAATAATAAAAATAAAATGTACCTCATTACTGAAACCACCTGAAATTCATGAAATTAATAACAATAAGGTCAATAATAAAAATAAAATGTACCTCATTACTGAGTCCCACATATTAAAACACTGGAATCTAAAGTTTGGGACTAAAGTCAGTATATGGTCATTTACTGACATTATCAGTTGCTCAAGTAGATAATAGATGAACTATACTATAAAAGAAGAAAGATATATGTTCATGGAGCCCAGTAGTGTCTACAGATTCTACTGTCATGAATCCTTCATAAATTTCTCTTTCTTTCCATCACTCTCCATATCCAATATTACAAATATTGAAATAGATAATTCTTCTAAAATTTCTGTGTATTATCACTAGGAGGGGCATAAAGTAAGTACCCTTAGTGTGATGCTGCATCATCTGGATGGGGAATCAGATTCTAAAGGAAATAGTCAAAATTACCCTGAAAGCCTCATAAATACTTGGCATGCATTAGCTAATTAATTCTCACAGGAACTCTTTGAAGTAGCTGCTGTTATTTTCTCTAATTTACAAGTAAGAACTAAGATAGAGAGAAGTCTTAGTTGTTATGCCTTGTCCAAATTCATAGACAGTAGGTGGTAAGACCCTTGGAAGATGCCACATAGGCAACTGATATCCCCATTTCTCAATAATCCCAGCACGCTCTGTTTTCTCTCCAGCTTTGGGACAGATGGCTGTTTCTTTGGTTAGTAACAGATGACAGAATTATCCTGCATTTATGGCCTTGATATATATTAAATCCATATCTTTAACAATTACAATCAAATATACTGCAAGATGAATGCGCTGTGAGAGGCACTTGCAAACTAAGACCAAGTGTTGAGGGAGCAGAGCCACTCTCCCTTCTAGGGACAATGTGCTCTCTTCTGGGTGAAAAGGCAGGCACAATTGTTCAATCTCCTTTAATTTTTTCTTACATTTAAAAAAACTAACAGGAGTAGCTAAGAAAACTTCAATGTTTATGGAATGTGACTCTAATTTCCAGAGCCCACCAGGGACTGATTTATTGAACTTAGGATGCCCAAAGACCACACTGAACTGCTGGTATGAAGCCCAGTGGTATTATCTAGAGTGTATAATTCACATTTGAGAAATGTGTGAATTCACATTCTGTGAATTAATGTGTCCTTAAATAGCTTATGTGTTTAATACTTTAAAAACAAACATCATTCATTTGTAAAGTGTGTGCGTATTTGTTTAAGAAATCGAACAACAAATGACCACTCATTTTAAGGATATAACACTTCAGCTGTTTCAGAGTGCATCCGTTACAATTAGGATGCATGGTATTTTTCCTTAAAAATATATATCAGAATAGATCAGTCTCTATTGTGAGGGCTAGTGATATTGAGATTTCAAGAGGAAGTATAACATGAGCAGGACTTTGACGAAAGGGTAAGACCTTAAGTTAGTGGAGGAAAAAGAAGCAAAAAGTCTATATTTAAGAGTAGAGTATTGTGAATAAAAGTGTGATGGCAGATGATAAGCATGTGCTATAACCCGCTCATCCTTCTCTGTGCTATACCACAGCAGCCAAGCGCTGCAACAAACCATCAACACTACAGGACAAACATTGCCTCCATTTTCAAAATAATTTTTAAGTTTTTATTTATTTATCTTGAGAAAGAAAAAGAGAGAGAGAGCACGAGTGGGGTGAGGAACAGAGAGAGAGACAGACAGACAGAAAGAGAAAGAGAGAATCCCAAGTAGGCTCCATACTATCAGCACAGAGCCTGATGAGGGGCGTGAACTCAAAAACTGCAAGATCATGACCTGAGCTGAAACCAAGATCCAGACGCTCAACCAACTGAGTCACCTAGGAGCCCCTATTGCCTTCATTTTCAAATAGGCTGTCCTCACATCCCAGCAATCCAACAACACTCTGTAGCCATCTATATCATGTTCCACATTGATTTGTACTTTATTCTTGCAGGATAAACCTCAGATCACTCCTACCCCTTATTCCCTATTCCCTACTTTAGATAGAGGGCCACAACTCCTATTTTACTGAGAAAATAGAAACAGTAACAGAGCTTGCTTTTCTACTTAGTACAAAACTTACAAACTTAATTACATCTAAGTTACGTTAACTTCTTCCTTCTTGTTGTAGTAGATTTGTTTTTTCTTTCTAAAGCCAATCCCTCCATCTGTGCTTTGCAGCCATTTCCCTTCCACCTTCTAATGAACATTATACTATCAATAATTCATTTTTCCTTGCATATTTATCCTCTTCCTCTAAAATAATCCTTTTGAATATCCTTGTCTCTTCAAAGTTTAAGTGACCTTGCCTCAAATGCCCAATTTCCATGCCACTTTGCTTATCACAAACTTCCTGAAGGAGTTGTCTAAATTCTTGACATCTTTTCCATACTTTTCATTCCATAACCACTTCAATCAAATTTTCTTATTTATTACATAAAATCAACAGTGACCTGTATAATGCTTAATTCAACAGTATTCATTCCTCATTTTACCTGATTTATTAGCAGATTTCAATGGTGTTGACTTCTCCTTCCTCAAAATAGCTTTCACCTTACCTTCTGGGATGGATCCTCACTCTCTGGCTTTTCTTCCCTTCTCAGTATCCAGTGAAAGAAGTTCCCTTTTACCATGTCACTAAATGTTAAATTCCACAAAACTCATCTTCTCCCTCTTCTATTCTCCCTCTACAGTCTCCACCAAACTGGTATCAGCCACACCCAAGACTGCTACCAATCAATATCAATAGCCAGATGACTCATACATATTTTAATTAAACATTTTATTTTGAGATCATTGTAGATTCACCTGCAGTTATAAGAAATAATACAAAGAAATCCCATGTGCCCTTTGCCAGTTTCCCCAACAGTAACATCTTATAAAATCATAGTACAATATCATAGCTAGAATGTTGATATTCATATAGTTCAGATGCAGAAGAGTTTCAAGACACCTACTATCATTTGTTGCCTTTTTACGGTCATATCCACTTTCCACTCACCATTGTCTCCCTCCATTAACTTTATTCTCCATTTCTATAATTTTGTCATTTCAAGAATATTATATAAATGTAATCATACAGTATGTAACCTTTTGGGGTGGGCTTTTTTCACTGGAGAGTCACCCAAGATGTATCAATACTTTGTTCCTATTATTGACAAATAATAGTCCATAATATGGATAAACCACAGTTTGTTTAATTAGTCACCCACTGAAGGTCATCTGGATTATTTCCAATTTTTATGTATTACAAGTAAAGCTGCTCTGCACTGTCATGAACAGACTTCTGTGTGAATATAGATTTCCATTTCTCTGAGACAAATTTTCAAACGTATAATTGCTGGGTTGTATGGTAGTTGCATGATGTTGTTCTTGTTTAAGAAACTGCCAAGTGGTCTTCCAGAGTATCTGTACCCATTTTACATTTCTACCATCGATGTATGACTGATCCAGTTTCTCCATTTCCTTGCCAACATTTGGGAAGTTAATTGTCATTAACATTTTATTATAACCACTCTGATAGGTATTCACTGATATCTCATTGTGGTTTTAATTTGCATTCCTCTAATAGCTAATGACGTTGAACTTTCTTTCATGCACTAATTTACCATCTGCATATCATCTTCTATTGTCTGTCTTTTGCCCATTTTCTAATTGTATTGTTTTTCGTTTAAAGGTAAATTTGAGAATTCTGTGTAGATTACAGATACAAGTCTTCTGCTGGCCATATGGTTTTAAAATATTATCTCCCAGTCTATAAGTTGTCTTCTTATTCTCTTAAAAATTTTGCATAGTTCTAGATCTCAAAGATTTTGTTTTTTTCTAAAAGTTTTATAGTTTTACATTTTATATTTAAGTCTGCAATCCATTTTAAGTTAACTTTTATATTAGGTAAAATGTTTAGGGCTACATTTCTATTTTTGTTCATTAATGTCCAATTGTTCCAGTATCATGGGATCAAAGCCTGTATCCTTTCTCCCTTGGATAACCTTTGCACCTTCATCAAAAATCAGTTGGGCATATTTGTGAGAGTTTATTTCTGTTATGTATCCTATTTAAATGATCTATGTATCTTCCCCTCCACCAACACCAGTTTCTTACTCAACTGTCTCGATATCACACAGACAAAGGATTGAGGTCCCTCATTATAGCTTGGTGAGATTGGCATCTTAGGCTGGCTCTCTTTAAAGCCTTCTTCACCGGTGTCATTGGGGAGTGGAGTCATTTTTTTTTTTTTCTTCTTCAGTATTTGGTTGGAGTAAAGTGGTTACTGTCTAAACTTAGTTTTCTGCTTTGTTCGGCTATCCCTTTCCTGGGCCTTTGGCAGGCTTTTCTTGGCAATTTTTTTGTCTGCCCCCACTGGCATTTCATGATTGCCAGCTTCTTGAGCTCTATGTTTAGAGTATATGTGGTAAAAAAAAAAAAAAAAAATCCAGAGAATTCCCCATCATGTTGTTTCTTGAGTCTTGAGGCCCTTATGCAGTCTAAATGGAAATCTAACTCATGAAATTTTACCTCCAGCCTAGATCTTTTCTTTATGGTTGGAAACAAGTATCACAATTCCTCATTGTCATCTACTCCTGTATTATCTCAAGGGCACCTCAAATGTAACTTGTTCAAAACTGAACCCACTCGGAATGTTGCACTATAGTTTTCCTTATACACAAGCCAAAAATTTAAAGCTGTTCCTAACACTCTTCTCCTTCTCATTTTGAATCATATGAAGTCCTCTTGATTTTTGATTCAAAATATTTTTTGTCTTCCCACTTCTCTGTATAATTTGCATGCCACAAACCTAATCTGAGCTATGCTCATATCTAATCAAAATCTTCTGCAAAATCTCTTGTCAGATATACTCACATACCCTCCCTGTTCCAAATTCTTCTCCATATTACAGCTGGAGGGACCTTTTCAAAATACTTTGATTATTATTAATACATCTGTATTGCTTTTAGGATATTGATTTTTAAAATCTGTAACCTCACCTATAAGCCTTATACATATCTATTATAGATGCTCAATAAATATTTGTTGATAAATAACTATAGTACTCTAATATTTTGGGTGCATGACTCCCTAGTCACCTAATGGAGAGGCATATCCTAAAACCTATGTACCCTCAGTACAATAAAAATATATAATTGTTTAGTGATGAGGATCTTAATATTCTAGTGGCTTTATACAAGAAGATTAGTAGATATAACAGTGCATAAGTAATAATAAACAGCAAATTATTAACCCTTTATATGGGTAATGATTTGTCTCCTTAATAATTAGTATTTGTTTGTAATAGAAATGTCCTTAAATTTCTCAAGTCTATACACATTTTTAAAGTACTACTCACTTCTCACCTCTATTGGGAAATGTGTAAAATATTCTCGCCATTTTACAGAATAATACTTTCAGAGAAGGACTGATTATAAGTTAATAAAAAGATTAACTTGGGCAACAAAATGACAGAATTATAACCAATAAGATTGTTCACACAGCCTTCCCACATAAATGTTAAATTATCACAAGTTTTTCACTGTGTGGACTAAGTATATTTACTGTTGCATCCATTGCAGAATACCATCAAAATATTGTTAGAGACAGTAAGAATATAGGAAGGAAAGATAAAATAATGCCTCTCCTCTTGATAATCACACAGATTATTTGGGGGAAAATCATAAGACTACTAGAGACTAAAAAGAATGAAATATATTAGCTAAGGACCCAAGTTAAAAGAAAAGGCAAAGTAAGGGAGAAATCAGCAAGGGATGGGTAAATTAGAGAAGACTTATTAGGAAAAAAAAAATTAGAGCATCAGGTGAGAGACAGAGAAAGAGAAAAATGGCCAGAAGCAGGAAACAATACAGGTAAAAGGCACAGAAGTAAGAACAGGTAGGATTTAGGGAAATGATGGTAAAACCACTAATATGGAAATAGAAACAGTAGGATAGTCACAATAAATTTCTGGTAAATTTGTCCATCTGTAAGTGAGAGATTTTCAGCATATGATTCAGAATGCAATAACCGTGTGGACTCTAGGAGATCAAATAGTTTTCAATCTTCTCTCTTGCCATAACCAATTTATATCTCAGATTTATAAGTATTGCTTAAACTTCAGACATAGGCTCCAATACATTAATTCTGTGACCTTGGATTTGTTTCGCATTTAAGGGAATTGATAAAGCACATTCCAGCTATGATTTTTACAGCTTGTAGGGATGGGATAGGATTCTGTTTCACATGTGCAGCTTCTTTCCATTTACAGAAAAATTTTAGTCTAAGTTATTTAAAAAATTTCTCAGAAGTGAGTCATGCAAATCATATAGAAAAAATGTAACATTTTATTTTGTTGGGCCCACTGAAAATTTAGATTATGATAATATTTAAACACAGCTAAAATTGGGTCCTTCTATATTATTATTAGTTTATATTTTCTCTAACTTAGATATGCTGCTTTTGTGTTTTTGACTTTCTGCTATGGTGTTTCTTCCTCTGATTTATAATGGTGGTTACCATAGAAGGAGGAAATGTGTTATCACATGAACTTGAGCATAATTACAACAACTTTCCAAGGGAAATCCATTTGGTCAAGCATATGGAAGAAAAAAGCGCATCTATCACATTAGAAAAGAAAATTGTAAGAAGTTGTAAAATTTAAGACTCTTAAAATTATTTCAAAAGTTCCATTCAATATAGTAAATATAGTATAGAGAGTATTAAAAATTTGGAAAATTTTTGTATATAAATTTTTTTCCAATTATGACAGTCTGGGATATTGCTAAGTTGCTACTAAAATGTTAACAATAGTGATGACTTACATGTGTGAGTGACATATAACAAGTGCTACCAAATTCAAAGATCCACTTAAGGGCTTATGCAAAGAGGTTATATGGAGGAGCTGGGAGTAAACTAAACCTTGAAGGAAGGCTGGAATTTTACTGGTAGCATTTTTTTTTTAATTTAAGAGAGAGACAAAGAGAGAGTGAGCATGAGTGGAGGAAAGGAGCAGAGGAGAGAGAGAGAGAGAGAGAGAGAGAGAGAGAGAGAGGAAGAGAATCTCAAGCAGGCTCTACAGTCATTGCAGAGCCTGATGTGGAGCTCCATCTGACAACCTGTGCCAAAATCAGGAGTTAGAAGTTCAACTGACTGATCCACCCAGCCACCCCAGACTGGTGGCATTTTTGAAGAGAAAGAGAGACTTATGACAAGATTTATCTCTGAGAACATATTTGTTATTAGTTTGAGGACTAACAATAGTATTTAACATTTGTTGAGTGCTTACTATGTGCCAGGCTGTGTCCTAACACTTTTATGTGCTTTAACCCATTTAATCCTGTCAAAAGTCACAGGAGTCAAGTTCCCTTGTCTCTGTTTTACAGAGGAGGAAATTAAGGCATGGAAAGGACAAGTAACTTGCTCAGGGTCTCAGAACTAGTAAGTGCTAGAATATGATTCAAAACCTGCAGCCTGTGCCTTCTGCATAGAGCCTCTAACCATAGCAATTCACAAGTATGTAGTATTCTCTGTGTATCAGGCATTGTGTACACTTTTTCAGTTAATCTTCACAGCAATTCTAAGAGTTCCATATTATTTACCCATCTCAGAGATGAGGAAATTGAGATACAACAGGTCCAGGATTAGAACCCATGGTTTATCTCCTGTTTTCAATAGCTCTGCTACCAGCTTAACTAAAATAAGGGGCTGTAAAGTAAACTTAAAGTGTATATATTGGATAAATCAATGAAGGCCAAAAATAAAAAGTTTTAAGCAAAAATTTTAAAATTTGGACTTGATTCTTAAGACATATTCCTCAGTATCTAGGTGCTCAATACATTTTGTTGAATGAATGAATGAATGAATGAATACAAAGTTAAGTGGAGATATTGTTATACTATCCTCTCCTCCAGACATTCAGTGGTAGCATGGATTACAAAATAAAATAAAATAAAATAAAATAAAATAACCATAGCCAAATAGAGGTAGATTATTTATTTTCTTTAATAAAACACTTTTGCTTGTGATTAGATTCTACTTCTCCATATCAGCTACAAAATGCCTGGGTTGTAGCTTTCTGATTTGAATATCCACACTTCTGAGAGGTCTAACTCAGATTAGCAAAATTTTCCACTCTATTATATATTTATTCAAATGCTAAAAAGAGCAACAATAAAGAACATAATCATTCTTTATTTAAAAAAATTAAGAAACTTTCTCAATAGTCCTTGATTTTTTTCTGTTATTGCTTAGACTAACCTTAATTATATCGAGGTTGCTAGGCTGAAATTTTAAAATATGTTTTATTTCAATTCATTCAAAATCTTTACTTTTAAAACAATGTTTCACCCAAAACTGTATTCCTATCTCAAATGTTTCTAGATGACCTTAGGCCATATCAGTATCAAAATTCTTTGTCTCGTTGTTTTTCACGTCACAGAGAAGTATTTTCAATCCTTTCTCTGCTGATCTCTTAGAAATGCCAGTGATTCATCTTAGGTCTCTTTATGTCTCAAATAACATGAGAAAAAAAATGACAAAAGTACAGAAAACAGGATCATCTCTCTGGTCCTCTGTTTTCCTGTTTTTTCAATCTTGAGACTGCAGGGGGTGATATTATATACATACCAACATGGTTTGCTCATACTTCCTCCTTTCTGAGCAGTATTTGTATTTGGCCTAGTGTGAAATAAAATACAACTGCCTCTTTGTTCCCTTACTAAGCATATGACAGCAAATTGGTAACATTTATTTTTTTCTTAGATTGCCTTCTGAAATAATTTATCATTACCTGAAACATTATCCCTAAAGAGTCAATATCTTCTAAGAAAAAAAAAACACTTAAAAAAAACCATGAAGTCAAATACATGATCTGTCTTATTTTTTTTTTTTAATTTAGGAATATATTTTCTGTAAAATCTCTTTCATTATTAATTGGCCTAACCATAATTTTAATGGATAATATTTCCATCAAATATAACTTGGAATTAAATATTTGAGACCATACAGATCGATGTCCTTCCTTCTCTGTTGCAGCCCACCTAGGCTATTCAAAGCCTATAATTAGCAAGTTTCTCCAGTTACCCCATAAAGGGGATGGCCCCATTCCTTACCACAGAGAGAAAATAACAAAAAATTTTCAAATGAAAATAAGTTGTTGTGACTGCCTAATTGAACTCTGCACACCATTTATCTTCCTGCTTATGGTTGTTATTGTTTTTGGTTTATAGGGACCGAGCGCCTTTTATTTTTACTTCAGAGATGGAGTACTTTATTACAGAAGGTGGGAAAAATCCACAGCATTTCCAAGATTTTGTGGAGCTTTGCTGTCGAGCTTATAATATTGTCAGAAGGCACAGTGGACTGCTCTTGAACCTGCTAGAAATGGTAAGTCCTTTGAGGAAACAATAAAAATAATAAGCTTCATTTATGTCTCTCTTCCAGTAGTCTATTTTTGCTAATGGCTTGGATTTCCCCAAAGAGCTATTCAAACCAGAAAGGAATGAGCAAACTAAAAGTACCACTGTACAGCTTATAAACACATTTCTTAATAATTCATTACGTTAATTCACAGTTATTGTCTCAAACATTTCTATTAATAATAATATTGATGTATTCAGGGGTTATCTCAGTATATTTTGATTAAAGATTAAGGACAATAATTTAGAGTATTGTATGTTGTTATTATGCTTTAGGATTTTTCAAAAGTACTTTAAAAAGTACTATCTCATTTACACATTATAACAACCCAGTGATGTAGACCAAGCAAGGATTTTTCCTGGCACCCCTCCCAATCTCTGCCTTTGATCACTTGCCTATTTTTCAGATTAAGAAATTAGGGGTCAAGAATATAAAACAACTTGCTAGCAACTCAACCAGAGAACAGTACATTTAGTGTATACATTGGGTCTACTGAGTCATGCTCCTATATGCTGTCTGTTGACTTAAGTGGAAAATGTAAGCTTTGTTTCACTGTCCAATGTTAAAGAGATGGACAGTAAATAAACAGGGAGAGAGGAAAGGGATCCAATAGAACTGTTTCTGGGAGAAGGAGGAGGTGATTCCTTTGGGCACATACATACACACTAGTAATTGCAGCAAAATGTAGGAGAAAAACACACCTTTGGTAAATCAATATGGTGCTTAGAGTCAATAAAATCATCAAAAAAGGCTGGTTTAGAACCTTCAGATGACAATAATTCTACCTGATGCTGCTACTTAACACCAATAAGATTATGGTTCCTCATCTATTAAGTGAAAATAGCATCTATCTTGCAGGATGGATGAATAAATGACCCAATAGTGAATGTTTTCCATGAACATTATACTAAGTGCTTTATGTGTACTAATTTATATTTCATAATAACCTCATTCAATAATTAATATAAAGCACTCAGCACAGTACCTGTCATATAGTAGAGTTCAATTAATTTATTATACTAGATCTTTATTAATCCAAAAGAGCACTGTCCAATACAGTATCCCCTACTCACATGTGATTATTTAAATTTAAATTAATTAGTATTGACTAAACTTTAAAATTCATCTCCTCAATCTCACTAACCACATTTCAAGTGCTCAATAGCCACATGTGGCTTAGTGATACCATATGGGACAACATAGATATAAAACATTTCCATCATTGCATAAAAGTTCTATTGGGTAGTACTGAATAATTGTTGACCTTGTTGCAGTGAAGACTTGATTGGATCCTTGTTTTAACTTTCAAACAACATATGTACCTTACTCTGTGTTAAAAAAATATTTAAAAATATTATAAACATGAAAATATTTTTCATGTATAAAGACACTTTGGTTTCTTTATGTGTAAACTGGATATATAAAGTTTTGCCCAAGTCTAGAATTTTCAAGTTGGCTATGTCAATAATAGCCAGTGATTCATATTGTAGATTTGCATTCTAACTCCCAATTCTACTAGGCCATATTGTAATTATGAGATGGCTTTGGTTCATAATCTGTGTTCATTCCACAGAGTAAACTCTACAAGGACTAACTCTGTGACCTTGATTCCATTTACATATAAAAATCCAGGTCATACCTTTCTAATATTCTCTTGGGCTCTAACTGGCTCTAAATCATGAATCCATGAGGTCATGAGCACTTACTGTATTCCAGGAACTGTGAGGATACATTTACATGTAAGACCCAGTCACCCTTAAAATTTTCAATATGATAAGGAAGATATAATTTGTGTATACAATAAATGAAGTATCCAGCATTTCTAAATGTCTATAATGTTATAAATAACTGCATACAAGGAGTAAGTACCATATTCTAACAACTACTTGAACTAGCCACAGACATTTTAAAAATAAACCCAAAATAGAAAAGCACAAAATATAGATTATGCTATTTCTCAAATGACACTAAATTATGCTGAATAAGAAAAGTTAGCATATTAAAATAATGTGAAAGGACAACCTTTTGAAAAATTGATTGAGAAAGCTATTGGTGGGCTTTTTTCTCGTCCTTCATAAACTGTTCTACTTACCTGAAAAGAACTTTTAGCACATAATATATAAAATAATTATTAGAGAGTTTATGAAATGTTATTTCATTTAAAAGAAGTAGATAGATGGTGTTTGAATCAAGTACTGAAGTAATTTTTCATAAAATAGTATTAAAATAATATGTTGAAGGCTTCTGTTATATAGTATATCCAAACAATCTCCATATGTTTTCATTTTCCATGTCTTGACTTTTAGGCTAAGAAGGAAATTTTGGCAGTACAGAGCATAATTCAGATTAAGCAAATAATCTTAGATTTAGATTCTCACAGAAATTAAAATAGACCAGAAGCAACGTGGACCAATTAGACCAATGAATAAATACATATGAAACAACAATATGTTATTACCTCTGTTTCTGGTCACTTAACCTCTTCATTCTCTGCTTTTGAGGTTTCTTTCTTATGGGATTCTGTAGATAATCAAAGCATCAGTAGAGATTCAGGACCACACTTTCTCTGGCATAGCCTCCTATAAAATAAAAATAAATTTAAATTCATGAAAGATTATTTTCTGCCCATGTGGGTACTCAATATTTCCCTCAATCCTCTCTCAAACTGACTCTTGTTGTATTAACTTCTTTTAAAAGAACTCAGTCTACTACCTCATGACCCAGTTACAACTTGAGAAATAATTGACATGGGTCATAAATTCTATCTTCCGTGAATGGTCAGTATCCAGGATTATGAGCCACAAGTGTCTGGTAAGCCTACTATGGAGTTAATGGCTCATCCCTTGTTGACAACAGCATATTTCCAGATATCCACAGTCCTTTTTATTTGCTCCTGGGAAAAGCAGGGGAAAAAATAATCCATGAAATAACCATCTTGCTTAAAAGCAAAACATCTGTAGGAGACCCAAGAGTGTTCCTGGCTGAAGTCACTAACATAAAAGCCTGTATTTCATCAGCTTTTCTCTCATTAAAAAATCAATATCAGCTATTATGGAAGGCTCCCAAAGAACATAGGGACCATTCACCCAGTTTAAAATGTTTATCACCCCCATTATTATATCAGATATTTCCCAGAAGAAATCTTTCTAACTGCTCTATGAGGTGGCAAAGAGTGTCTGCTTCCCTAAGCATAACTATCAAAATAGATTTGGACTTAGTAGGAGAATAGAAGTAAAAAATTTTAAAGTGTTTCTGTCCTTTAAAAAGGAATTCATCTGTTTATCACCTGTATCTGTTCATTACCAATACTAGTCTAGCCACCCATTCCCTTTCCTTGCCCCAATTGGTTATTGCCCGTGTAATCTAGGCTAAGAGGTACTTGAACTGAATCTCTGTGGGTCAGAGAACAGACATGGCTAAGTGGACCTGGGTATGTGGTCATCCTTACTCCAATGGCAGGGTCACAATACTCAAAATCTCTCTCTGAGGAACAGAGCACATCAACAAGGGCAAAGTTTGCACTTGTTACCTTCAATCAGCCACATAACAAGGAGAGAGCTGGGTTCATCTACTTTGAAGCCATCTGCACTTGGCTGTTGGTGCATAATGGGTGGGGGTAGTAGAAGGATTAAGTATAGGGTGTACTTCCCAAGAAAATGTTTGACAGAGTTCTAAGCAAGCAGGTGTGAATTCCGAGTATTTAGAGAAACCAGGAAGTAAGTCAGATCTAGGGAAGAAGCCTATTAGCAAACAGAGAATCATAGACTGATAAAGGGGAACTATTTCAATAAGTACATCAATGTGTCTAGAACTCTAAGTACAGAACTGAAAAGATAAATTCTACTCTATACTTTAGTTGTTGTTGAGAATATACCTCTCTATTCTTGATTTTAAGCTTAGTAGTTGGGGTTGAACTTGCTATTTATAGGCTTCCAGTGCCCAACAAGGTCAGACATCTTATTCATTCATTCATTCATGCACACATGCCTGCATGCATGCGTTATTTCAGACATTCATTAAGTTCCATTTGCAAGGCACCATGTTTGGCAATATAAACAATTTAACATCAAATAAAAACTCAGTTCTTGTCCTCAAAGATCTTAAAGTTGAAGGTGACAAACATATATGTGAGCAAAACATAGTAAATGTGAGGCAGCAATAAATACTTGAAAGAGGTGTGACCAAGATAGGATTGCTGTACAAAGAAAGCAGTAATTAAATCTTATCAAGAGGATCTGTGGTGTTTCAAGCAGAAAAAGATATTTAAGCTTTCAAAAATAATTTCAATAGATAAGGAAAGATAGGAAAAGAATCCTGGCTGAGAGCAAAATATAAGTATGCTTGAAAGGTCAAAGAACATGGGCATAACATGCGTTGGAAATAGAGGTAATCAAATGTACTTAGTGTGTGGTACAGAGGGAGACCTATATAGACAATGGATGAAGTGACAGATCACAGTTAGATTACAAAAGACAGTTATGATCAGAATGAGGATTTTGGACTTTGATATACAGACACCTAAGAACCTGGAAGTTTCTTTGCTTTTGATGAAGACAGTACCATAATTTAGCTTTGATTTTATTTTTATTTTTTTTTAATTTATAGTTTATTGTCAAGTTAGTTTCCCTACAACACCCAGTGCTCTTCCCCACAAGTGTCCTCCACCATGACCATCTAGCTTTGATTTTAAACTGATAATTCAGAAACTATATAATTAAAGACAGAGGGATTGGAGAAGTAGGAAAAGTTATCTAAGCAAATGAAGATGACGAGCTGAACTAAGACAATAATTGCAATGGAAAAGAGAATGAATACAAGAGACCATTGACTGTTTTTTATAGAATTATGTAACTGATATTGGGAATCAGAAGAAGGAATCAAAGAAGATACGACTTTCTTTTTAGTTGGACAATGGTTGCACTGGAGATGGAGAGGTAAAAGAAGGAAGAGTTTATGAGAGAAGAGAATTTGCTCAAATTTAGATATTATTGATTTAGATCATCCATAAGGAGAAGCAATTAACAACTTTCCAGGGCTACCTGACTCATTTCGAGGTTTCAATTACTATCTACATGTTAACGACTCCCAAATCTATATTTACAGCTAGACCCCACCCAGCCCTGCAAATATATCCAATTAATCACCCAGTTTTCTCAACTCTGCTTCCTAAATATATTTAAAATCCAATAACTTTATTTTTTATTCATAAGCACTATCCTAATCTAGTCTCTTATTTGGCCTCACTTTAATCCATTTTCCACAAATAAGCACAACGATCTTTTAAAAACACAATTCAGTTATTTTAATGCCCATTTCTCTTGCCTCTAGGATAAAATAAAAAACTTTTATATTGCCAAAGGATCCTACCCTACTTACCTTTTCAGCCCCATCTCTTGTCACCTACCCGTACGATATCTTATTCCAAATGCTCTCCTGCTGCTCTTTTTGTGAAATTATGAAAGACATCTAGCCCTCCTCAGTATATCTATACATGCTGTTCCCTCTGCCTGGGTGGGGACAGTAGGAAACAACAGTTTCAAATCCATTTTTTTCCTCACTTGAACTTCATCAAGTCAATCACAAATTTATCCATCCTTCATAACCATATTCTCCCTTTTTCCTTTACATTTTCAGAATTAGCAGTATTGTCTTAACTTCCCACTACTATAAAAGTGCCTCTCTTCCAGAGCAGAAAATAATTTATCTTAGTCATAGAGGTACTGTTGACATTCTCCTCCTTCTCCACCTCCTCCGCCTGCTTTTCCTCCTTTTTCAAAGTTTAAATTTATTTCAGAAAGATCTACTTTTTCTCAAAAAATATTTTCTTTATTTTTGTCTATAATTAAAAAGAATATTATCCCTTCAGTCTACACTATAGTATAAACACAGTACTTTTCCAAAGGTTGACAGAAAAATATCTGAGCCTTTGTACAATTTTCTTTAATTACTGCATTGCTTCAATAATCTTTAATAAATGTAATCGCCACTTAAATAGGGAAAATTGTGTTCTTAGAGTATGAGTCATAGAGTCATGAAAGAACATAAGATTAAGAGCCAGAGGAATGAGTTTTATACTCTGTGCTTACACACCATTTGATCTTGACATTTCACTTACGCTTTTCTTGGGATTAAATTTTTCTTCTTTAAAATGGGCATTGTGATATAATTTTTGTATAGTAATTTATAATGTATAAAGCTCTTTCTTATTCATTAGCCATTTGATTACCCCCAGAACATGTTGGGTATTCTCATCTCAACTTTCAAAATGAGAAAATGGAGATTCAAAAAGGTTAAGAGACTTTTTCATGATCATTCAGATTTTAAGTGGTGGGTCCAGAAATTCTGATACTAGAACCCTTATCATTCTACTGTCCAATGCTGACTTTCTCTTTTCTACAAGAAGATAAGGTAGGGATAATAATACTATCATACTTATTTCACTGGTTTATGAAGATAAAATTAAATTATTATTATTTTTTAATGCTTCATTTGTTTTTGAAAGAGAGAGAGAGAGTACTAGCAGGGGAGAGGCAGAGAGAGAGAGGGAGACACAGAATCTAAAGCAGGCTCCAGGCTCTGAGCTGTCAGCATAGCTGTCAGCCCCGAGCAGGGCTCAAATTCATGGACCACAAGATCATGACTTAAGTCAAAGTCTGACGCTTAACCGACTGAGCCACCCAGGCACCTCAATAAAATTAAATTATTAACCTGCAAGCACTTTGACAATTTTATTGGTTTTTCTTCTTATTATTATTGTTTTGTTGCTTCTATTAGTAAATACAGGAAGTTAAAAAATCATGAACATCTATCGATTCATGATTATAAACTGAAAGGCGTTCCTATATAAGTTTAAGTTTACATGCATTTGTAGAATTAACCAAGTAACCTAACCAAATTTAACTAAGACCTGATTTACATTTATTCTGAGTTTTTTGATTTGTTTTGTTTTGTTTTATTTGTTAAGATGCTACATGCAGGGTTGCCTGAGCTGAGTGGAATTCAAGACCTGAAATATGTGTATAATAATCTTCGTCCACAAGACACAGACCTAGAAGCAACAAGTCATTTTACCAAGTAAGATAAGCTGTGAATGTATGAGTATGCATTTATTCATGTGTACAGATACGTTTCACATTTGAGATGATTTCAGGATGAACAGTCAGTGCTAAAAAGCTGTTATTTCTAGAACCAGCTTGTGTCTTCTTTCCCAAGGGATAGAAAGCGAGTAATGTGAATGTCTAGGAGAAGGCCTTAGTCAATGTTTCTGTACCATGCTATTGTTTGCTAACCAGCCTCTTCATCTAATACATTGTTCAATAAGAGGTCACTAAAAAGAGAAAGGGCTGACATAAATAGATTGGTTGTTCTACTTGAACTATGTCCAGGAAAACAATTTGGAAAAAGAGATTTATGATGAGATATGGATTCACTACTTTCAACTCTAAAATAATACAAATATTGGAGTATTTGGTAACTATCTCCTATTTTAATGCTATTTTTTATTAAGCAAGTCTGAGAAAACACTAATATATATCCAAGTAAGAGTCAAGGCAGAATACAGTGAATATTAATTATACTCAAAATCATTGTCAAAAGGGTGGTGCATTTTATAATAGAAGATTCTTTTAAACTTCAATTTTTGAGTGGATAGCATAATTGCTAGCAAACTCTAGATGCTCAATAAATGTTAGCATAATTATTATCATAGTAAAGAGTTTAAGTAGAAAAATACTCTTTTTCCTATAACTTCTTAATGGAAGTATGCTTTGTCCTTTTGAAGAAAACAGTGTTTAAAATAAAATCTTTTCCTGCCAATTATTACTTTTTTTTCTCTCCCTTTCAGAATGTATAGTGAGGATTTTCTCTATTACAAGGGAACAATGAAAGCTAATTGGGCCATCCAACATAAAGAATTTCACTTTTGCAAAGAATCTCTCTTTAATGAACTTTAATTGATAGGCTGCTCTTGTGGTTGAGTAGAAGCAATATGGTAGAATTATAGAATGCTAGAGCTGGAAGAGACCTCATACTTCTTTTATTCTGACAATAAATATGCAAATAAGGAAACTGAGATTCAAAGAATTAAAGGTCTTGCCCACAATAAGAAAAGTAGTAAGAAACAGAGCTAGGATTAGGGTCCATAGCTAGGATTTTAACCCCCTGTGGTAGGGTTTTTCAACATTTAATATAGGAAACTATATGATACCATTAAGGAACACCAGGCAGAGCCCTTGCCAAAAATTTACATTTCTGCTACCTAGTTTGTTCTGAAATTCTACCATAAGAGATTCTTTAGTGGAGTCTGGTAGGTTTTTTGAGTGTTGAAAAATGCCCTCTGGTAGTAAAAGTTATATCTGAAAGAAGCATCTGTCTATGTCCACTTAGAAAACTATCAATATTAGTTGACAATAGTCTGTGGCCAAAGACACTAGCTTAAAGATTTGCATAAGTGTTTCAGATCCCTGATTTTAAGGATAAGAGACTCTCAAATTGCCTCAACTACTGGGGATGGGGGATTTGTATGAAAATTCCTAGGGAAAGGCAAACAACCGACCTCAGGAAGAGCAGAAGGTCTTCTGTCACAGAGCCTGGAAGGTCCCTCAGAGTTCAAGACAGCTCTGGGATCCCCTCGGCAGGAAGCAGCTTTATACGCTAACTACTTACCCCTGGTCCAGTTAACTCCATCCTAAGTAGGTGGGTGCACATGGTACCAAAAATAGGCCCCTCAGGCTATTCCATTATCGTCTGAGTGGGATACCTTTCTTTGAAGTGGGCTGCTGCACAACAGGCACAATGATTGATGTGTTGGGAGACAGAGGAGGAGCAGAGAAAGGTCCAGAAAAGATGAAGGTTGGAAACACGTGATTCAGCTAAAGCTTGTGTTTGATGTGTCATTGCTTAGACAGTTTACAAATAGTCCCTACTACTACCTAAAGCAAAGGGGGAAAAACTATATATTGGGTGAAGAAAAGCTCTTTCAGGTCCTGGCCACAGGGAAAATGTAGATTGTCTGCCAGAGTTCCATCCCTCCACATTTAAGGAGCCTGCCTACATTGACTTATGTCCTCTTCCTAGTCAAGACATTGTGAACTAATATGGGAAGTAGATCTGAAGCCACTAGTCTCCTAGCAGTGAGCTTGATCTCATTATCCTGCCTGCATATCTCTGCCAGGCTAAATTTCTCACTTTTAGATGTTATATAGTGTGTTCTGTTAATTAAGCTTCTTTCTACAATTTTATGGTAAACAACTTGGTCTCCATTGCAGACTTAAAAGGCATTTATTTGGTCATCTAGATGAGGGCACATAATATCTCTGTTGAATAATTGTCTTTGACTTGTCATTTCCTACCTCTTATTTTTGAGGACCTTATAATTTGATTGTCTTTATCAAGCTTTATCCACCCCACCTCTATTATTACCAAAGGAATCCTCTTATGGGTAGATAACTTTTTCAATACATATTCATTTCTCCTTTTCTATTTAACCATCAGAAATGCTTCCAAAGAATCAAAAAATTACTGGCATAGAGGGGGGAGTCTGATCTAACTTTCAACTCTACATATCCCTTGAGATGCTGGACAACTAGTACCTTGTCCATGAAACCATCTCAGATTATTCCAGTAGTGACTAGTCTTTTCCTCTATAGTCCTACAGAATGTGTGCATTTTCAGGCTATCCTTAATTTATTACTGAATTACATGTTGTCTAGTATATCACCTTAATACACTAGTAAGTTATACCACTTTCTTCCAAGTAAAACAGGGGACATATTCCCACTTTTCCACTTTCAAAAATATCTGAATGTGAAACAAGCCTCATTCCCCTTATGATATATTTTAAAGTTTAATAGGAAATTCAATGTAAACATCAAATACTAAATTTATTTTTTTAATTTATTTTTAACATTTTTATTATTGAGAGACAGAGAGAAACAGAGCATGAGCATGGGAGGGGCAGAGAGAGGGAGACACAGAATCCAAAGGAGGCTCCAGGCTCTGAGCCATTAGCACAGAGCCCAAAGCAGGGCTCAGACTCACAAACTGTGAGATCATAACCTGAGCTGTAGTCAGACGCTTAACCAACTGAGCCACCCAGGTGCCCTGTCAAGTACTAAATTTATAAAAGTTATATAATAATGGCCAACATTTAACATAGTATTTCTTATGTGTCAGGCCCTGTTCTAGGTCTTTTCATATAGTAACTTGTTTAATCATCATAACAAGTCTATAAGAAAAATGATTAATAATACTAATAATAGCCATAATAAATAAAGAGAATGGGAGGAAACTTTTGGAGGTGATGGGTATGCTTATGGCATAGGTTATGCTAATGGTTTCACAAATGTGTAGTCATCTCCAAACTCATCAAGTTGTATACATTAAATATATACAGATTTTTGTATATCAGTCATACCTCAGTAAAGTGA
This sequence comes from Cryptoprocta ferox, assembly GCA_028646485.1. Classification (NCBI taxonomy): domain Eukaryota; kingdom Metazoa; phylum Chordata; class Mammalia; order Carnivora; family Eupleridae; genus Cryptoprocta; species Cryptoprocta ferox. The sequence continues at coordinate 84,405,363 of CM053571.1, read as the reverse complement.
TTTTAAAAAAGTCTGTGAGATAATATTATATTAATCTAAATTAATAGATTAGGACACTGAGGACCCAGAGAAGTTAAATAATTTACGAAAAGATATAGCCAGCTGTAGACGGAACCACAATGTGTATCCAAGGGTTATGTTACATAGTGTGGGGTCTTACACTCTATCCTGTGTGCTCAAAACCATCCTTCACATACGCAAGCTCTTGGGGTATGCTGCTTTATAATTCAGAACATCGTTTTCTCAAGGTTCCTTAGAGTCCACTTTGGCTACAGTTTGAACAAAGTGGATCTTTTCTCAGGCAATAATCCTCACATCTTGACTATCCCAAGCCTTGGAGGACAGATGTCCCTTCCCAGTACTGTTATCTCTGTGCCATCACCAGGTGTTTCCCGGATGTTTGGTTTAAGATCTGCTATGTTTGCTGCCCCAAGGGACCACCTTAACTCCAAGGTACTCACTTTATTTCCTTTTTTTGATTTGGCCCTTTACCAGATGCCTTGAGCCTCTCTCTGTCTTTCCCCTTTTCTGCTTAGAGAAATCCCCCATGAGTCTCATGTCTCCCTTTAGTGACATATTTTATCCTATAATCTCAACTACATACATTTATTTTTAGATATGATTTAATGTGTTTTGAGTTTGCCTTTCCACATGTTCTCCAAGTTCTTTGGTAAGCAAATGTGGATTGAGTGTTGAGGATTTTTCCTATCACACAGCACCATGAAGAACCTGTTATGGAGACTCAAGAAACCTCAATTAATGGTGACTAGAATTCCTTACCATTTGAAAAAGTTACTTAAGATCTCTCTATTATTTAGATATTAACAAATTTTAAACTAATTATAGAATATTTCTTTTGTTAACACTTAAGCAAATATAGTGAATTTATAAAAGTAGTCTGATTAACTAAAAATAATAGGGGAACTTTGAATGACTTGATCCACATGATTAAAATAAATGTGAAAAATTATGTGCACTTGTTTACTTTTCTAAGTAAATAATATTGTTATCTTAAGCTGTGTTCTCTGACATCACATGAGTTTCAAAACTGAAGGAGATACTTGAACTATAGACGTCAGTGCACATAATTTACCAAAAAAGGAAAGAGTTATGTAATGGATCCAACATTAGTCTTGGTGCCTCAGTGGGTGATATTAATTCTAATATACTTTTGAGAGCCCCTGTATATTTAAGTCTTTTTTCTCTTTGTTCTGACAGTGTTTTATACTACTGTTCATTCTGATATTACTACCAAGATAGAAATAAAAATAAGAAATCCACCATCCACCACCAACACCAACACCAAGCTCACAGATGTGGGTCATGAATGAGGACTAAGTCATCTGAGACATAGCATGTGTGGCTACCTTAAGTGCCCCAGTCCTGACTACAGTAGCATTAAGAGGCTGCCCTCTTGAGACTTGCAAAAAAGAAATGGCTTTTCCTCCCTCTCCGAGAGAGTGCTGTATTTATGAACAATATAGGATCCTACCTCATTCTTGGGTATTCGTGTTCAGGGTTAAGAACTGATCATAAGTGTTTCAGAAGATGCTGTACTCAGTGTGGCATTAAAAATTGTATTACAATTAATGACATTTAGAGGAAAATGAGAATAAAATTATTTTACTGACCACAAAGGTTTTTCACAGCATTGCCAACTCCTCTCTCTGCTTCCTTTACTATTTTCTACTCCCCTTACAGCTGAGTGCTGTTGAATAGAATCAAGAAATCTCGTGACTTAATTCTTGCAAATGGATACTCTCATGTAATACCTCTGCAGAGCCCACTGCTAGGCAACAAAGGCAACGATCCATTAAAATGCTGTCTGAATGGGTTATTTTAGAATTTTCAATCACTTTCAAACCTCAGGTTAGCTGTTCTTAGAAACAGATAACCTATTTCACAGACCAGACTGGGATCATTAAGCATAAATTTCCCTGCCTATCTCCCCTCCCACATACAGATCATGCTTTTCACTTCATCCATTTTCTCTTCCAAACATGTGAGAGGAAATTTTCCATGCATTTCCAGATATTCCATTTGGCCCACCGCATAGATTCTTTGCTTTAGTAAGCATAAGATCTCCTGCTCTTTGGCTAAAACTGAAGGCAACTTGAAGCAAACACAAAACTCCAAACTTAAATGTTGTTTTTAGTGAGGTATGTTGGTAGCAAGAGCCAGAGATTCTATCTGATATCCTTGGAGAAAAGGGTATAAATGGACTCAAACCATAACCTAACAAATCCCAGAAACTAATAGGGCCTGATTTCTAGAGGAAACAAAGACCACCTGCCTATATTTTACCTCTTTGCCCATTGGCTCGTATTCTCTAGTATAAATTCCAGAGACACTCTAATTGACTTAACTGGTGTATGAAGGATCCTGTCCATCATGGATTCTGTTGTCTATCCTTACACCTATCATGGGCCACCCCTTGACAAAGAACAGCCTAAAGTTTCTTCTCTGAACTTTGAGCTTTAGAGAGAGAAATCTTAGTTATGAGGAGCCATTGGGCAGAGCAGACACAATGACTGTCCCAACCAGTACAACCATGAGGCCACTGGAAATATTGATGACATCCAGAAAGAGTGCTCCTGTATTCCACACAGACACAGGAGTCAGGGTCTGTGAGCCCCCTTAGTGTGCAGACATAATGCCAGAAACTCCCAGTGTTTCCCTCATTCCTCCTTAGTTATTTTTCATGGCTACAGGGTGAAACGAGACTGTGCTCAATGCCTTAAAACATAGTTCAATGGCCTTCTGTCTAGCTTCTCTTTGAAATTGAGAAAGAAAATATGGGAGAGGGAAGATCCCTGGATTCATTTATCCTTAAACATTCTTGATGCTTTTCTAGTACTTTGCAAATTGTAATCTCTTAGATTGTTGTAACTCCACAAATATGGATCAAAGTCTTCTTTTGCCTTAGATTAACCATTGATACCCATAGAAATAGATGCTCACAAGAAAAACAAACAAAAGACACACACACACACACACACAAACCCAGAACCTAGAGAAATTATTATGATTTATGAAATATCATCATCATGATTATGATGTCCAACTTTCCCTAAATTAGGAAAGCAAATTTCAAAGAGATATACAAATTAAAACAGATGGAAGTTTCTTTTTCATTGTGAAACTCTCCTATCAAAAATAATAACAACTGTAAAAACAAATCTGAGCTAAATTGACTTTATAAACTACTTTTTTACTGTGGGTATAATACCTTTTACAATACTGTATTTCCTAAGTTACATGACCTAGTCGCACTCATTAAAATATTCAAGAGCTTGGCTGCTGTTCTAAATTTCTGCAATTGGAGAGTCTCTGTTTTTGAATTATATAATCTACGCTGAGAATTTGCCCAATTTGCCTAAATATCAAGTCATGATACACCTTAGCTATTAGCTTTTTTAAAAATATATTTTAACTCTTCCAGAGACTATCAGTCTAAAGGTTAAGAGCATTTGGAAAGTTCAGTGCACCCACCCAGCATGCCAGAAGTCATTAGTTACAAAAGATGAATAGTCCAGATGCTGCTGTTTCACAACAGCTGCTAACACAACAGCAAAGTGCATCAGCCGATCCTCAACATTCCTGACACTATGTGTTGCACACGATTGCTATATTCCAGGGATTTAACACACAGCTAGACTAAAGTAATTAACTATTTTTAAATATATTGTTTCACATTTTAAACACTTTTGTTACCTAAATTATAACACCATTTATCACTATTAATTTTTTCTATATTATTGCATATTAAGATTTTTTTTTTTGGCTTTGCATAAGATTTCATTTTAATGTCATCAATAAAAGGAGCTGACTTTGGGGAGGGTGGGAATGGAAACCTGGAATGTCATTTTATTGGCATAATACTTATAAGACCAGTCAATCAACCTTTTTCTAGTTCCTTTATTCCATTTGATCTGATGTGGCTGATTTTTCTAAGTAGCCTCCCTAAGAAAGTGTAAGAATTACTTATTGATAGTCAAGACCATGGAGCCTGGAATTCTTGTTTGTATGCAGAGTTAGGTCCCTGAGATGACATTTACATAAGATTCACTAACCTTATAGGTAAATTTCGAAGACTTCAAACTTTAACTTGGAAAAGAGCAAAGTGTTTTTTTGTTTGTTTTGTTTTGTTTTGTTTTAAACCACATTCTAAACTATGTAACAGGAAAAAAGAAAACAAAAATAAGAAAAGAAAGAAAGATAAACCTAAAGCTGCCTCTTGTTTTAACCTTTATTTTCTTCTTTGAAGGATTTCAAGAGAGTTTCCCATAAGTCATTTTCCATAGAACCATAAATCTGCACATTTGTTTTCCCTGGTATCCCTATCTGTAGTTTGCTACCTTTTGGGCTCATATATATTCATTTCTTTACTTATTTGGTATTCAGTTTTCTGAAATAATATTTGCATAATATTATTCTATTTCCAATGACTTTTCATGTGTCATCTAATTCAATTCTATCAACAGTCTTGGGGGAATGGCATGGTTTAGTCGTCAACTATGTCTTATACATGAAACAATGAGTCTCCTAGAAACTAATTCACTTTCTTAAGGTCACAGACAGAACTAATAAGGGAGTTCGAATAGAGCAAAATTGATTTATTGCATAATGGATGTTCTTCCCAGGACCTTAAGCAAAACCACATGGAAAAAAATCCTAAATATGAAAGTCCTAATGCTCTGATAATCTCAGCTAAATATAGATGTTTTTAAACTCTGATGTCTTCAGGTTAGGTGAAAGAACATGGTAAGAAAACATCTAAACAACTAAATGTTTAATAAGAAAATATCTAAATGCTTATAACCATGTATCTCAAATTAGGGTACCAGCATATCAAACCCCTAAGGATTAATATGAAATATTCTTTCATAGTATCTATTTTATTTTAAAGGTTGAACATGAAGCTTAAATTTTTTTGTTCACACATGTGTACATACATATACAGCCAAAAGCATCTCTTTTTCATGTCAGACAATCTTGAAGTTTTAAAAATAAAAATGCATAGATGGGAACTTTTTTTATTGTATACCAAGAATTATTATTCACTGAATTCATTTCAGAACGTTTTTTTTGGTTAAAAAAATATGGGTTTGAATACTTCTTAGCCAGTTTGTAGCAAAGTAGGAATTATCTGGATAACACACTTTATAGGCTTAAGTATGTGAAAGCATTGGTCATATATTTTAGAGATTACAAATTCAATGTTGAACTATTACTTTTCTTCATGGAATAAAAGAAATTGTGACAAAGTTGTATTAAGTGATTGTTCCCTCTGAATCATTAAGAATGACTCACAAAGTTGGACACTCAAGCAGTAACTCCAATACAAAATAGGAAAAAAGTAATGTGTTTATCACACACGCCAAAATCAATACAATGAAAATGAAGTTTGGAGGTTAGATGAAGAAATTGGTTCATAGGCAGTATGAGTCACTTAAAACTCTTCTAATTATATATGATTAAATTACAGAGTCAATGGTAAAATAAGAATGTTCTTCTGCAAATTCCTTCACAGATAAAATCTTTTGAGAAATGTTTCCCTTAGACTATTAAAGAGACTGACCAGTAAAATAGGTATTCTATCAAACCACAAAATGATATGAACAACTTCAGCAATAGAAATATGCTCTTGAAATTTCCATCTTGTTGCCTCAGAACCTTCGCTCAACTGCCAGTCCACAACACTATAGACATCTCTCCTCAATGGTTATTCTGATATGACTCATAAAGCTGTGAAAAACTTTTGCCCTTTATAGTCACATATTAATATAAATGTGCGTTCAAAAAAATCATAATATTTAATCTTAGAAAAAAAAACCAGATATCTCCATGCTGAACCTGACGTGAAAGACCAGACCTCCTGGACTCAACCTAGTTTTCTGAGACTGATAAATTCAATGGCTCATTCACACACACACACACACACACACACACACACATAGCTAGGAAATCTGTTTGTAGCATTTGTTTGTAATAATAAGCTATTTCAAATATTTATGCCACATGAAAAGGTAAGTATGTTATGAAGTAAAATAGAATTTGTACACATTTTTAAGATAAGACCTAAGGCTTAAGCTTTTATGGTTATTTTAGAACCCTGTGGACTATGTTCCCTTCAAGAACAGCCTTCAAGAAATACTGTTAAATGTTTTTATAAGGGTTATTTCTTTGTAAAAATTAAAGGATCATTATTTTAGTGCCATTATTCCATCTAAGAACTCCATGCTAAATCTATTGATTGGCTAATCTTAAAGACAAAGTTGAAAGACTTTATTATAAATAATCCACAGTGAAAGCTGACTGTGGAATCAGATAAACATGAGTTGAAATTTTCAGTTCTACTTTCTAAGTGATGTCACCTTTCATATTCATTTAACCTTTTGTGGTCTTTTATTTCGGTATCATTGCTAAAATAATTTTACTGTTTTCCTATAAGGATGAAAAGATTAACATAAGGCATTTAGTGCACTGCCGGTCAAAGTATACATACTCCCTGAGGGCAGAAATCTGATTTCTCTCCTTTACCTTTATGTCCCAGCATATAGAACAGTGGCTGGCAGGGAGTTGGAAGTGTTTATCAGGACAATCTGGAGGTTTTCCCTAAGAAATTTAAGAACTGGTTCCTTCCAAATGCAGCTTTGAACCTGTAATATAAGGATACTCCAAAGCATAGTCCTGCTGATCCTGCCATTAAGCAAAATAAATCACAGGGCTGCCACCTGCACAAATCAGATCCTTGCAGAGGCCTGAAACCTACTACTCTCAGGTCCCCAGTTCCAAATTGGGTCATATTTAACAGTGCTGTTTTATTAGACCTGTTAAATCTGCCACCTGAGAGAGGATATATGGATAGGTGGAAGTCTGCCCTAAAACTATAGGCTTATCATAAAAGTTCATCCTTCATCTCTAGTCTTCCTACATCTTAACTGTTGGGCATCATAAGAGTAAGGCATGGACACAGTTGAGATTTTTTGAAGATGAGCACATTAGAATTTAAGATTTGTGGTTTGTAGCCTATCTTCATGAGAAGCAAGTACATCCTATTACCCTAGGGCTTTCCACCCCAACACATAAAATATATTCAGTAAATATTTGTTGAATAAATGAATGACAGGGTCTCCATAAATCATGATTAGCATTATATTCCTGCTATTAATATTATCTTCATTCTTTAAACTATGAATGAGAAAAGAAATGAATGTTTTATGCTATACTATATACCCATAAAATCATAAAGTCAAAGAATATCTTTAGAAACATGAACATGTGGAAATGAATAATGATCAGTCATATTTTAACTTTCTTAGCAAATTTTGGCCTAGATTGATGTATAATAATGAAAAATCTTGGAATTTATTTTAAAGAGTCTAATACCAGAAGGAGATAAATGGATTTGAAGTTTTATAAAATTGAGGGGGAAATTATTAAACATTATTGAACTACATTGTTAACATTGAGGACATGTCAGATTAGTCTAAAGAAGGCATTGCATGATAACTTTGATAGACGCCAACCCAGAAAAGCAGTATTTAATTATATTCAACAGCCATTCTTCTTAGAAAATTTTAGTAAGCTCAAAATGGAAGGAAACTTAGATAAATACCATACATTTAAAAATGGAAAATTGCAAGGATTCCTATGAATGTCAAGGAAAAGCTATGAATGCCTTTATATTGATAGTAAAGCTCTATGTTTAAGTTTTATATCCTTATTTTCCATTTGAATAAGAAAGCAAATAAAATAATCCTAGAAAATTAAAAAACTGGAATAATAAGAGTTCAGTAAAGCAAGTAGTTACAAGATAAAACATTCAAGACTCCATAGTAAATAAGATTAAAGGGGAAACTATGTGATCACCTCAATAGATACAGAAAATGTAGTTAATAAAATTTAGAACCACTCATTTTTTAAAAACTCTAGAAATAGAAATGTACAGAACACTATACTTAATGGTGAAACATTGAAAACTTCTTTATAATCAGGAACAAACCCAAAAAGCTTGCTATCACCACTCCCATTTAACATTGAACTGGAAGTGTTAGCAGTGCAAAGGATGGCAAAACTCTAGCATTACTTGCAGATTACATGACTGTGTCCATACAAATTTTGAAAGATTATACAGAAATATTGTTAGAATTAATGAGTTAAAGTCTACTCATATATTATCAAATATTAGTTCAAATTTAGGAAAATATAGCATTTACCATTTGCCATACAAAAATATGTTCAGTTGATGAATAAATCCAACAAAAGATATGCAAAACTTCCACAGGAAAAAAAAATGCAAAACACATTCAAATAGATGTAAAACAAGACCTAACTACATGGAGAAATCTACCCTGTTTACCACTTGCATGTCTCAATAATGTAAAGATGTTAATTCTCCTCCAATTTGATTTATAGTTTCAATAATACCACTCAAATCCTTACACTTTTATTTTGTGTATAAATGAGCTTGATAAGCTGATTCTAAAATATATTTGGCAAGTTGGGGTGCCTGGGTGGTTCAGTCGTTTAAATGTCCAGCTTTGGCTCAGGTCATGGTTTGTGGGCTCAAGCCCCATGTCCAGCTCTGTGCTGACAGCTGTGAGTCTGAAGCCTGTTTCAGATTCTGTCTCCCTCTTTCTCTGCCTCTCCTCTGCTCACGCTCTGTTTCTCTCTCTTTTTCAAAAATAAATACATATTTAAAATAAATAAATAAATAAATAAATAAATAAATAAAATATGTTTAACAAATTAAAGGGCCTAAAATAGTGAAAAAATGCCCAAGGAAGAAGAGTAAAATAACTTCTGGATTTCAAGACTTACTATAAATTCCAGCTTTTAAGGAAGTGTGTAGTATTGGCACAGAAATAGACAAATCACAAGTGCAACATGAAGAAGCCAGAAGCAGGCCAGGGCTTATACAGAGTTTTAGTACTGGACAAAATTAAATCAGTGAGGAAAGAATAGGCTCTGCATTTTTTTTAAAAAAGGTGAAATTAATGATTCTACCTCTATACTTTCAGATAGTATGTGGTCATTTCAAAAACTAGAATATTTGGGGGTGCCTGGCTGGCTCAGTCAGTTAAACATCAGACTCCAGCTCTGGTCATGATCTCACGGCTTGTGAGTTCAAGCCCCACGTCAGGCTCTGTGCTGACAGCTCAGAGCCAGAAACCTGCTTCTGATTCTGTCTCTGTCTGTCTCTCTTTCTCTGTCCCTCCCGTGTGCTCTCTCTCTCTCTCTCTCTCTCTCTCTCTCTCAAATATCAATAAGCATTAATTTTTTTTTAAATAGAGTATTTTGTTCTGTGTTCTGAATTAGATTGTTCATTCAACAGATATTTGGGGCCATGTACTCTACCAGTCACTATAAAATTTTTCTTCCAAAATATATTACTTAGTTAAAACAGCAAATTACAACATTGCATGGAATTATGATTTTTGACTCCTGTCTTTTTTACTTCTATCTCACACAACATCACAATCCTTACAAATAGTGCTCTGTTTGTCTAATTCCGTTCTTCCCCTCCTCACTCCGTCAACCATCCTGCTGTTCTTTGCCGGCTGCTAAACACCAGTCACTCATCTACATCTGAGTTTCTGGACTAGCTGTTGTTTCTGCTTCAAAAGTCCTTCATCAGAAATCCCCATGGCCTACACTCTTGGCAAATTAAGAGCTGTGTCAAGTCACTCAACTCTTCCCCTGACCATCCTATTTAAAATTGCAACACTGTTATCTATCTCATATTCCCTCTCTACAATTCTTATTTCAGTGTTTTTATAGCATATATTACTTTCTTGAATCCTTTATTTTTAAATGTTTATTTCCTTATTGCCTGAATCTCATATTATGTAAACTCTATAAAGGAAGAAATTTCTTTTATTCTTTGCTGTATCCCAACCCTAGAATAGAAGCTGGCGTGTAGTAGGAATAAATATATATGTATGTCTGTGTATCTGTTTGCACAAACATAGAAAGAAAGTACAAAAGGATAATATTAAATTGTTTCTAGTAGTTATTTCTGGGGCGGAGAGTGATAATGGAGGAGGGATGAAGGGATCCTTTCATGGTTTACTTCATATTTTACTGTGTTGTTTGAATTAAATACTATAAAAAGTCAAGTTTTTTAATGTCCCTGAATCTCTTCCAAATAAAACATATCAAATATCCAAAAACTATGGACAATATCTACAACAAAACTAGGGACAAAGTATTCCTGAGAACGCTAAAATATAAGTAGGTAGGACAAGTCAGCTATAAGACCTGCATATCAGCATATCATGGGAAGAAGCTAAAGAAGCAACAGGTCATCTGATTGACCTGAGAACGGGACTCCAAGGACCCCACGGGTACTCACTGGAAACCTGAGCTGGTCAATTTGATAACAGCAGCTAAAACTTGGAAGAATTTTTGCACACACCAATTCACTGGGAAGGGCAAGCGTTCTGTGGCAGATCTGAAAAGGTCAGAGAACTCTTTGAGCTTTCAAAGATTCCCTTCCAGGACAAAGCCCTACACTGGAGAGACACAGCTAGATGTATAATCCAAACTGAGAGGAGAAAAATCATAGGAGTAAAAGAAAACCAAAGTCCAGAAAAAAATGGGGAGAGGGGAGAAGCAAAAGAAACATGTCTCCGAAAATATGAAACAAATATTTTGTATCACTATACGATAGCAACAGCAAAGGGAGCTTCAGACCCTTGAAAACCTACTCCATCCTCAAAGTTTAGGAATGTTAATTTCATATTTAAATGATCAAACAAAATGGATCGTGTCTGAATGTCATACAAAGTTATAATAAGAAAAAGAGAAATATTATGTAAACAAAATCCCTACAAATAAAGTTTCCCAGAAAGACATTCCCACCAAAGGAATAAGCCAAACACTTATATTTCAAATAAACCTAAAAGAAATTAAGAAAATGGTAAAAAAAAAAAAAAAACATAAAGGAACAATATATATCATGACTGGAAAGACTCAGTAATGAAGTGACTGAACCCAAGAAAGAATTAAAAATAAGACATAATTTTTTAGATTGCATATTTTTCTTTTTTTAAGGTTTTATTTAAATTCCCACTAGTTAACAATGTACTATTAGTTTCTGGTGCACTATGTAGTGGATCAACACTTCCATACACCTCCCAGTGCTCATCTTTACAAGTGCACAACTTAATCCTTATCACCTTTTTAACAGATTACCCCACCCATCTCCCTTGTGGTCACCTTCAGATTTTTCTCTATAGTTAAGAGTCTGTTTCTTGGATTGCCTCTCTCTTTTTCCCCCTTTGCATTTGTTTTGTTTCTTGAATTCCATGTGAGTGAAGTCATATGGTATTTGTCTTTCTCTGACTTACTTCACTTAGCATAATACTCTTTAGCTCCATCCATACTGTTGTAATTAACAAAATTTTATTCTTTTTATAGCTGAGTAATATTCCACTGTGTGTGTGTGTGTGTGTGTGTGTGTATCCCACATCTTCTTTATCCATTCATTAGTCAGTGAACACATGCTGTTTCCATAATTTGGCTATTGTAGGTAATGCTGCTGTAAACATAGAGGTGCATGTATCCCTTTGAATTAGTGTTTTGTATTCTTTGAGTAAATAATGTGGTTCCTGGATCATAGTGTAGTTCTATGTTTAATCTTTTGAGGAAACTCTGTACTGTTTTCCATAGTGGCTGCACCAGTTTGCATTCCCGCCAACAGTGCAAGAGGGTTCCTCTTACTCCATATCCTCACCAACATCTGTTATTTCTTATGTTGCTGATTTTAGCCATTCTAACAGGTGTGCACTAATATCTCATTTAGTTTTGATTTGCATTTCCCTGATGATGAGTGATGGTGAAATGTTTTCATGTGTCTATTGGCCATCTGTATGCCTTATTTGGAAAAATGTCTATTCATATCTTCTGTTCATTGTGTGTGTGTATGTAAGAGAGAGAGAGAAAGAGAGAGAGGGTGTGTGCATGCAAGTGATGAGGGGAGGGGCAGGGGGAGAGAGAATCTGTTTATTTATTTATTTTTTTTAAGAGAGATCAATCATGACAGAGGAGGGACAGAGGAAGAGGGAGAGAAAGAATCCCCAGCAGACCCCATACCCAGTGTGGAGCCAGATGCAGGGTTCTATCTCTATCGTGAGATCATGACCATGAAATCATGACCTGAGCTGAAATCAAGAGTCATAGGCTTAACTGACTGAGCCACCCAGGTGTCCCTCTTCTGTCCATTTTTAATTGGATTATTCATTTTTGGGGTGTTGAGTTTGATAAGATTTTTTAGATAACCTTTATCAGATATGTCAATTACAAATATCTTCTCCCTTTCCATAGGTTGCCTTTCAGTTTTGTTGGTGGTTTCCTTCACTGTGCAGAAGCTATTTATTTCAATGTAGTCCCAAAGGTTTATTTTTGCTTTTGTTTCCCTTGCCGTAGGAGACATAACTACAAAGAAGTTGGTACAGCTGATGTCAAAGAAGTTTGCCTGTATTCTCTTCCAGGATTTTGATGGTTTCAGGTCTCACATTTAGGTCTTTGATCCATTTTGAATTTATTTTTGTGTATGCTATAAGAAAGCAGTCCAGTTTCATTCTTTTGCATTTTGCTGTCCAGTTTTCCCAACACCATTTGTTGGACTGTCTTTTTCCCATTGAATATTCTTTCATGCTTTGTTGAAGATTAATTGACCATATAGTTGTGAGTTCATTTGTAGGAAAAGAAAACATAATAATTTTAAAACCAAACCAGAAAGAACACAGAATAAACACAACACAACAGATGCCTCTAGAAAAAAAGATGAAAAAAGGAGGTCTTTTAAAATTAAAAAATTGAGAAAGGCAATGGAAATCCAGCATATATATATATCTATACATAATAAAAGTCCCTAAAAAAGAAAACCTAAATAATATATTAAAATGGTATAAATACTAAATTATTTATTTAGCATTTTAATAAATAATCACATAATAATAATAATAATTATCATAATTACATTTTCTGAAGTCAAAAGACTTGAAATTACATATTGTAAAGAAATATTGGATATTTGGAAAAATTACCCAGAGTAACCAACGTGAAACATATTTTAGAAACACTATTGGACTTTGAAGAAAAAGAAACTTTCTTGAAGCATCTAGGCAAAAAACAAAATTATTTATTATTTATAAGAGAAAGAAGTTCAGTATGTCATCAGAGCTTTGCATACTAATTCTTTATTCCAGAGGAAAATGGAATAATGTTTTTCTGGCACTCAAAAAGAAATGTGAGCCAAAGATGATGTATTCGGCCAAACTGACTTACGAATCAGGCCACAAGCTGTTGTCAACACCCAAAACTCAGAAACTCTTTTCTTTGAGCACTTTCTGAGGAATTTACTAGCGAATGAGCTTCAAGTAGTAGAAATGACAGAGATTCAGACATAATGCCTACCAGAGAGTTTAAGATTTAATGGTAGAAGAGAGACTGTGTAGTGTGTATACTACACATACTCTACAATATAGGTAGAATAGCTCTATAAAAAAATGGAAGTGGAAGAGGAAGAACATAAGAAGAGCAGAGTAAGCATACTGTTTGCTTTATCATATTAACTAGGATAACACAAATGTACGGCCAACTAATCTTCCACAAAGCAGGAAAGAAAATCCAATGGAAAAAAGACAGTCTCATCAGGAAATAGTGTTGGGAAAACTGGACAGCAACATGCAGAACAATGAACCTGGACCACTTTCTTGCACCATACACAAAAATAAACTCAAAATGGGTGAAAGACCTATATAGAAGACAAGAAGCCATCAAAATACTAGAAGAGAAAACAGGTAACAACCTCTTTGACCGCGGCCACAGCAAATTCTTACTAGTCATGTCTCCAGAGGAAAGGGAAACAAAAGCAAAAATGAATTATTGGGACCTCATCAAGATAAAAATCTTATGCACAGTGAAGGAAACAATCAGCAAAACTGAAAGGCAACTGATGGAATAGGAGAAGATATTTGCAAATGATCTGTCTGATAAAGGGTTAGTATCCAAAATCTATAAGGAACTTATCAAACACAACACCCAAAAACAAATAATGCAGTTAAGAAATGAACAGAAAATTTGAATACATATTTTTCCAAAGAACACACACAGATGGCTAATAGACACATGAAAAGATGCTCAGCATCACTCATCATCAGGGAAATACAAATTAAAATACAGGGAAATACAAATCACTGCTGGTGGGAATGCCAACTGGTGCAGCTACTCCGGAGACCAGTATGGAGGTTCCTGCATAAATTGTATTTATCCAAAGGATACAAAAATTCTATTCGAATGGGCACATGAACCCCAATGTTTATAGTAGCATTATCAACAATAGCCAAATTATGGAAAGAGTCCAAATGCCCATCGACTGATGAATGGATAAAGAAGATGTGGTGTATATATATATACAATGGAATACTACTTACTTTGTGATAAAAAAAGAATGAAATCTTGCCATTTTCAACAATGTGGATGGACCTAGAATATTTTATGCTAAGTGAAATAAGTCAGAGGAAGATAAGTATCATATGATTTCATTCATATGTGGAATTTAAGAAACATAACAGATGAACATATAGGAGAAGGGAAGGAAAAATAAGATAAAAACACAGAGGGAGGCAAACCATAAGAGACTCTTGAATACAGAGAACAAACTGAGGGTTGCTGGTGGGATGTTGCACGGAGGGAAGGGCTAAATGGATGGTGGGCATTGAGGAGGGCACTTGGTGCGGTGAGCACTGGATGTTATATGTAAGTGATGAATCACTAAGTTCTACTCCTGGAATCATAATTTAAAAAAAAAACTAGGATGAAAAGGACAACGCTGCAACTCAGATACTGGAGAGGAGAGTACAGAGGGAATAAAAATATTATATGAAGATATTTATTATATAAATAGAACGCAATTGAAAACCTCAAATACAAAAAAAGACTTTAAAAACAATCCCACCAAAAAAAAAAAAACAGGGTGAAAAATATTTCATATAGGATACTGTATAAAAATATAGTATATGAACTGCAACTTTTTTTATAATGTAGTTGAGAGAAGAACACAAATATATATAAATAAAAAATAAACAATAAAAGTTAAACTATAATTTTTTGAATGTTTAAATATGGGGGAGAGAAAGAATAGCATAGAGAGTACAGGGATAAATACTCAGCTTCTTAGAATATACATTGTTTTGTAGTTTTAACTTATGGAATTATTTAAATGTTTTAAATATTTATAAACCAAATTTAAATTTTAAATAAATCATTACTAAAAATAGAAAACAAACCGAAAATAGGTCAAAATTACAATTACCATTTTGTATTTCACCAAGAAGTTTTCTTTAATATTTGCTAATGCTGCAAGTTATGACTTGGGGTTTTTAAAAATCACATTTAATAGTTGGGTTCAAAATGAACAGACATGGCTCTCGACTTTTTCCTCCACATCTAACAAACACAAGAAAACAAATCTTAGGTGAAATGAGTCAACTCAGGGAAATGTTACCCACTATCTTTTCTTTTTCATTTCTCTAGGAAAATAAAGGAAAGTCTGGAGTGCTTCCCTGTTAAGTTAAATAACTTGATCCATACACTTGCACAAATGACAGCCACAAGCCCTGCCAAAACTGCTTCACAGACTCCTTCCCAAGAATCCTGTATCCTGAGTGCAACCAGGTCAATTCAAAGAGCGACAATTTTAGGGTTCAGTAGGAAAACCAGTAATGTAAGTCTCAAGTCTGTCATTTTGACTTATATCATCTGACTGCATCTCAGACTTCCCTTCACTATGCTACTCATCCTTCCTTATATCATGATGTTTTTAATATGCAAGTGAAAAATCAGTTACAGTTTGAGCAGAAGTGCCATTAAGGAGGATGTTCTAAGGAGAAATCATAACAACCAGAGCTATTAGTAGAGAACCATCAAAGAGAACAGTTCCTGCCCGTAGTAGACCGTAAATCAAGAGCTAATTAAAGTGCCCTCATGAAAAGAAGAGCAGAAATTAGGCAGTCTGTTCCCAGCACATAAGATTATGATATCTTTATGTACTGTGTCTATAGGTAATTTTGCCTTTACAAATTGCATCTTTTTGTTCTTGCGATGACTTTTTGCGGAAAAGTTCTTGCTTTCTTTAGCTGACATGAAACCAGATTTTAAAATGTATCACAGGTTGATAATGCCACCTTTTGATTTTTGTCTATTTATTTTCTACAGCTATATCTAATCCAGGTGACACACGGTAACAATGAAATGAGCCTTACAGAAAAATCATTTGACCAGTTTTCAAAACTTCACAGCCAACTTCAGAAGCAGTTTGCATCATTGGCCCTCCCAGAGTAAGGCACTTCCTCTCCCTTGTTTTGCCTGCAGTTCTTGTCCTTGAACATAAGGAAAAATTATGGTTATGGGATTTTCTATTTGTGAGCAACACAGCATTCTGACTCCAATGCCATTGAACCTATCCCAGCAGAGTCTGTATGGCTCCCAGAGTAAAGAAGCTTTTGTCTCATAAAACAGAACAAAGCTTGCAATTTCCCTGTTTGCCTCTAGACATTGATTTTGTAGACAGGAAAATTCAGAAGTGATTTCATTTTTTCATCAATTACCAGGAAAATCGTTTTATTTGCCTGGTTTTAAATTTAATCTTTTTGGTTTTTTCTAAAAAATAAAATTGACATTGAAAATGCAGAACGAAATTGGATATATCTACTCTTTCAACAAATAACTGCAATAAAAAGCTCTGATATATTTAGTTTCCATACCAGAAAAAAATTAATACAGCTCAGCATATAAGTAAAATTTACTAACACCAACTCAGTTTTGTTGTTAATGATTATCTTTTACATGGACTATGTAAATCTAATTTGTCATTATGTTCATTTTCAAACAATCTTGAAAATCATTGCTTTTGTTCATGTTATCACTTTAAAAATACTTAAGTATAAACAAATTAAGAATATAACTGAAAACCACTACTGTTCAAATAAGCCTCCTAAAATTCATCACTTAGAACTAGCCAAATTTAGGTCATAGATTTCAGTGTATACAAAAGGAGTCTCTTGACTTTAAAAAGAAGAACTTGCCAGAAAATATATTGGCACTTAGGTAAGTCAAATGTTATTTTATCTACACTGAGATTTTTGTTAAGTAAATGGTTCTTTAATAATGTGAATGTCCATATCTGACCTGACATACTTTGTAAATGTGGATTTTTACTAGGCTTTCAGGATTTAGTCATTTCCAAAATACAAATCTAAGCAAAGTTATCAATGAATGGAGAGATGGTGCAATATTGATGAGTGAAAAGTTCACTACTTGCACATGTTACAGAAATTTTGAAATACAGATGCTTTGAACATCAGGAAGTCAATAAATTAGAGTAAGAATATGTTCAAGAGACTGAGAGGAAAGGAGTGTCATTGTGGAAACGTAAAAGCAACACCGACCTTAAGAATTACTGAAAACCATCTGATAAAATAACAGAAAAGGAGGTGCTGGCAAAAAAAAAAAAAAAAATCAAAGTTTGACTGCAAATATTAAATTCAACATCAGTGGCTGCCATTGTACTCTACTAAATGTTAATCATTGTTAAATGGCTGCCCTTTTTTGGTTTCAAGAACTTCTCTGTTCTACACTTTTATCTGTCCACTACATTTAGCATAACTTGTAAAACCTTAAAAATGCTTAATAATCTCTCTCCATATGTCTCTTCTTGATTTCTCAGCTTTAGTTAGGATTATGCCTTGTTCAACAACTACTAACTGGCAATAGTATTTAAATTGATATCTGTACCAACAAAGAAGCAGAAGTATGAAGGAGGCAGCAGCAAGATTGCAGTCAGAGGAAGCTGTTAGATAGTTCCTAAAAAGATGTATTTAGCCAGAAAAATATGTCACCAAATGCTAACCATTAACAGGTCATTCCACTCTCAGTAACTGGTCTTAATCACATCTAACCCATCAAGATGAATCTTCCTTCAGGGAATGCAGAGGAAATTCTGCAAGTCAGACTCTTGAGGAAAATATTACTTTGTTCCAAAAGACTAAAACCAGATGGAAGCATATGTCACTCGGTAAAATGTATAATTTAGTGAATGTAGAAATATCTTTAATGAACCCAGAAGAAACAATACAATCTGATCTTTTTGAAAAATTATGAATCATTAATTTCAGAAAGTATTTATGGAGCCTCCACATGTATTTAAAAGACAAAATGTGTGGTCTTCCATAAATACTGTAAGAAGGAACGTATATATTAGTTTAATAGGTTAAATTAAATTAGCATTAATATTAATGAGAGTTAAAATAGCACAAGTGACCCCAAAAATGTTAATGAAACTCTAAGGATTAATCATGTGTTCTATGTTTTTTTTTAATGTTTTCATTGGCCCCTCCATCTGATACAGCTACAACTTCATGAACAACCCTAAGATGCAAAGACTAGTTTTCAAACTAATAAGGATGCACTTCTTTATTTATTTATTTTATTTATGTTTTAAACAGGTTTCCTCATTGGTGGCACTTACCTTTTACAAATTCAGACCACAAAAGATTCAGAGATCTAAATCATTACATGGAACAGATATTAAATGGATCATATAAAGTTGCAAATGTATGTTATTGCTTACTTTTATATTTTTTATATAAATATCAACTATTTTATGTATTTTTACTGGAAATATTTTTAAATACCTTGCAATAACCTTCCTTTACTCTTATATCCATTCAACAAATGAGTGCATGACTAATATGTATATAATTCCTGAACAGAAACCTGGAACAGCAAAAGAGGTATATAACACCTTGACCTCAAATAACTTGAAGCAATATGTGATTAGTGGACTATCAGTGCTAGTAAGTGCCCTAGCATTTTAGGGGATTAAGAATTATTTCTGAATCTGATGGTAAGAAGGTCTCAAGGAGAAGAGAGTATCTGAGCTGGGTCTTTAATACCAGGTAGGATTTTAAAAAGATTTGGCTTAGGGAAGTGTTTCAAGTAAAAGCAAACAATATAGGGAAGGTCATAAGTTTTTTTCTTTAAAAAAGGACATCATTAGATTCTATTGCTCCTGGTGACAAATTACCACAAATCTGGGAGTTTAAAACAACACAAATCTTTTGTTTTTCAGTTTGGAAGGTCAGAATTCTGAAAATGGGTCTTAAGGGACTAAACCCAAGGTGTTGGTGGACTGGTTCTTTCTGGAGATAGTAGGAAGAAAATTCATTCCCTTGCTTTTTCAATTTCTAGAGATTTCCTGCATCCCTTGGCTTGTGCCCTTCCAAGAAATTGCACATTCTGACCTCTGCTCCTGTCCTCACATCTCTTTCTCTGACTCTTGCTCTGACTCTCCTTGTGTTTACACTGAGCCCACCTGGATAATCCAGAATAATCTCAACATTTCAAGATTCTTAATTTAATTATATCTGCAAAGACCCTTTTGCCATGTAAGGTAGCATATTCAAAGGTTCTAGATATTAGAATATGGACATCTTTGGAGGACCATAATTCTATCACAGACATACATTTAAAAAGTGCAAGAACACAATTCAGTTGGCTCTCAGCATTCTTATGAGGTCACTGTGAAAGGAAGATTAACCAGCAAGGAGGTTGGAGCCAGGTTGTCAACAGCTAAAGCTAAGCCTTAGAAGATAGTGTAAAAACAAGAAGAATAACAATGTTCCTCAGGACTCTGGGAGATCCTGGCCTTCCTTACTGAACTGGAACTATGTTCTTTTAATTTTTAGCCTTTCAAATTGCATAACATGTATCCAGAAAAGTCTACAGAAGACTTTAGAATTAGGTTAGAAAAAAGCCACCCAGCCTCTGCCAATTTCACTCAGGATACCTTCAGCTGCCATATAAGAAACTGAGCTCCCCGGAGTCAACCAGGTGGAGAAACAACATGGAGAGATAAAATAGAGAGATGCCCAGGGAACAGCTCTTCTAATGCCCAGCTGAAGTTCTAGCCTTTAGCTAGCTTCAACATCACAATAATTTGAGTGGATGATGACTCCAGCTCCAGACACCAAATGACTGTTTGTTAGAGACAAACAAGGACGCCCTAGGTGTGTTCAGCCAACCCCCAGAACTGGGAGACAATGACAAAATGATTGTTTAAACCAATAATGCAGGGATAGACCATATCTAAGATACATATATTTTCATTGGTATATATTATTCTCTTACATGAATATATGGCAGTTTGTAGATTCCTCTCTACATAGGCATTTGGAATGTTTCCAAGTTGGAATTATTACAAATAATGCTGCTACAAATATTCTTCTATTTATATGTCTCTTAATGCACATGGATTGGTCATTCACCTAAGAATATAATTTCTGGATTTTAATATATTCTTATCTTCAGCATTATAGGCAATGACCAATTTACTGTCCTATTTGCAATGAATAAGAGTTCCCATTTTCCACAACCTTGTCTATAGTTGGTATTGTATTAGACTTTTTATGTATTGCTGGATTTGATATAACATTTTCTTTAGCATTTTTTCCACCTTTGTTTTTGACAGAGACCAAAGATGTTCTATCTTATAATGTCCTTACCAGGTTAGAATGGAGAATATGCTGGCCTCATAATATCAATTGCAAAGACTTCTTGCTTTTCTTCTTTTCTCTGGAAGAGTTTGTATAAAATTGGTTCTATTTCTTTAATTTGGAAAGCCATGTAAGTCTAGAAATTTAATTTATTTAAGAGTTACAGGACAATTCACATTTTCCATTTCTTCCTGGGTCTAAGTTATAGTTCTCTAGGAATTTGTGCTTATTTATTGTCATGAAATTATTCAGAGCATCTTCTCACCATCTTTTTAACATTTATAGGCTCTGAAAAGATGCCTACTCTTCTAGTCCTTGCATATGTCATTTCCTAATCGGTCTTGCCAGAGGATTATGAATTTCACAAATCTTTGCAAAGAATGAAATGTAGGATTTATGGACTCTTTATTGTATTATTTTTCATTTTATTTATGTTTGGTCTTTATTATTTCCTTTCTTCTTCTTCCTTTGATTATAATTTGCTGTTCTATGTATTACATTCTCAGATAGTCACTTGTTTATTTTCAACCTGTCCTCACTTACACATTTAAAATTCTAGGGGTGCCTGGGCAGCTCAGTCAGTTAAGCATCCGACTTCAGCTCAGGTCATGATCTGGCAGTCTGTGAGTTTGAGCCCCATGTTGGGCTCTGTGCTGACAGCTCAGAGCCTGGAGCCTGCTTTGGATTCTGTGTCTCCCTCGCTCTCTGCCCCTCTGCTGCTTGCACTCTGTCTCTCTCTCTTTCTCTCAAAAATAAATATTAAAATTTTTTAAATAATAATAATATAAAATAAATAATACTAAATAAAATTCTAAATCCCCCCTGCCTAATCAAGACTTAATTGACCCCACAAGTTTTTATATACAGTATTATATTTTCTTTATCATTCTTCTAAAATATAAATGTTCACTATGATTTTTCCTGAGAATATGGATTGTCTATTTAACCCACTTGAATTCCACATGCTATGCTAATAATATATCTCTATATCTTTATCCCATGAAATTAATCAGCACTTGTTATTTTATATAATCAATATCTGCTAATATTGCCCACATATTGCATCTTCATTGCTTCTGTAACTCTCAATTTATACCTGTGATTGTTTACCCTCTACCTGAACAACAGAATTTATTATTTCCTTTAATGTAAATTTGCTGGTTGAAAATATTTCTAAAAATCTATTTGTCTGAAAGTTTTTATTTTGTCTTCATTCTCAGAAGATATTTTAGCTGACTATGGTATTTGGATAGCAATGATTTTCTTTTAAGATCTTTAACGCTATCAGGTCATTGTCTTTTAGCTTCCACTGATTCTGTTTCAAATCCACCTGTTATAATTGTTACTTCTTTGAAACTAATTTTTTATTCTTTATCTACTTTTAATATTTTTCTTTTTACATTTGTTTTTCACAGTTTTAATTTAATTTCTCAGATACAACTTTGTTTCTATTTGTCATGTTTATTAGCACTTCTTAAATTTGTTCCCTGATGTCCTTCATCAATTTTGGACAGTTCTGCCATTATTGCTTCAAATATTGTTAATATTTTTTTCCTCTCTCCCTTTTTCTGAAGCTGTAATCACATATGTTAATCCTCTTCATGCCTCATACTTCTACTCCTGTCTTTTTTCTCCTTTTGTTCTCCTAACTATTCTCAATAGTTTCTTCTGACTTATCTTCTGAGTTGCCTATTCTCTACTTACCTGTGGTTTTTCTTAAGTTTTTTTTTAAGTTTATTTATTTATTTATTTTGAGGGTGAGAGAGAGGGGGAGAGAGAGAGAGAGAGAGAGAGAGAGAGAGAGAGAGAGAGCCCATGAGTGGAGGAGGGGCAGAGAAAGAGAGAGAGAATCTCAAGCAGGTTCCACACTCAGCACTGAGCCTGATGCAGGGCTCAATCTCATGACCATGGGATCATGACCTGAGCTGAAATCAAGAGTCAGACACTTAACTGACTGAGTCACCCAGGAGCCCCTACTTGTCTATGTTTAATATACTGTTAAATCCATCCTTTGAACTCTTAATTTCAATTATTATGTTTTTCAGTTTTAGAATTTCTTTTTTTTCAGGTTCTGTTCTTTGCTGAAAATCTGCCCTTTTTATTATTTCTTTGAACATAATAACCATAGTTATTTTTAAATCTTTCTAAAAACTTCAACATTGGGGCCCAATGCATGTATATATCTATTGTCTAGTATTTCTACTGATCTTTAATCATCCAGTCTTATTCCTTTGTAAGCCTGGTTATTTTCCTTTTTATTGTGGCCAGATATTGCATAGCAATGTCATTTGTAGGAATAATTGGAGACCTATGTTGCTGTTATCTGAGTTTAGAGAATTATAATATCTGAGGACATTAACAATCTAGGATTGCTGAAATTCAATAGCAGGGATTCAGATTTTTCAAAACCAAACTGTAGCCTTTATGAGGGCATATTTCTGGTTCATCTTTTTTCCTTAGATGTAGCCATTTTGGATCTAAGTCCAAAATGAGGCAGATTCACCAAGAGCCTACTTGGCAGCTCAGAATTCCTCTTATTTCTGCAAGGTGGGCAAAAGTACTGCTCAAGCTCTCAGCCCTTCCACTGCTCCAACCTATATCAATAAATACCCACAACAGAAAAGTAGTGTGAAACCCAAGTTTATATCTCCAAATCCTTGCCCCAGATCCTAGCCTTGTACTTCTTCACTGTCTTGTTCTCTCTCTGATGCTTTCAAGCAAAGTTTAAAAAACAAATTGTGCAGTAATCCAATTATCCTCAGCAGGAGGTGTGCACTAAATGGCTGAATCTACTATCATCAAAAATAGGATTCTAGAACTGCAATTATCACCCACACTACCCCTCAGCTTTCAGAGATATCTGCCATTCTTCCTTCTCACCCCCACCCTATGCTCAAATATACATTTTCTCTCATAGGTTACTATTTCAGAGGGTCTAAGTCTATTGACACTTCCCATCTTAAAAAATATTAAAGGATTTCTTGGTAAGCTGTTTGATATATTCACCAATGACTCTGAGAATAGCCTGGAAAATTAAAAAGAAATGCCCAATTCTGCTCCATTCTCTCATATGGGTCAAAAAAGCATTCTTAAGATATCCCATACATACACACACATATAAGCATAAAAGCTATACATGCACACAGATGTTACAACTCCTTCCAAATGTTCAAAGGGGCACTCACTGTCTTTACTATTAGGTGTTCCTATCACCATTTGAATGAAAGATTTCTATAGACAAATGCTAAATTTTGAGGCAAGTACCAAATTAACAGACTCCTTCAGATTTCTTAGACAGACATAGGACCCTTTAGGGATTTATCTAAAACATTCTCTTTGGGGCACCTGGGTGGCTCAGTCGGTTAAGTATCTGACGTAGGCTCAGGTGATGATCTCACAGTTTGTGAGTTCAAGCCCTGCGCTGGGCTCTGTGCTGACAGTTCAGAGCCTGGAGCCTGCTTCCAGGTCTGTGTTTCCCTCTCTCTCTGCCCCTCCCCTGCTTGTACTCTGTCTATCGCTCTCAAAAATAAATAAATATTTTAAAAAATTAAAATAGTACCCCTAAGAGTGCAGGATGCAAGCCTATTAAGAGTTGTTTGTGAGGGTTTTTTTTTTTTTTTTTTACCTTTTAATGCAAAACTGGAAAACATTGATGGAATATTTTTAAGTAATCCACATATCTGGGATAACTTTAATGTCGCCAATGAGAGCCCATTTCTAATATTAACCATTCTAGCCAACAAGATACCATTTTTATTTAAAAAAAATCTAATCTCCGACATTCAATATGCTAATTAATAAAATGCCCATTGTTGATGGAGTTGTGAGTGAATAACAGAAGCATTTATACTGACTGGACCTAGTATTTGTTTCTTGATTAAAAGTTTGAGAACACTCCCTTTCTCCTCCCCCTTCTGCCCCTCTTAGTGCAGCCTTGATTCAGACATTAACAGGCAATTCCTGGACTCTGTAGTCTTAATTAAATGTCAGCAGTACTTGGGTTATACCTTGACCTAAGAAACAGACACATAATATCATCCTATATATGTAGACATATTTATGCTTCAGTAAATTGCAAGCATTATGCAGGACTACACTAGATCCCACAACTGAGACTTAATAAAGGGTCAAAGAATCCTAGGTTTCTCAGCTGTTAATACAACAAACTTTCTTCTCCACTTGGAGCTTGAGAAAGGCAGTAGATGAGACTACTTCTCCAGTCATGGTTTGAAGTTTTTTTAATTATATATGCTGTATAGTAGAGTAAATCAATGTATATCAAGGAAACCTTACTGAAATTTAAAAATACAATATATTAATGAATGTATTAAAAATTCTGTCTCAACTGTAGGTTTGCTGATTCAGGATGTTAGCTTATTGCTGTACCTACCAGTTGGGTAGTATCATGGTTTGATGATGAATAGACCTACTGAAAAGAAGAAAATCTCACAATTCAGATCTTAGGGGTCCTGAGGCTATTAGAAAAAAAAAAAAAACACAGAGTTGTCAATAATGACTGCATAAGATTCCATATAGTTAGAAGCAAGAGGTGAGACTTTTGAATTCCTGTCACCAGTTTTTAAGACTAGTGGTTCTTAATGTTTAGTTTCTGGACTGTGCTAGAGTCATTTGGTAACTTATAAGAATGCAAATTTTTCAGCCCCATACTAGACAGACTAAATCAGGAATTTTAGCTGTTTTTTTTTTTTTTTAGTTTACTTATTTTTAGTAACCTCTACACCCAAAGTAGGGCTTGAACTCATGACCCAAAGATCAAGAGTTGACGTTCTACAAACTTAGCCAGCCAGGGGCCCAAAATCAGAAATTTTGGAGATGAATCCTAGCAATCTGTGTTATAACAAGCCCTCCAGGGTGTTCTGGTGCACACTATTGTTTGAGAAAAATTACCTCATACTATAGACATCTTCCCCCCCTTTTTTTTTTCCAATTTGGACATAGTCAGACATTTGGCCTTCAATATAGTAGAAGCTCAGGTACCCTCCTAAATTATTGACTTTTAGCAAATATGAACTCAAGAAGATTGTGCTACAGTATTATTTCCAGCCTGGTAGACTCTCAGCTGGAGATGCTGTTTTGTATCAAAGGACAAGTGGTTGAGCACTTACAGAGGGATACTTAACTCAATTCCAAGTGAGTTAGAGAAGGCATCCCAGAGAGAAGGGCATTCAAGTTGTTGTAAAGGGCAAATAGGAGTTAGTAAAAAGAAATTGGGAGAAAGTTGTGTTAGACAAAGAGAATTTCAAGGACGAAGAATCCATTATGGTTTTATGATTTTCTCTTGTTTTCGAAGCTTAAAGAAGTCAATGACTATATTCATTCAATTTTTGCACATGTGTATAGCACAGTTACAAACTCATCAATATATAATTGATATTTTAAATGAATAGTAACAGAATCATTAGCATATATTAACAATGGATTTGTATTGCTTTTCAAAACCTAAAAAATGAAAGTTTGCATCTGAAAAGTATTTAGCAGTGACTGCTTATTTATTATATACTACAAGTTCTGGTTGTTTTTTATTTTTTTTATTTTTTTTTTTTTGGTTTTAGAAATTAGCTCATGCCTCCAAAACATGTCATTTATTTATGTTTTAATACAAACTACTAATATAATAAGTAATAAATGTTTTAAATTTTGTAGAAAAATAGATTGGGGGTCTCCCAGGCAAGATGGCCCCTTCCCCCACCTCCCACACTTAGTTTCTTCTCTGGATCAAACATGTGATAAAGAGAATGTGTTTGGAATCTGAAAAAAATGCAAATAATTAATAAATAAATAAATAAATTTGTAGACAAATGGAATATTTGAATGATGTTACAAAATAAAAATTAATGTGATTTGATATTTTCCTCACCCTAGTGTATAATCCCATTTGAACCCCATGATGGAGCTCTGGCTAGCTAGAGAATAATCTTGGGAATTCTGCTAGCTGCCAACCCAGAAACTGGCCCCACTGGTTACCTAGTACCATGCCCAGGAGCTCTGCCTGGCTCTGCTCATAAAGGATGACCATTAACAGCGCCTTGGGTCATGACTGTACCCTTCAGAAAGACCATTCAGAGCACATTTTTAATATGCCTGTTATGAAGAAAGAGAAAGAAGTAAACAGTTTGTGTTCATCATGGGAATAGAACTATGTAATGAGGAGACTGAAAACAAAGATGTCAAATAATTGTTGAAAATGGTGTTAGAACAATAGTGAAGGTATACCATAATAAGTGATTGTGTAGATATATTGCATATGCATGAATTTAGACTTGCGTACTCAATATAAATTGTATAAATATAATTGTCTAAAATGACATCTCTTTTTAGAATGTTGACATCTTAATGTCCTTTACTAACTCTAACATTCTCTGAAGGTCATGTCCATTAACTTATGCTATAGTCAAGGGTTTCATGGGTGTTGCAGTTGTCTATAAGGGAAAATGCTCAGGGGATAGTGGATGGAGTTATCATCTTTGTATGCTGGAGGCTGCCTTACTGATTATACTAAAACTGTTTTAAAGGCTATGCTTTTTCAGGATAGTTGACAAAATATCTGGTAACCATTGAAGGTGCCAGGCTTTGGCTTATTTAGGCTGCGACAAGTAAGTACAAAGTGGAAAGGCTTCTGATTTCCGGCCCCCGTGTGAATAAGTCAAGTATTGAGATCTGTTTTCGTGTGGCAGCAGGCTTTCACTTGGGAACCCTTAAATGTATCTGCTCACAGGATGAGGTCATACAGAAATGTTAGCAGAGCACTTTTATGAGAGGGGAAAGCAAAGGAGTCAGACCTGACAGGTGGGGAAGCCTTGCAAAGGGGCAGCTTAACACAGCAATGCTTAGTGAATATTGCTGCCCATCGCAATCAGTGCTGCACACAGGCAGATGAACAAAACCACCACACAGGGAGCTCCCAGGTTTCATCATATTCATATTTGCTAATGTGGTAACCCAAATTCCACTGTAGATACCCCAGGAAGAGATGTTTTTCTTTTGTTTTTCATCTCCATTGGTCAGTATTTAGGAAAGGGAAGCCTGATGAAATTTCAGACACCACATTGTTTTTTTCTTGGATGAATTAAAGTCTAAGAGTTGAGTGAGAAAAAAAGAAACAGAGAAGGAAAAAGAAAACATATTTATATCATCAAACATGAGACACTATTGTAAAATCACAGATCCTAGAAATACTCTAAGTGAGAATATGTCAGCCATCTTCTCACACTGGGCTTCCAAGGAGGGAGATCCCATTTGTCTCTTACAAAAGGAAACCAATATTATAGGTGTGCCTTCCTCTAAAGTAATACCCCCTAATAATTTAATTGAATTTTACATAATGAGTATTTAGAGTACATTAAAATAACTTCTTCAGATGTAAATCCTAAATCTATTTCTTGTCATTTCTATACTACAAAATAAATGAAGTAGTGCTATATTAATAAAAATCACACCAACAAAAATTATATGTGGGCACTAGCATAAAAGGGGTCATTTTGGAAAACTACTGTATCAGTCATTCAACTAATACTTAACTGATTGCCTACTTTGTATACTGTCTGGCCAGGGGTGCCAGAATAGCACCTAGTGATCCATTTTTTTTTAGAATAAATTGATGAAGTTTTAAAAAGAATGCTCGGGGGGCGCCTGGGTGGCTCAGTCAGTTAAGCGTCCAACTTCGGGTCAGGTCATGATCTCAGGCTCGTGAGTTGGAACCCTGTGTTGGGCTCTGTGCTGACAGCTCAGAGCCTGGAGACTGCCTCGAATTCTATGTGTGCATTTCTCTCTCTCTCCCCCTCCCCCACTCACACTCGCTCTCTCTCTCTCTCTCTCAAAAATAAATAAACATTAAAAAATGTTTTTAAATAAATAAAAAGTATGCTCTGAGGCTTCATCCTTAGAGATGCTGATTTTCTAAAGGTTAATATCTAGGTATCTGTATTGTTTTTTAAGAACTCAAGTGGATTTAGATGCACAGCCAGATTTGAGTACTTCTATTCCAGAAAATCCAAAGTTGAATCAGACTAGGCCACTGCCCTAAGTAGTTTACAGTCTTTATCAATAGTCTGTCTATGTTGATAAGTGCCAGTGGCCCCATAAAGACTTCCATAACTTCATCATTGTTTGTCCCCCTTATTCCTAAGGAACTTTATGGGTCTAGATATAATACTCATTATATGGTCTATATGGTAATAGAACAATAACAATTTGACAGGGATATCATTAGATGCTGATTAGCATTAATAAGCCATATGACCTGCCTAATTACCCAGGTTCTTTGTGCATAATGCATAACGTGGTCAGTTTTCAATTATCTTCAAATGGATTAATCGTGGTGAAAACTTTATGTGTCTCCATATGTTGGTGGATGCTTCCCTGGTTCAGTTTGTTTATATTCTAGAAATGAAAACATATTTTAACTAAATAAAACATCATTGGCCTAAAAATTGCATAATTTCAAAGTAAATCATGTTATTTTGAGATTTTTTAAGTTATGTATTATTGATACAGTCTTTCCCTTTTCTCATATATATAAACAAAATTATCTACATAATCAACAAAACTATAGAGTCATGGATGTAACATGAATATTTTAATTATTTTAAGTGATATGAATGAACTAGAGGAAATTTTTATACATAGGCAAATTTTCTTTCCTCTTCTAATAAAATGAGACATTTAAAGTAAATTTATGTTTGTGCTGAATATTCCTGCAATAGGATAATCCTCATCTCTGGCCCTAGAAAAATCCTTATAAAAATACTTCTCTTCTTTAATAGTTGCTTGTCATATGGCAGTGTAAGAAAGGGAAATAATACTATTTGCCTCTATACTAAAGCTCACATTCTCTTTTAGTTCTATTAGTACAATTATTATTAATGTATAGTACATTTATTTGTAGCTAAAATATTTTACATCACTGAATATAACTTTGTAAAGAGTTTTAAGTTTTTATTGGGCACTTGCCCAATAAAAGCTAGATTCAAAGCTTTAAATTGGTTGTAGAGAACAAATTGTAGAGACTCAACTAATACCATATAAACTTTATTCTCAATCAGTTTATAATATGGTGATAAATACGGACATGAACATAAAGAAATATATAATAGCAAACAGAAAAGCGGGAGAGAGGAAGTAGAAGATGCAGTTTGAATTTAAAACTGGACAATCTTATCTTGCTAAATCAACTTTGTCATAGTCTCTCCTTTACGATTGTAAACAGTCTTGCTTTTTGTCAGGAAATGAGATTTAAAAGTCTGTTTTAAGTCCAGTATCAGGTATCAGAGTTAAGTTAGATGGGAGAGACATCTTTGGGGCTTTGGTCTAAAGACACAAGAGCAGCCCAGATAGAGGAATGCCTGTAAATCTCTCATACCACGTCTCTCGATCTCTCTGTCTGTTTCTCTCTCTCTCTCTCTCTCTCTCTCTCTCTCTCTCTCTCACACACACATCTATATAAACTGTTAATAAAAGAAAATAGACATAAATGAAGACTATAATTATATAGTACCTCAATATCTCTTCTAATGAGCTTGGAAGCATCAGTTTAAACATCCTAGTCCTGTATCTACCTGGCTTTCGTCTGGTTAGCTTTACTTTCTTCTCTGAAGCTAATAGAAACTTCTTTTTTTTCCTTTCAGTGTAATTTCTTTCCACAAGCAAATGATAGTTGTGATAACAGGAATTCTTTTTGCTTTAAATTTTGCTGTGTTTTGGTGAAATTGTGTTGCAAACTAAGTAAGATTTTTATAAAGAACAATATAAACATGAAATAAAAGTTATAGCACATGATCACAGAACCTAAACACACATGTACCCACATCTGATTTCAGCTGAGATATATAAACAGCTGCTGGTGTTTTTTTTTTTAATTTTAAAGTCATATTCATTGAAATTTCTAGCTCTTAGCAGTATTGCTGCTCATTTCTAAAAGCCTCTTAAAATAAGGAATAATATCACTTATGATGTAGGTGATGTTATTATTTTAAGCAGAGATCCAATGTTAAAATAAATCCAAATGGATAAATCCTATCTTAATAGTGAACATATGTTTCTTGCTCCCTGGTTGCTAAACCCAGATGTTAATTACTACAGTTGTCACTACATTGCTCTTTTCCTATTTGGAACTGGCTGGGATGACATTGCAGGCAGGATAAATGTCACATGTATACCATCAGTAAAACCAAGATTATTTTTCAGAGTCTAGTGAAGTACTGATGACATTTTATAATCAGAATTATAAAAGATTCTTTAGAAGTTCACCGTTCTTCATAGTGTTATTCTTCTATGTAACTCCAATAGTAACATAGTGGGTTGAACTACATTAAAGACTGGACATTCTGACAAGCTGCTTTATGAAAAAGGCAATAAAATACAATTACTGTTCAACTTTGATTTAAAACTCTTCTGGGAATTCATTTTTAAATTCACATTTTTACAGCCGTTCACAGTGTTTGAGAGAGAGAGATTTAGCTTATTGTTTTAACTCACTGAAACTAAATCTTGCAGCCAATTCTAGATGTTGGCTGGCCAGTTAATAAATGAGAATTCTGAATGTGTTATTTTAAAGAAAGAAAAAATTGATCTGTGTTATATTACATTACTTCTGATCTTTGAAAATACTTTAACTCTCAGTAGTCTTTGTTCATGTAAGAAAAACATAAGTTTTGAGCAACTTTGAATTGATCAGTTTTCTCAAAAATCAATCATTTTAAATTTCAAATGGCTTGGGGCGCCTGGGCAGCTCAGTCGGTTAAGTGTCTGACTTCAGCTCAGGTCATGATCTCATGGTTCCTGGGTTCAAGCCCCGCATAGGGCTCTGTGCTGACAGCTAGCTTAGACCCTGGAGCCTGTCCTCAGATTCTGTGTCTCCCTCTCTCTCTGACTCTCTCCTGCTCACACTGTCTCTCTCTCTCTCTCTCTCTCTCTCTCTCTCTCTCTCAAAAATAAATAAAAACATTTTAAAAAATTTAAAAATTGCAAATGGCTTAATAATTTAATTGGTAAATAACATATTAATAAGAGCTCTGAACTTAACAAAAATAAGCTGATACAGATTTTAATTTTAAATTGTTCAACTGACTTTCAAATTTGCTTTTTATTGACTGCATTTCTAACTTTAAACTGCATTATTAGACATTAAAAAACCCATATTAGTGAAACATCTACTCTAGCAAACAAAATATATATATAAAATCTTATAGAGCATTTAATATAGCCTAATGAATTGACCTGAAACATTGATATATCAAAGGCCAGTAACTTTAGAGTCCCTAAAAAAAAAAACCCCAAACTTTTATTGATTCATTCACCAAATATATAATGTTCCATATAGGAGAGAGGGATAGTACAAATATTTAACAAGTGTTAGGGCACAGACACTGACCAGGATAAGTGCCAGTCACTAACCCACCATTAGGGCCATACAAGTTTCTATTGATTGAGTGTTTGCTGTGATGGAGAAAACTGAAAGGTGAGCAGTGGAGAGTGGGAGCCAACAGGAGTTTAGAACAAAATACACTAGGTTGAGTTCCATATGGAATTTCTAATCAGAGATGTCAAGTGGAAAGTTGACTGTCTTGAGGGGAAAAGAATGGCTGGAAATAAAGATATTGGAGTTGTCAGAAAATAATTGGTTTTCAAAGCCATGAGACTAGATGAGATTACTTAGGGTGAAATGTAAATATAAGAGAAGAAGATATTGGAGGAATAGACCTTGCAGGACACCAACTTTAAAGTTTTAGAAGATGGGAGAGAATCAACAAGAGAGGTTGAGGGAAAAAAAGCAATCTGTTGGAGACCAGAGTATCTTATGCCTGGAATCCAGGAGAAAATTCATTTCAAAGAAGGAAAAATCAGCTGTTTCAAATACTACTGGTAGGTCAAAAATTGAGAATTGACCACTGGATTTAGCAAAATGGGTATTATTGGTGAATTTAACAAGAACAGTTTGATGGGAGTGTTAAGAACAAAACTCTGATTAGAATAGGTTCAAAAGAGAGATGGCTGGGTGGCTCAGTTGGTTAAATGTCTGATTCTTGATGTTGCCTCAGGTCATGATTTCATGGTTTGTGAATTCAAGCTCCACATCGGGCTCTGGACTGTCAGCCCAGATTTCTCTTCTGAGATTCTCTGTATCCTCTCTCTGCCCCTCCCCAACTCCTGCTCACTCTCTCTCTCTCTCAAAAATAAATAAACCTTAAAAAAAAGAGGTTCAAAAGAGAATATGAAGAGAGGAATTTGGGGTAAAAATAGAAATTATCCTTTCAGAGGCTTTGCTCTAAGGATGAACAGGAATAAGATAGTGTGCAGGGAAATATAGGTCAGGAAATTTTTTATTGAAATAAGTTATAGAATATATGTAGGCTAGTAGGAAGATCTATCAAAGAAGTAAAAATTGATGATGAGAAAAATGAGAATTTAGTCAGAGGCCAAAGTGTTGACCTTGAGTAGAGAAAAGAACATGAGATCTAGTGCCCAAATCAGTCTAAGATTAAAGCACAGACAGTCCACCCATGTAATGGGGGAAAGGGCAGAAATGAAGTAAGATGATAGATGTGTTGGTGGCAGCTTATAGAAATTCTTTTCTGTTTCTAAGTCTTCTGTCAACTGGAAGACAGCCTTGAGAAGACTGAAAGAGGGGGAAAGTCTTTAGGCATGTTGAGGAAGGAGATATATTAAATAGTACTATAAGTGAGTAGAAGAATAAATGAACTAGTGACATGTATAGAATTACCAGAAAATCTTTTTTTTTAACGTTTATTTATTTTTGAGAGACAGAGAGAGAGAGACAGAGCATGAACAGGGAAGGGGCAGAGAGAGAGACACACACACAGAACCTGAAGCAGGCTCCAGGCTACGCGCTGTCAGCACAGAGCCCAATGGGGGCTCAAAGTCGCAAACTGTGAGATCATGACCTGAGCCGAAGTCGAACGCTCAACGGACTGAGCCACCCAGGTACCCCAGAATTGCCAGAAAATCTTAAACACCACCTTGAGAGTAGTGAACATGAGGTGATAGTAAGACCAGTAAGTGTGGTTGAGTGCTTTTCTCCAGGAACATTCAGCAGGCCTGTTACAGTTGCAAAGTTGGCAGAGAATAATCTAAGATGGGGTTTTTGACAGATACATAATAAAATAAAGGGAAAGAGGGCCAAAGGAAGTGAAAGAAATATGCAATGGAATTATTATATGTATCAACCAAAGGATCCATATAAGCCAAGAAGGAATATGAGAATATGAAAGGAGTTATGACCAATGAAAAAGCCTTAGAGTCAACAGATTGTTTGAGTTGTATAACCAGAGGGAATAAACTGGAAAGGAGGAAAATGGTGATTGTAGACTAGGAGGTTAGAAATCCAGATAATGAAAGAGATTTCTTCACTGATCAAGACAAGATCACGGGAACAGGAGTGAGCAGCTGAGTAGGATGTAGAACAGCATCAATAGATGAGAGGAGTTAAAAAACAAAGAATCTACCACAGAAAAGGATAATTTGTGTGAATATTAAAATAATCATTCAATGGGGCACCTGGATGGCTCAGTTAGTTGAGTGTCTGACTCGATTTCGGGTCAGGTTATGATCCCAGGGTTGTGGGAGAGAGCCCCCGTGATGGGCTCCATGCTCAGCATGGATTCTACTTAAGATTCTCTCTCTCTGCCCCTCTCCCCAGCTCACACACTCTCTCTAAAATAAATAAATAAATAAATAAATAAATAAATAAATAAATACAGTAAGTAAGTAAAACACAAAACTTATTTTTAAAATAAATAAGTGTGAATTATGACAAGAACTATTGAAGAAAATGATACTGTTCTAGGGTGGAAAATGTTAAAGGAATGAAGGTCAGTGACCTACAGACAAGCAGACAAGTGCAACAGCAAGCAGGGTGGGGAGAGCAGTAGAGTCAACAGACATGATCTTCAAAGCAGGGTATTTTTGTAAAAGAGGAAAGAATGGAGGTTCGAAGAGCAAGGAGATGCAAGGAGGATACTTACCCCACCACCAGGACCAGGGTGATAAAGGGAATGGGAGATAATGTAAATGCCATTTTAGAGATTTAATGGGAAAGCAGAATGGAATGCTGAGAAGATACAATATGTTGAGCATATAAGGAATCTTGCTGATGATATTCTTCAAAACTGGCTGCTGCCTTTTCTTTTCCTCCACAATGCTGCACTGTCACCTTTCTAAAAATATCTGATTGTGATGCTTTTCTGCTTAACATTGATCAATAGGACACCGTAGTTTCCAGTTTCTATAGAATCTAGGGTGCTCTAGGACTCTGTAGCCGCATCTCCCACCTGTCTCCCATATGCATTCTTCCCATCTATAGGCCATTGGCAATGATAACACAGGTAACACAGGGTTTGTTTGGTTGGTTGGGTTTTGTTTTTTTGTTTTGTTTTGTTTCGTTTTGCTTTGTTTTGGTTTTGGTACTAATTTCAATCAGTGAATCACTTATGCTAATAGTCAGCTTTCTCACTTCTAGAATAAAGTAATTAAATTCAGAGTTGTTTCCCACCCCCCCACCCCCCGGGAGACTATTAACTTTTGAAGAATTAAGCAGAAAAGAAACATTCTTCATAATGTGAGAACCTCTTAGGTATTGCAGGACATTTAGGATAAGTGGCCTTGCCAAATATATCCTCTGAGACAACCAAAAGTGTGCCCACACATTTTCTAGACACCTCATACTGTAGGGTAGCGAGTAAAATGCAGGCCACCCAATTAAATTTGAATTTGAGATAAACTATATATTTTTAGAATAATTATGTTGCAAATATTGCTTGGACATCCTCTGTTTTTATTTGCTATATCTGCCAGCCCTACATACGGGGAACACTGCTAAGTAGGATTATACTTAGAGTCCATGTAAAAATGGCACCTGTAATGTTGCTCAGTATATAACCTATACAACTAAGTGTAGCCACACTGCTTGGGGGTCAATACAAACCCAAATGAGAACATTGATCTAAGATATCAGTAAGAACAATTGTAGTACTGACATTTCTATAACTCATACTCTCTAGTGGTGCAATGTGCTAAAAAGCAGTGGGAGGCATGCACATGAGTAAAGTCATGTCTGAGAAAATTTCAAAATTAATTATTTTAAGATTCAGCAACATTAGTTTTCCTCCCCTCTTCATCTCTTTTATTGATTTCTCCTTCCATTGACACTGAGTCATGTTTCTCCTCAAGAATTAAAACAATCTTGTTACAATAAGGAATTAGTATTTAGTATGTCACCCACATCTGGAATTACAAATGAGGATTTCAAGGATATGACAGTGTAAACACAAGGGAATAATTGGCTAGTGGTGACATTTCAGACACTAATTGGGAAGATATTCTGCCTACTATTGAAGTTTAATAACCATTGGGTGGTGAGGCCAAAATGTCACCAGAGAAGAATAATTGACTAGTTGTCAAAAGGCCAAAGAAGGTCAAATTTTCTTCAACAAATTCTGCACAGTCTGAAGTTTGACTTTAAGCTTTCAAAATAAAAAAAAAAACTTGATTTGGTCAGCATCCTGAATATGGATACATTTCTTGGAGATAGA
Organism: Cryptoprocta ferox; assembly: GCA_028646485.1. NCBI lineage: Eukaryota > Metazoa > Chordata > Mammalia > Carnivora > Eupleridae > Cryptoprocta > Cryptoprocta ferox. Next base: position 84,369,230 of record CM053571.1, on the reverse strand, counting down.
TTCTTATTAAGCAAATTCACAAGAGATTAATACACAGAGATCAAAATTTGGTAATTAACTTACACTGATGCATAAAACTGCTACATAGATAACAATATTTGCATTGGAAAACCAATGTATTCTATATCTAAAAACAGATCTTAGTTCTAGTTAATAAATATTTATTGAGCAAAAATGCTATATTAGATATGAATGAATAAATGGCAACCCCTGCTCCTGATATTTTATTGACAAGTCTAAAAGAGTAGAAAAGAAAGCACATGATAAACCTTGGGCAAATGGGTGGATAGATGTGGAAAGGATGGATAACAGAGTGTGTAGGAAGACAAGGGGGTGAGAGAGCCTGCACACTTGAGGAAATAAATATAATTCAGTATAGTTAAGCATGAAGTCCTAGAAGAGAAATGGTGAGAGACGAAGAGGGGAAATGAGCAAGATCCCAATCAAGAAAGGTCTTACAAGCCTTGTGAAGCAGTTGGTCCCTTTCATAAGAGCAATAAGGAGCCACTGCTGCATTTTAAGCAGTAAACTGTTAGATTTTTATTTTGAAAGATCAGTTTGACAATGAAGTGAAAAATAAATTGGATTAAAAGGTAGCAAGATAAGAGTTGGGAATCCCTGCTGTAATTTAGGTGGGAAGTGAGGATGCTGGAACTCAGAAGCATACTTAGAAAGAATAAATGAGTAGTTGAGATATTTATGAATTGATATTGATGGGGGCTTAGCAATAAATATTACGTGTGGATAAGGAACATTGGAGAGTCTAAAAAGATACACTCTATTTTGAGCCTGGACATAGGAAGAAGTAGCAAATTGAGAGAAAAGAAAATGCATTTACTGGTTCACTTTTTGGTTATAATTGTCTTTAGAATGGCCAAGAAGCCAAAACATAGGTATTTTGATATAGAGGACTGAGGCTCAGGAGACAGATCTGGGATAAAGGTTTAGATTTGTGCATCATTGTAGAAGCCGCCAAAAGGGATAACATCACCCAGAGAGAATGTGTCAGGAATGAGACAGATGGCCTGAAAGTGAAGAACACTAGAATTTAAATTATAAGCAAAAGGAAAAGGAGCCTGGAAAAGAAAAAAAAAAAAAAAAAGAAAAGAAAAGGTCCAGAAAGAGGTGACATGACAAATGGAAGCAAAACTGAGACAACCTAGTATCATAAAAGCAAATGATAGAGAGTTTTTCACTAAAAATGCAGTAGCTATATAAAAGCCAAGAAAATCCCCATTGGATTTGGGGGGTAGGGAGACATTAAAAAAGAAAAAGTTGTTAGAGATGATGGGTAAGAGCATTTTTGGAGGATGATTAGTGGCAGAAATCCTGAGTGCTGTAGAGCATAGAGTGAAAATTTAGGTGAAAATAGAAAAGGCTATCTTCTACCTATTTCTCCACACTGTCTTTCCTACATGAATGCCTGTGTCTAAATTTTCCCTTTTTATAAGACCACCAGTCATATTGAATGAGGGGTCCATCCTCTACTAGTGAATAGAAGCAATAAATAAATATAAGATATGAAGAAATGTTATATTTTGTCTTTTTTTTTACAGAGTGATTGTGTGCTTAGTTTTTTACTCTCTGAGCCTGTGCAACAGACAACTGACGAATCATCACTTGTGGACCTAGGCAAGTTAATTTTATCATTATTACTATGTACAATTTTTGAGTTTCAATATAACTGTGCAAAAAATCACAACTATGAATTTTTTCAACTTTCAAATTAACATCTTTTTAAAGAATAAGCTTAAAGGGTCTTTTCTATTTCCAAAGCTTTTTAACCCCTTAGAATATGTTTAAGTTAAATTAAACTCAGATGTGTTTGTCCAATTATGATAACTACATGATGTCACACTATTAACTCATTTCAATTAATTGTGCTTTGAGGTGGAATTGCATGTCAGAGACAGAGTTCCTGTTTTCCACTGTAGGTAAGTCTTCCAGGTTACTCAACATCTTAGGAAGCAAAGAAAATAAATATTAGGCAATAATAATGATTATGAATTATCTAGCCATTTCACCCTTATCTTTTAAAGCTCAGTAATTACTCACCTCTCTCATGAAGTCTTCTTTTATCACCTGGATCCCAAACTAGCTCAACCAATTATCCACCCTACTCTCCACCAAATGTGTGTTAATCCTAATGAACTTTTTTAGCATTTCTCCTAGATTGGCAGAGAATCTTTTTGAATATCCCATTAATTTTAAGCGTCTGTAATATAATTCCATTGCCAGTAGCTATCAAATGCTGATACCGGTTTTTATCTCACGCAAGATTTGCAAGCCCATAATTTGCTACACCTCACCCTCCTTTCCTTTGCAGCTCTCTCTCTTTATTTTATCCATATCCTACTTGTGATACTTTACCTTTAAGATCAGACCCATGGGCTTCTCACCTCTGCTTGTATCTGACGTTGCAGTTACTTATCCTTAGGTGCCCAGTTCTATACAACCAGATCGAGCTGAATAGTGTAATTGCTTATTAAGTTTTATATTTATGTGTGTGTCAGCCTGCTTCTTCTGTTAGACTGAAATAACTCTAAACTGAGGACACACTTCCCCACTATGCATTGCTCTGTACTTACAAGCTTCGAATTAATGAGAATAGTACCTCTCTCCTTCCCCTGTAATTTACTTGTTTGACATCACTCTCTAAGACATTTTGCTTATATAGCCCAAGCCATAAACATTATTAAGTAAATATAAGGTAATTTCTTACAATTCATAGCATGTATCTAAAGAATGATGCCATCCCCCAAATATTTCCTTTTTACTTGTCATGATACACAAATATCTAACAAGTATCTTATTTTTAAAAATACTATTAGTTAGGAATATTTTTTACCATTAGTGTTTATAAACTTGAATTAACAAGATTAAAAAAACATAAGGTTGCTGATTTCTAGAATTGTCAGACTTTTTAAAGAGTCATAAGTTAATCTCTATTCTGACATAAAAGTTCTTAAAGAAAATTGTTTCTCTGTGTGTCAAAAAATTAAACTGTGGATCACTATCAAATTTGTAGTTTTCCTGAGGCATTATTTCTGTCGGGTGTTTGAAATACATAAACACACCGAAAATTAGGATCATTGTAAAAAATAAAGTATTGGAAAAGTAAAATTGTTTGATTTTTTCTCATTTGCTTATTTCTTTCTACATCATATAATACTCAAGGCTTGTTTTGACAGAGTGATGATGGAAAAAAGATTTGATTCTCAATATTTGGCTGCATATGAAATGCAGCCTATTGTTTTAAAACAACAAAACACAGGGGTGCCTAGCTGGCTCAGTTGGTTAAGTGTCTGACTTCATCTTGGGTCATGATCTCACAACTCATGGGTTCAAGCTCTGCATCAGGCTCTGTGCTGACAGCTCAGAGCCTGGAGCCTACTTTGGATTCTGTGTGTCTCTCTCTCTGCCCATCCCCCACTCACACTCTGTCTCTCTCTCTCAAAAACAAATAAACATTAAAAAATTATTTTTAATAAAAATAAAAAAGGAATTTGTCTTTTTTTCTTAATATTTATTTATTTTGAGAGAGAGAGAGAGAGGGCACAGGGGAGGGGCAAAATGAGGGGGAGAGACAGAGAGAGAGAGAGAGAGAGAGAGAGAGAGAAAGAGAGAGAATCCCAAGTAGGCTCCACACTGGCAGTGCAGAGCTGGACACCAGTCTCTAACTCAACAAGCCATGAGATCATGACCTGAACCAAATCAAGAGTCTGATGCTTTACCAACTGACCCACCCAGGTGCCCCAAGAATTTGTCTTTTAAAGTGCCAATCCAATCATCACTCTTCTCTACTTCACACTTTTTCTTGGCTTCCCATTGCCCTTAGGCAAGGCCAAGTTCACAGGTTGCGACCAGTGCGGTCACACTAGGCACAGCGCTTAGAAGGGTCCTGCACTTGGTTTAATACTCTGCTGTCACTGTCTTAAAATTCTTAATAATTTTTGTAAAGGGGACCCTGCATTTCGACTTTGTATTTTCATATCACTGAGCCTCACAAATTATATAGCTGCCTCTGCCCTTAAGATAAAGACCAAAATCCTCATGATGGCATCCCAGCAGAATCTGGCACCCCCCAATTTTTCTTTCCAGCCCTAATATCAGACCCTTCCCTATCTTGATTCTTGACTTTTCCTGGTTCCTCAATTAAGACAAGCACCCCAGCACCTGACAAATGCACCTTTCTCGGCCTGGACCACTTGACTCCCATTCTGCCTTCTCCATCTTTTTTTGTTTGTTTGTTTTTTGTTTTGTATCCTTCAGATCTCATTGAAATTGTCTTTGCTCTTTACTCCTAAAAAGCTTTTTCTTCAAAATTATTGCAATGGTGATTATGGCTTTGTGTGCTTCTTTATAGACTAGAAGTCTGGGAAGACATAATTCATGCCTGTATTGCTCACCACTGTGTCCCCAGGGCTTAGTATAGTGTCTGCCCTACTATGGATTCACTCTCCATAAATAATTACTGAATAAATGATTGATTACAGAAAGAACATGGAAGACATATTTATATTCTCTACCAAGTTAGCTTGTCATTTTTATTAAAAGGACAAAAGAGAAGAAAACTAAAATCCCAAATCATGCCACTCCTCCCACACTTCCCACCTCCTGTGGCAGTGCCTGGGCATAAGGACTTGACTGCCTCCCAACCACTAGAATTCTCTTGAAGTATCACCTAGAAAAGAAATCTTCTAAAAATTATCGCATTAAATATGGACTCAACCAAACTCACCCAAAGCACTACCCAGAAACCTGCTGCAGTTTATCTTGTATATTCTTTAACTCTCTAATGGCATGATCCTCTATACTCTCCCCAAAGTAATAGAGGGCCCATGCCAAATAGTACCTCCACAAATATATGAATTTATCCATCCTCCACCAGTACACAACACTGACATGTAGAAGATAGATTTTATTGTCAAGGTATAGTGACAATAACATAGGTAATGGAGTAGAACATGATCAAAGACACAGTTGTCAGAGTTGAGAGAATGAATTAATGAGCACGTTTGGATGCCATTGGTTATTACAAATGGTTGCAAACAGGAGTTTTCAATCATCACTTCACATCACTACCTCCAGTTGGAGACGTTATTAATTTAAAAGGGAACTTGAAGACACTGTCTCCATGGCAGGGTCTCTCTGGTTAATGTTATAGCTGCTCACTCTAGCAGAACTTAGTTAATTATCTATATACTGAAGTATGTTACCCAGGTTTTCAATGTAACTTTTAATGAGATGGAAGGACAAGAAAGGGAGGGCATATATTAAGTTGTTTTTGAAAGTTGAAAGCTTTAAAATATTATGCATTTGCTATATCATATGATATAATACCATGTTTCCAATTAGAAAATTATTTTAGACTTTTACATGTGGTTAATGAGGGCAAGAAAATATGAAAAGAAGATGAGAGCTAGAATACTTTCTCCAATTACTTTATTTCTAATAGCTGAGCATCAAAAGATATCACTGAAATCTAACAAATCAAGCAATAAAAAAATCATAGCATATGTAATATTAGCGTTAGGGAAACACTTAGAAAGATCATAACATTGAATATAATTAGGTGATAGATGAAAGTCGAGTGCAAAATGTTATACACATGAATTTTATATCTGTCTCTATTAGGAGACAAATATAGTCAAAAAAAAAAAAAAGTCTAAGAATATTAAATAAAATTCCCCCTAGAACAAAAGTAAAAGTTTTCTAAGTATTACAAGTACATAAAAATAAAAACAAATTACTTAGCCAAAGATTTTCTTTAAAAATCATAAAAACAAAAAATGTTGTATTTCTTTAATAACATAAAACAATAACAAAAAATGAATCTGTTGTATCGATAAGTAGAAATGGGCTTAAACTCATCTGTAAGAAAAAAAAATGTCCAATTGGAGTAAAAGTATAAATCATAACTCTATAGTTTATGTAAAAACACACCTAAGACAAAATGATTTTTAAAAATTGAAAATTAAACTCCAAGCACAGGTATATTAGGACATGGAAACCAGAAGCCATGATCTTAATAAAGAAAAGGTGGCATTTAGGCCAAGACATTGAATTAAACAAGAATGCAACATTATCATAAGTACATTTCTCAATAAAGATATGAGCAGTTATGACTACATATCAACTATATAATGGCAACATATATAAAGCAGAAATTATGGAACATTCAAGGGAAAATAAACAAAAACAGACTGGTTTTTCTAATATTCTTATTAAGTTCTCTTGATTTATGAAAGACTGAGTGAAAAAAAAATGAGTAGATAGAGGGGCGGCTGAGTGGCTCAGTTGGTTAAGCATCCGACTTTGCCTCAGGTCATGATCTCCCAGTTCACAGGCTGGATCCTGCTTCAGATTCTGTCTCCCTCTGTGTCTGCTCCCCACCCCCCTTGTGCTGTTTCTGTCTCTCTCTCTCTCTCTCTCTTAAAAATAAATAAAAGCCTTAAATTTTTTAAATAAGTAGATACAAAGTACACTAAATAATAAAATTAATAAGGAAAAATTGATTATATAAAACTCTTTATCCTGAATATCATGAAAATAGATTATATATTAGGCCACAAAGAAAATTTTGATAAATCTTAAAAAGTATAAATAGTAAAGACATATTTTCTAATCATGAGAAAGTAAGGTGAAAAATTAATTTTAAAAATTCAGAAAGCTAATAGATACTTAAGTTTAGATATTTATGAAAACAAAGCTCTTGTAAACAACTCTTGGGCCAAAAGGACTTAAAGCACAAAATGGCAAAATTTCTAAAGAATAACAATACATCTCAGAAACCATGAAAGAAAGATAAACCAATGCTCAATAACTGGAACAACTGGAATACAAAACAAAACAAAGGAATGCAAAAAAGAAAAGTAAATGGATGAAGATTCAAGTAGAGATCAATGAGTTAGAACACAGAAAACAGTATAAATAAATCTAGAAGTTAAAAGTAAACAATAAAATAAAAAAGCCAATGGCAAATCTAATAGAAAGTCTGGGGGCAGGGACACCTCAGTGACTCACTCCATTAAGCATCCAACTTTGCCTCAGGTCATGATCTCGTGGTTTGAGGGTTCAAGCCCCGCGTGGGTCTCTGTGCTGACAGTCTGGAGCCTGGAGACAGCTTCAGATTCTGTCTCCCTCTCTCTTTCTGCCTCTCCCCCACTCATGCTCTGTCTCTGTCTCTCCCAAAAATAAATAAACATTAAAAAGAATGGGGGCAAATGCAAATATATAAAATACAAAAGGGGAATCAAGAAGCAACTATAGAAAAAGATGAAACTGAAGAATAGTTAGAGACTACTTTGTTCAAGCCTACAAAACACAATTTACTCACTCTAGAAAATATCAGGTTTGAAAGGAAAAAAAGCTTCAAAAAGCAATCTTTAGAATAGTACCAAGTTCAGAAGATTTCCACAGGAATTCTACAAAACCTTTAGAAAGTAGGTAATTCCATTGTAAAACAATTCCAGAGCGGAGAAAAGTAAAGAAGTGTTTCCATATTATTCTTATGAAGCATATAAAGTACTTATGCCATTAGCGTCAAGGAATACAAGAACAGCAAAAAAGAAATCATAGCCTAATCTCACTTCTGAGTATCAATGGAAAATTCCAAATAAAATATTTGCCAAAATAATCCACTAGCACACTAAAGGAATGAAATTCACCATGACCATAAATGCAAAAAATATAGTGGTAATATACAGTATACATGTTATTATCTTGAAAGACTTAAAGAGGAAAATCGTATGGTTGTCTCTATAGAGCCTCAAGAGGCACTTGATAAATTTCAGTAAACTGTTGTCTCTCTCTTCCTCTCAAAAATAATAAATTAAAAAAAAATAAAAAACATTGACCTTCTCAATGAGAAGTACACTGATCATCCCATCTAAAATTGCGAACTGATTCTTATTCTGTTAGTCCTCAGTGCCTTCATCATGTTCTGGGTTTTTTTCTTATCATTTAACATATTCAGCTTATTATAAATTTTACTTCTTTATTAAGTGTTTTGTTTTGTACATCTCCCTGGCTACTATAGACATACCAAGAGAGAAATTTTGTCTAACCTGTTCCAAGGGCCTAGAACAGTGCCTTGTCCATAAGAGATCCATAAATATTTGTGAAATGATTGTATGAAATTGAAAAAAAAAACAACTTAGAAACAAAGTTTGGCAAAGAGAAGACAAAACTAACAATATCTGCCAGTAATATGATTACATACCTAGAAAAATAAGAATCAACTAAGAATCTATTACAAATGATGAAAATTCAATAAAGGTATCAGGTACCAAATTGATGTATAGATAAAGATAGAATAAAGATAGAAGATAGATCCCAGGGGCACCCACGTGGCTTAGTTGGTTAAGCATCCAACTGTTGATTCGGCTTATGTCATAATCTCACAGTTCATGAGATTGAGCCATGTGTCTGGCTCTGTGCTAACAGCACAGAGTCTGTTTGGGATTCTTTCTCTCCCTTTCTCTGCCACTGCGTCCTCTCTCTCTCTCTTTCTCTCTCTCTCAAAATAAATAAATAAACTTAAAAGAAAAAAAAGAAGAAGATAGATTCCACTTACAATAGCAGGGTAAAAAATACCTAGAAATAAATTGAACAGGAAATAAGCAAGATCAAATGAAGAAAACTTTAAAGCATTACTGAAGGATTTCAAAGATGCTCTGAACAAATGGAAAGACCTAATAGCATCCTCTTGTATAGGAAGATTATGGATAGGATCATGAATCCTATGTCAGATATTTCTGATCTAATTTTGAATATAATTTTTTAAAATATTAATAGATTTATTTTTAATTAGATAAGTTAATTGTACAGTTCATAAACAAAAACAAATAAAGGCCAGGAAAATTTAGCAAAAGTAGAGAGGTAATACTAGCCCTATAAAACACATTATAAAGCCTTGATAATTGAAACAGTGTAGTGTTGGCCTAAAAACGATAAATAAATAGAACATAATAGATTGTCCTTAAATAGAATCAAATACATTCAGGGATTTAGTATGTGGTCAAACCGCTGAGGGAAAATTCAGTAAATAGTGATGAGATAGCATATTTCACACCATATGTCAGGATAAATATCAAATGGATGAAAAATTTTAAATGTAAATAACAAAGCCATATATATAACAAAGAAAACAGGAAAATCTTTTATAATCTGAGGATGAGCTGGTAATGTTATGACTGCAAATCCAGAAGTCATAATAATTTTGCATGATACAAAAAACTATAGCAAAGTTTTTAAAAAATTCAAAGATAAATGACAAAATGGGTGAAATATTTGCAATTTATCATAAAGAATTGGTTGTCGAATGTATAACCATCTAGAAATTGGTAAGAAAAAGACCAACAATGAAATAGAAAATTGTGTAAAGAATATGAAAAGACGTATGCACAAAAAATACAAAGGCTCTTAAGCAAAAGAAAGGGTCCTCCAACTCACTCATAATAAAAATGCAAATTAAAATTACACTGATACCATTTTTAACTCATCAGATTAGGCAAAAATTCAAAAAATTAATTAATAAGCTTGGTTACAAATCAGCAGGTACTCTTACACACTGCTGGTGGTAATGCAAATTGGTACAACCTCCATGGAAGGTGATTTGGCAACATTTATCAAAATTACAAATGCTAATACCCTTTGACCAGCAATTCTGCTGTTGGAAATTTATACTATAATATTTGTATATAGGTACAAAATGACATGCATACAAAGCTATTTATTGCAGCATGGTTTATAACAGCTGGAAAACATTGGAAACTACCTACATGCCCATCGATGGGGAACTGGTTAAAAAAATTATGGTATTTAACATAATGAAATCATATTCAACTATATTTTTAAAAATAAATAAGCTCTGTGTTATTATAAAAATTTCTCCAAGATCTTTGTGAAGAATAGTAAATAGGCTATTCCTTTTGTGGAAAGGGGGAGAGTGGATAAAAATACTTATTCAGATTTGCTTATATGGAGAAACCGTGGAAGGAGAAGTGTCCTTCTGGAGCGACATATGGGAGACTAATGAAATAATGGCGAAGGAACTGGGTGGATAGGTGTTAGGAATGGGGGAAGATGTTTTCCTGTATACTTTTAAAGTACATTTATATTCTTTTAATTATATGAATATATTATCATCTGACAAAAGTTAGATTTTGAAATGCTCTTTTTCAACATTAATGGACACATTATGGATAACGAGTGCTGCATTATCTGCTATAGTGCCATACATTCAAACATTTCAACACAATCATCCTTAGGATCAAACAGAGAGATAGAAAGAGTGTAAGCACATGCGGGAGTAAGGATGAGCTGTCAGCACAGCACATAGCCTTAGGCAAGGCTCAAATTCACCACCCATGAGACCATGACCTGAGCCAAAATCATGACCTGAGTCAAGAGTCAGACACCCAACTGACTGAGCCACCCAGGTGCCCCATTAGTTCTTAGGGTTATTATAAATGTTTAGATTAAGTATAATCAGATTCTCCATACTAACTTGAAGCAGAAAGTCAAAATATTCTAGCATCTTCATGTTCATATGAAACTATTCTCAAAATTCTCCCTCTCTGGGTTCTCGATTTAAACTCTTTCCTTTAGATTATTGCCCCCTTGTTTGCCCCTTTACAGCATGATGTTTAAGAACATAGACTTTAGAGATCATTTAACCCTGCATGCTTTATTATCTGCGTGACTTGTGAACAAATGCTTTCATTCCCACACATGAAAAGCGGAGGTAACACAAACTTTATAGAATTTCTATGAGGACTGAGTGAGTTCATATACATAAAGTTCTCAGCCCAAAGTTTGGCATACAGTAAGAGTTCTAGTAATAGATCTACTATTACTGCACTGACTACTAAAACTTCCTGGTGGCCTCAATTTTCACTGAGTTCTGAATTCTGCCATGTATTGATAGATACTGTTTTCTAATTTGGAATACGAGTTTCAGAGTGGAATATCACCTTCAGTCAGTTGAAATAACAGTTATATGGTTACTATATAGACACTCAATCATAAATTTATGCTAATTTCTTACCTTCAACTTAAAAGGCATCTAATTAAACATATTGAGTTTCTAGGCTGTAATCTTTTCACACTTTAATCCAAAAATAATGTCCACTGTGCATCAAAAAGTCATCAGCATTTTTAACATGCTCATGGCAAAAATCCAATTAATTTCTTTTATTATGAATGCAATATACCTCAGTACTACACTCAGAATTACACCATAGTACCTCTAAGTCATAATGTCTCTCAGTCATTGTAATCAAGATATTTTAAGGGAAAAAAATTATTTTTATGTAATTATCATTTCAGTTGTAAGAAACAATGTCAACTTTAATTATTTCAATATCAATAATGCACATTAACAATAACATTAATTAATATTACCTACAGACAGGGGCCCCTGAGTGGCTCCATGGGTTAAGCATCAGATTCTTGATTTTGGCTCAGATCATGATCCCATGGTTTGTGAGCTCAAGCCCTCTGTAGGGCTCTGCACTGACAGCACAGAGCCTGCTTGAGATTCTCTCTCTCCCTCTCTCTCTCTCAAAATTATAAATAAACTTAAAAAAAATACCTATGCACAATGTGTAAACTACTCTTAGAAACAGATAAAAATCTTTGGAAAGGAAACATGCCAGTCAGGTTTAATTTCAAAGGTTAGAGAGGATTACAGAGCTGAGACTGACTCTCAGAAAACAATGTGGACCACAGCAAGTCCACAGCAGAACACTGCCAAATTTCTTGTTATTAATAAACTTCTCTCTAACTGTCCTCAGAGAATATACAATCAGAGATTAGCAATGGAAATATCAGAAAAACTGAAAATTATGCTTAATATTTGGGCTATAAACCAATAATTTTTAATTAAAAAACTAAAGCCTTCATTTTATTGATGGAATGATATAACTTGAAAAAATAAGACTACTTTTGTTATTAAATAAAAGTTTAGTGTGACATTATGGAGCAGGCACTGATTTATATACCTCTTGGGGATATAGGGGAAAAAGCCAGGCTTGAGGGAGATTATAATCCACTAAACAAATTGAGGCATGTAAGATAATAATTATGATACAAATATTAAGTGATAAGGGCTGTGCTAGGGGAGTTCAGAGAGGAGATGACCACAGAAACTATTTTGCATTTTAATTAGTCCTTGTAGAAAGATAAAAGTTCAATAGCCAAAATGGTAGAAGAGGTCATTTCATATAAAGAGAATGATATGAGCAATGCCTGCAAGGAAATAGCAGAGCATGTTTGTAGAACTGAACGTACAGGTTACAGTATGGAATAAAAACAGTGGGAAATAAAAAAAAAAACAGAAATATTCAATACAGGAAGAAGCAAAAATATGTCTGGGAAATTCAGATTTTTTTTCATAAGCACTGGAAATCTATGAAGAGTACTTTGATTAAAAGAGTAATTTTATAGGGGCACCTGGGTGGCTCAGTCACTTGGTTCACATCATGATCTCCAGTTCATGAGTTGAAGCATCGCTTTGGCCTGCTGCTCTTAACACAGGAGCCCCTTTGGATCCTCGATCCCACTCTCTTGTTGCCCCTCCCCCACTCTCTCAAAAATAAATAACAACAACAAAAAAGAGTAATTTCATAGAAGTTGCTATAGGAAAATTATACTGGTAATTGTATACAAATAGATTGGAGTTCTGGGAGAGGGAAAGAGAATGTTCTAGTAGTCATATAAGTCTGAACTGGGAGCTGCGGAACTAGGCAGAAAGAAATGAATGCAAATATACGGAGAAGACTATTACTAATTGAAAATATTTATTGAAAGATTAAATTGTGAAAACTTTTGAATTTCTCAGTTAATCATCTCAACTATTTTGAAGTAGGTAACTATTATCTCCACTTTAAGGAAGTCAGTTAACTTAGTTATTATAACATAGTCTTAAGTGTAGTGTTGGGACCTGAACCCCAGGCGTACTGACTTTTAAAGCCAACATTTTCATGCTCTCTAATACTTACACTTATTGTACTGAACATTGAGAAATTTGGAGCCAAAAATGGCACTAAGTTTTCAAATTTTAATAATTGGGAAAATAACCAATCAAAACAAACACAAAATCAATCAAAAATACAAAATATAAGGAGAAAGGGACGGTTCAGGATGATTAGACAAAAATCCCATCTTCAACCAACTCAGTTCCCTAAGGAGTATTATGTTTTCTGCATGATCTGAAAAAATGTTTCTTTTGCACATTATTTATTGGTCTTATTTTACTCTTTAAATGTCTAATTTATCCTGTGATGAACCGCTTCCAATTTAACCCACTGAAATTCTATTGCTTTATCAGGTGAGAAGTTTCCTGACAAGACGCCTAAGGTGCAGTTAGTGATATCACATGAGGATGCGAAGCTGACCATACTAGTGAAACACATGAAAAATATCGTAAGTTTATTATTTCTAATGAGAAACATGTAAACCTACATTTAAAAATCACTTGCCTCCTTCAGGCAATTAATGTCAACATTAGTAAGAGGAATGGGGCCAGCCACCAAGTTTAAGTGAGGAACAGTGGGCCAATTACAATGTTCTGCCTCAGTATGATTGCAGTCCCTGGGGTAAAGACTATAAAATATCTCACAGGCAAAGTCCTAGAATGAAAATTAGACTTTACTCACAGTGAAGTGTCAGGCCAAATCTAGCAAAAAAGGGTTGAAAATGCAGGAATAGCTAGAGCATTACGGTCCAAAGGGAAAAAAGCTAGGTCCCAAGAATTTACATCTTTCTCATCTTGCTGAGCTTAGTGGAAGATTAACTCATCTCTTTGAATAGTGCCAGCACTTTCTCTGTGAAGCCAGCAACTCTTAGGCTTCCCCCTCAGAAGCCCATTGAGTACATTGAGTTTATACCACCCGAACAGTTATTATGTTCTGATGTAATTGCTCAGATATGTATCTTTCCCCTCAAAAAATAATATCTTGAGGACAGGAAACCCATCTTTATATACCAGAACATAGGACAACAATGGTAGTTAGCCTTTAAAAAAAACTGAAAGCTATTCCATTATACCCTATTGCTCTCTGAAGATGGGTCAAGTCAGAGGCATGGATAGTAATTGGACCATTGCCATTGAGTAAGGGAGGGAGCATTCTGCATCACAGTGTACTTGATTCATGGTCCGAGTCTGGGTGCAGTAACCAGAAGGGGATAACTCTAAGCTTTGCCACTTCTCCAGTCTTCCTCTAGTCTACTCAAAGCAGGTCCTCCATATGGTAAAACTCCCCAAGAGACGCTCAATATAGAGAAAGTCAGTAGCGCTATTCTGGCTCTATCCCTTATGCATATAAATCTCTCAGGATGTGCTTGGAAAGACTTAAAGGAGCAAACTCTTTTCATTGTGATGTGATCTGGAACATACTAGAATTTAACAAATATCTGTTCAGTGAACAAATAGTTGGCATAATTTGCAGGGGATACATCCTTTACACACTTAGAATTAGCCAGGTATCCAAGGATGCTTATTTGTAAGTCTGTGGTGTTCGTAATCAGCAATTTTTGAAGTAGCTGGGCAAATATTATTAGATGTGTTTCTGTAGAACTTCAGTCATTAAAATAATTGTTTTCAATTGCTTTTGATAAAATAATCATCTTAAATGAGAACAGGAATTGTTTAAGAAATTCTTAGTCTGGGAAATGAAGATTCAATTAGGTACTATTTATGGCTATATGAATGTTCATAGACTTTAAGCATCTATATAAATATATATATAAATCTATATATCTATATCTATATATAAATCTATATAAATATAGATATATGTATATATATAAATCTATATAAATATAAATATATGTGATGAAGTAAGAGAGTGTTAAGAAATGGTGTTAATCAAGTTAACAGAACTTACAGTTATATGCTATATGACTGTTAATTGAAAATAATTCTCTTGGAAATTATATATTTATTCCAATAATGTCATTGCTCAAAACATTTTAGAACATGCCTATTGACATTGCTTTTAGATCTGGCCTATAAAACACACAGTAAACTTGGTGATATTACTCAATAGTCATGCCTAATATATGATCAAAAGCAGTATTAATCAATTTGGTCACCCATTTTATTCACCAGATAAATCCCCAAATTACTTTTGACAGTTTTTAAAAATGCATTTTATAGTAAGATGAAGTTGCACTAGAATATTCAAAACGAATGTGATGCAGGCATGAAGATGCAGGGAGAAAGTGAACAAGAGCTTGAATTTAAGATTTAGATCAAGTGATGGGTAAATGGCAAATGACCTGGTGAATCCTACAAGGAGTAAAAAGCCATCTAGAGCCACTAGAGCATGTACTAATGTCCTTGGAAAGAAAGTTATTAATAATGAAGTAATACTTCTTGAAGTAATTAGTAATGAAGTCTACCTGCTGGTTCGTCTCTTCTCCCCGATCTCTTAGCATTGCCCTGAAATTCATTCCTACACTTCTTCTCTTTTCTTCTTCCAGCCCTGCAACTTTAAATATCACTTACATGTCTTTCTCTTCCATATTTATAAATCCAGCTTGGAACTGTCCCTAAAATCCAGAGGCTTATGTATAACTAACTACTCAACAACTCTAGTAGAAATTGAATAGGCATTGCAAACTTAAGATACAGCAAATCAAATTTCTGATTATTGCCTCCTACACCTGCTTCTTTTGCAATCTTTCTCATACTAGGAAATAGAAACTTCATCCAACTATTTACTCAGGGAAAGTCCCTAGAGTCATTTTGACATTTCTCACAAACTACAACCAATTTCTCTGCAAATTCTGTCAGCTCTGCTTTCAAAACAAATCCAGAATTGCACCCCTTTGCCCTTCACTGCTACCATAAATGGTTGAAGCCATCCTCATCTCCCACCTGAATCACTGGTGTAGTCTCTTTCTTTTTAAAAAAAAATTTTTTTTAATGTTTATTTATTTTTGAGAGCGAGAGACAGAGTACAAGTGGGGGAGGGGCAGAAAGAGAGAAAGGGAGACACAGAATCTGAAACAGGCTCCTGGCTCTGAGTTGTCAGCACAGAGCCTGACGGGGGGCTCAAATTTGGGAATGGTGAGATCATGACCTAGGCTGAAGTCGGACACTTAACCAACTAAGCCACCCAGGTGCCCCACTGCTGTAGTCTCTTAAAGGGTCTCCCTGCTTCTACCCATATTTCTTTCTAATCTCTTCGTAACCTAGGAGCCAGAATATTCCATTGATAATAAAAGTCAGATCTTGTCATTCTTCTCTCATATCCTTCTGAGGGTAAGGTCTCATATCACTTATAATGAAAGCCATAGTACTTATTAACGATCTATGAGGCCCTACCAATCTGGCCTCCTTGATTTCTCCAATCTCATCTTTACAGACTCCCTCAATCACTCCACTCCAGCCTCAATGATTTCCTTCCTGTCCCTTAAATAGGATAAGCATGTTTCTGCCCCAGGACATTTGTACCTGTTATTCATGTCATCTGGAATGTTTTTTCCGAGGTTTATGGCTCAATCTCACATGTCCTGAAGGACTAACTCTTACTGCCACCTTTTCAGTGAGGTCCTCTCTGACTCCCATATGTAAAGCTGCAAAACCACTACCTGTTGCCACTTCCAAACTTCCTTTTCTATTGTATTTTCTCAACAGCCCTATATCACTGCTATTACCCCATGGGCTAAAACAGTGCCAAGTACACAGTAAGTGCTTGATGAATTCTTTGTTAAATAAAAGAATGCCAAATTATTTCTGATATAAACAACTAAGAATTAGGATCTTGTTCACCTTCCAAAATTCATCACAACAAAGTTCTCGTGTCTTGCATTTTTCTCAGCTGCTTTTAAATGACTATTTTATTTCTTCTGCTTATCTGAGGACAGAGATAACACTATAATATAAATGACAGAAAAATCTATCTCTAAATTCTCAACATGTTTTCTTTGCTCATTTAAAGTTTTAACTAATTGTTATTTATTTTTTGAGCCTTTAGTATTTTCACATGCCAAAGTAATCAGACTTGAAGAAGTGTGCTTCATTTTATTTTAATGTTAAAATGAATTATTCTGCCTGCAGCTCTGTTATATTTAATACTAAGTTTGATGAAAAGAATTGTTTATCTTATATTAAATCTTTGAAGCTTTGCTCTAAGAATTACATCCCTCCTGTGAATTCAAAAGCTAAAACAAAATTTGCTAATTTTTTTCCATTTAAAGCAGCCCAATGTGATTTATTCTAGTGAACAGAGACTGACAAAGTAATGCAGTTATCTAGAAGGTTGGCAAAGATTTTTTAAAATAATATTTCAGTTTATATAACAGAGACATATATAAAAATCATTTGTATTTAAAATATTTTTAAAAATCTTTCCAGCATTTTCCCAGGTAGCCCACTATAAAATGCTCTCTTCCACTGATGTCTCCATGTCTCTCTGAACATGTCTCTCTGTGCATTGCAGTGTCTATAGTGTCTCTCTTGGTCTCAGGGATGCCCTTAGTCTGCATCCCCAGATGGTTTTCATTTACTTGCTCCAGAAGATGTGCATTCTAGAAGGCTCTAAAGGTAATCAATAAACATTCCAGACTCTTTTCTGATATTGAAAATGCTCACACTATCAGAGACTCTTACGCTGTAGCAAAATAATATGATTTCAAATGAGGTGCAAGTAATATCAGGGACAGCAGGACACATCTCAAATGGAATGTTGTTTAATCCTTTAACAAGACACAAAATAGGATAGAATAGTTGTGATATGAAAACAGGAGAAAAGATGAAAAATAACAAATGTTGACAAGAATGTGGAGAAACGGGAACCCTTGTGCATTGTTGTTGATGGGAATGTAAATTAGTGTATCTACTGTGGAAAACAGTGGGGAGGTTCCTCAAAAATTTAACGTTAGAAATACCATATGTTCCAGTAATTTCACTACTGGATATTTACCAAAAAAAGATGAAAACACTAACTAGAAAAGATGGATGCACCTCTATATTTGTGGCAACATTATTTATAGTAGCCAAGATATGGACACTACTCATGTGTCCCTTGACTGATGAGTGGATAAAGTAGATGTGGTATATCTCTCTCTATATCTCTATCATCTCTATCTCTATCTCTATCTATAATGGAATATTACGCTTAACCAACTGAGCCACCCAGGTGTCCCAGCATTTACAAATTTAAACTAATGTACATAGTGGCTTAATAAATGCTGGCTTCACATTTAGCCCTTAAATGTGAAGATTTTCCAGTATTCATGGCTTTAACTCTTCAAATTGATTTCCTAAAAAAATTCCATTCAGTCTTGAGGCTTCAAAAATTATGTGAATTACTTCTAAATTTATATCTCTACTTTAAATATTTCTCTGAACCCAATTTACAGATTTTCAACTGTCTGATGGGCATTTACACTTTGATATCTTGCCATCTCCTGAAACTCAACAGTTCAAAATTATAGCTCTCTGCTTTTCACCGAAATCAACTCTCACTCTTGACTACTTATTTCAAAAAATTGTTGCAACAGCCTCAAGTAACCCCTGGTAAAAACTTCCTTATAATTGACTTTCCATATTTTAACTTATTCCAGTCCTGCTATATATAATCATCAGCAAATCCTTTTAGTTTACTGTTACTTTTATTTTTGCCAAAATCCTATTCTGTAGTCTCTATTAATTCACTTAAGGACTATTTTGATTGATTGTTATGATATTCCTGTCCTTGTTTTCTACTTTCTTAATCCATTCTGCATAAAACATCCTAAAATTCCATTTTTAACATATCAATAAAAAATGTTAACAGAATCTTTGAAAACCTCAAATTCCTTAGTTTAATGTTTAAGGAACTATACAGTTTAGCTCTACCTGCCTTTATATCCACCCTCCCCAATATGTATTATATTCTAGACGGTTCACTCATTGTTTACCAAACACACTGCAGTCATTCTAGGTGACTATATCATACTTCCTCTTCCCTTCTATTTACCTTCTACATTCAGGCTCAGCTCAAACCTCTCATCCTTTCTGAATCTCCCAGGTCATTTTTGCTCCTGGTGATCCTTCTCTCCTTTCACCTCCTATTACACTTACTGTTTACACCATCCATTTGATATTCAATGCCTTATCTCAGTTCTTAAAACTTTTATCATTTTGGTTTATCTTGTAGTTTCAATTGTATTGACAATGATACAATATATTGGAGGAAACTGTGGGGAATATATTTTGTATACTCTGTAATGCCTAACACAATAATATGCTCTTAATACATGTTTGTTAAATAAGTGCATATTTATTTAAGTGTATGCCACTATGAAAAATAGTCACAATATAGAGCAGTTTAAGTTATATTTATAAATGAATAACTTTTCTCTGCGACTTCTGCTATCTATAAGACTTGATACTAAACTGAGAATAGTCAGGTGACAAATATTTGACCTTAACAGTCTGTCTCACTTAAAAATAATGTGACTTCAGTATAAAAACAGAGAGACTTAAATACAGAAAACAAAGAGACCGTTGCTGGTAGAGTGTTACATGAGGGTGAGGGCTAAAGGGGTGAGGGGGATTACGGAGGATACTTGTTGGGATGAGCAGTGGATGTTATATGTAAGTGATGAATCACTAAATACTATTCCTGAAAATAAATAATAAATAAATAAATCTCAATTTTTATAGATTACATGTTCAAATGATTATATTTTGGATATATTAATTAAATAAATATATTATAAAAAATTTAAAAATTGTAAACATAAAGTGATTTCCTGCTGAGGATTATTTCTCTAAATATTCATCAACTCTGGACCCTTAACCATATATCCAGCTGACATAGACGTCAGGTCACCACATGATGCAAATTTTATCTAATCACTCTCTGTTCTTTACTGACAGACTTGTACCCTAATTGCTATTCTTTGTCCAAATCTCCCTCAATTCTACATTCTAACTCAAATGAACAAACAAACAAAACATAAGCTGGGGTCCTGACATTGGTCCTCTTAATCTGATTCCTTCATGGTTTTTCTGAAATCAACTTGAGAGTCACATTAGCATCATGGTGGCAAAAACATCTCTCACCCAACAACAAAAATTCGGCATCCATTCATAGACAAAACTTATGTTTGTGAGAGCTGTGGGACCGAACACCATACACCAAGGGATCCAGGAGGACTCTCACCTACCCATACACCAGATAATAGACAGTCCTCAGTCCCACCTGAGGACACTGCAGTGCCTTATGAACTGCTTCCAACCCCTCTTAGCCATAGTCAGGAAGCTCCTGGAAACCACTGTCTTAGATAATCATCCACTAATGAAAGAGCTTTTTTGGAAGTCCAGGTTTGCAAAGGAGAAGTTTCATCACACTGTTGTAGAAAGAAAGATGAGTTTGAACACTTTGAAGTGGGCAGTTAGTAAAGACTGGAGGAAGTGACAGCTACTTCAGATTTGAAGACAGTAATGCAAAATTTCAAGGAATATGAAAAATCGAGGTAACATGACATCACCAAAGGATCACAATAATCTTCTACTAACCAAACTCAAAGACCTGAAGATTATGTGATTTGTTTGACATAAAAAATCCAAATAGATCTTTAAAGGAAACTCAGTGAACCACCGAAAACATAGAAAGACAATTCAAGTGAAATCAGGAAAATGATATATGAACAAAATGTGTTTATCAGAGAGATAGAAATGTTTTAAAAATAAGCAAACATAAATTTTGGAGCTGATGAATATTATAAATGAAAGGAAAACTCCAACAGAGAGCATTACCAACAGAATGGATCAAGCAAAGGAAGAATCTGTGAGATAGAGGACATGAACTTTGAAATTACCCAGTCAGTAGAGAACAAAAAAAGAAAAATAAAAAATAAATGAAAAAGAGTGAAGAAAGCCTGTGTGATCTTAGAATACCATAACAAGAACTCTGAAATATTGGAGTTCTAGAAGAAGAAGAAAGGGAGAAGGGACATAAAGCATATTTAAAGAAATAATGATTGAGTACTTTCCAAATCTGGGAGGAGATTTGGATATCTAAGTTCAAACTCTACTTAGAGATCCTCTTCAAAATACATTATAATAAAACTATCAAAAATCAAAGACAAAGAGGGAATCTTAAATGGAAAAAAAAGCTTTTATCTTACAAGCAAACCTCTAGAAGGTTTTCAGCAGATTTCTCAGTAAAAACCTTATAGGCCAGAGGGGAATGGAAGCATATATTCAAAGTATGGAAAAAAATGGGGGAATAAAGGGTAGGGTTTTTGTATGTGATTGAAGTAAATGTATCAGAATATATAGACTAGTATACCTAAGATGTTTTAGGCAAGCCCCATGGTAACCACAGAGTAAAAATCTGCAGTAAATTCACAAAAGATGAAGGGAAGGGGAAACAAAGCATACCACTACATAAAATCATCAGTTCACAAAAGAAGGCAGCAAGAGAGGAAAAAAAGGATGATAGAACTAAAGCACAGCTAGAAAACAATTAATGGCATTAGTTGAGTCCTTGGCCATCAATAATTATTCTCCATGTAAATGGTTTGAATTCTCCAATCAAAAGGCTTAGAGTGGCTGGATGGGTAAAAAAACATGATTGAATTATATGCTGCCTATAAGACACTCATTTCCCTTTATTTTTTCCTTTATTATAGCCTTACTGATTTTCTGGATACTAGTTCTATGAATGATTAAGAGAGGGGTGTTAAAATCTTTTAACAATAATTGTGCATTGGTATAACGTTACATGAACATTTAAGATTATTGTGTCTTCTTGATTAATTGACCCCTTTATCATTATGAAATAAACTTCTTTATTCATGGTATTATTTTTTGCTGTCAAATATACTTTGTCAGATATTTATAAAAATTTTCCAGTTTTCTTTGCATTAAGGTTAGCATGGTATATCTTTTCCATCCTTTTACCTTTAGCTTTTCATCTCTTTACATTTAAAGTTTCTTGTATATTTGCTATTGATAGATGATATATACAGAGATGATAGATATAGATAGATAGATAGATGATAAATACATAGATGATAGACATATGATAGAAGACCATACCATAGGTTGTAGCTAGCAATCTCTGGCTCATAGATATATTGAACCCATAATCACATATACCTTTTTAAAAGTTTTTCCAAGTGTTATTCCTAAGCCAAGTGTTTCATATCCTGGATTTGCAGAATGACTTTTTCAGACCCAAAAGGAGAACTTGGCATTGAGTCTATTTGTTTCTAACCTTGTTATATATAGTTCATCATTCCAGCCATTCACAGCTCATTCTTGATTATATAATCAAACATACTGCCCCAAACACTCAGATTATTGACAGCCATCCATCATATATCAATATCTTTATTTAAATCATCGCAGAACTGTTTAGTAGGACAAAATCAAGTCACATATTTGAGGCATATGGGTAGAAAACTCTTATACTTTCCCTCTGAATTACTAGTTTCTGGGTTTTTTGCAAAAAATCTTCCCATGCTATCAAGTATAATATCATAAATCTCATCTTCCAGTATTTCATCTGTTCTTCACAATTCCTTAATAATCATTTACAAATGTAGTCTCTCTCTTATTTGTACTATTTTCTCAGCATTGGGAGATAGATGTTAAGGGTTAGAGGATTTAAATCATTTAGAATAGTTCAGTACAATTGTAAAAAAAAAAAAAGAAGAACTTTAATTACCACTTACTCATAAACAATTCTTCAGCATTGTCTATTGAATAGATTGTTAAAAATAAATGAGGTTTAAAGCCTTACTTCTTACATGTTATTAAGATTGAAAAATGGAAAAACTTCCCAAACTTCACAAGACAATTCAGTAGTAAAGTCTGGATCTCTAATTAAAACGCTGGATTTTTAAAAGCAATTCAATTCCTATGTATTGAGTCAGGAAAGTATTTCTATCTACTACACTCTGACTTCTGTCTAATTGTTAACTGCCTCAAGTTGAGGATGAAAAATTTTTAATATTTATGTAATAAGATGATCATGCCCATGAGTTTGTCATTTCTTTAAAAGTAGGAACTGTTTCAATCACTTTTCTGTGAACTCTCACAGACTATCCAAAGTGTTAGACACATGGTAGTTTGATTTTTGAATCGATTGTTTAAAAAAATTACTGAAAATCACCTATTAGTGACAAGAATTCTATTAAAACCTTAATTGGTGGAAATGAAGCAGAAGACTATCCTAATTTAATTCATGAGGACCTGAAATTATCCCACTCTATATTAACCAACACACACAGAAAGATTGGAAAGATCATTTCACTATTTCTTTACCTGAAGCACTGAGCAAACCATATATTACAAGCACTTTTATTGTACTTTTGTACTTTTATTGAACATTGTTATTTTATAAAAAGACCCTCTTTGTGGTAGCTAGCCTAGGTTTCAGAACTGCAATCTAGCAGACACATACAGGAGGAAAATGCTCTTTTATTATGTTATTTTGTTTCTGGCATAGACCTCAGGTTTTGATAGGCGTATCATATTTTAATCATCGTCAGTTGATTTCTACCAAAGCCTATATTATCATATGATGGGAAACATTTAAGTTAAAAAAATTTTTAATGGAAAATTCTCATGAATTATTCATCAAAAAGATAAGAAGCTATTAAATACAATTAAGGTTTGAATTAATCTACAGAAGTTATTTTTAAACCATCTATCTTCATCACATTTCTGATAAAACTTGATGTAGAAGAGCTCTTGATTTGAATCTGGTAGTTTCTTTTGCATTCTTTGTAGAGACTCAATATAAGGTAGTGGTTAAAAGCATAGGTTTTAATAAAATCTTTTCAACAAAATAAAGACAATCATACTGGCTCAAGGGTTTTTTAAGAGAGTGTTTTAAATAAAGCAAATACTTATTATGTGATAGCTATTATGATTATTATTATTACTATATATGAAAAATAAGTATCTTGCTCATACACTTATATGGAAATACTAAAGGGTTGCTGTCATACCCTGCAATGTGAAATGGTTTTATACTTTATCAACAGTTTATATTGTGCTTTGTTTTTATACCAACATGCTGCTGCTTACATTTTCCCCTGACTTTTGATAAAATTAACCATTTTTCAATATAGTTTTATTCATTGGCCATAGAAAAAACAGAATTACCAT
>CM053571.1:84251886-84344600 GCA_028646485.1 Cryptoprocta ferox | reverse complement strand
ACTCCACCAGAAGCCTACTAGAACTGATCCATGAATTCAGCAAAGTCGCAGGGTACAAAATCAACGTACAGAAATTGGTTGCATTTTTATAAGCCATTTTGTTTTAAAGTTTATTTATTTTGAAAGAGAGAGAGTAAGGTAGAGGCAGAGAGAGAAAAGACAGAATCCCAAGCAGGTTCTGTGCTGCCACCGCAGAGCCAGACATGGGGCTCAAACTCACAAACTGTGAGATCATGACCCAGCCAAAATCAAGATGCTTAACTGAATGAATGAGCCACACAGGCGTCCCTGAAAGCCATTTAAAATCTGTGTGCAAGGGGCGCCTGGGTGGCCCAGTCGGTTGAGCATACGACTTCCACTCAGGTCATGATCTTGCAGTTCACAAGTTCCAGCCCTGCCTCCTGCTCTGTGCTGACAGTTCAGAGCCTGGAGCCTGCTTGTGATTCTGTGTCTCCTTCTCTCTCTGCCCCTCCCCTGCTTGCACTCTGTCTCTCTCTCTCTCTCTCTCTCTCAAAAAAAAAAAAAATTAAAAAACTTTTTAAAATATATACCTCATCCATTCAGTCATTTGATAACTATTTATTTAATATTCACTATATGCCAAGCACTGCGTTAGGGACAGGATTTCTAGGAATACTATGAAAGAAACGCATAACTATGAAAGGGAAGAAAAGAATAATACAAAGGGAAGCCAAATCTCAAGGCAGGATTTTACATTTTTCATTGGAGATTCAGAGACATATTAAAAGATTAAGATGAAGGAACTGAGGGTAGGGTTAGTGTAGTAGAGTAGTAGAGTGACCCGTGGAGCAAAGCTCAAGAGAAATGCGGGAGAAGTGTGAAACATCAAGACATGGGTTTTCCTTTTAAGCAATTTCTAATCTCATAAGGTAGATAACATATATAAAACTTTTAAAAATATTTTTAAAAATATTTTAACAAAATCTAGGTCTATAGAATTCAGAGTTAGGATGAGTAATAAAAATGAATTTTAGATGACTTCACATCATCTTCTAGCACAGTAACGATATTAGCCAGAATTCTAGAAGAAAGTGGTAACACTGCCTGACTTCAATCCACTGGGAATAAGAAAATCCTCTGGGTGATACAAGGAAACTTCTCATTGCTTAGACTGAGCATCAGACTAAGAACTCTGCATCTCCAAGACTTATGACTCCTCAGGTTAAAGGGTTAAGTCTTTGTGAAGGTCTAAAATGCAACCAAAGTAAAAATCCTAGGTTAAGACATTTAGACAAGTACAGGTTATTTAATCACTTTTAAAGTTAAATTTAATTCACATAAACATTAGGGCAAAGGGTGAAATGAGAAGTACTGATAAGAAGACAACTAGAATTTTTTAAATAAATTAGCTGACAGGTTTAAGGATCAAGATACAGTGCAAGTAAGGAAGAAAAAAATAATAACATTGATAAGACAGCTGCTTTGGAAAACAAAACAAAACAAAACAAAACAAAACAAAACAAAAATGAAAAGAATCTCTGAAAGACCTGAGAAATCAATGTCTGCAGTGAAAGCTATTAAGAATAGACTAGGCCCACTGCTGTTCAGATCTAATGTACCTCTGATTTTAAATTGAAACCTGTGCTGTTCTATTATCCTAAAACCTTCAGGATATTCAAGGACCTTGTCAAGGACATTAACTTGGAAACAGAAGCCCAAACCTTTAGTTGCTAAATGCTTGGTGAAACTTGGTATCCAGAATATCATTCCCTGTGATTGGGAGTTTATTCTTCAGGCAGTGGGGGAAATTCTTGAATGTCCAGAGAAGGAAAGTGACATGATCAAAGCAGCTTTACAGGAAGGTTAAATACGACATTGATACATGGAATGAATGAGGGAAAGAAGTGGAAAGACTGGGCCATAAAAAGTCATTAAAATCTAGTTACAATAAGTGAGGAAATAAATATCTGTGGTGGCGGATGTACTTAGGCAAACAGAGGATATTGATCTCGGTACAGACTTGGATTTGAAAATCAGTGACAAGGGAGACACTAGTGAAAAGAAATGGTATGACTTTAATATAGCTTTAACAACTTGGAATATTTTGTTTGGGGGTGGGAAGGAAGGACAGATAATAAATTTTGGTTAGATTTTATATAAGTGTGCCAAGAAGATATCCAGATGGAAATATTCACAGGTCACTAGGCTGGGATTCTAAGGATTAACTAGAGATTCTTTATTTGGGAGTCATCTAAATGGTTCTTAGTTAGGGTTAATTTGGTCCCCCAATGATATTTAGCAATGTCTGAAGACATTTTTGGTTATCAAAACTGGGAGGATGGTGCTGTTGGAATCTGGTGGGTAGAGGTCAGTGATGCTGTTAAAATATCTGCAATGCACAGAACAACCTCCTACAACAAGGATTAGGTGGCCCAAATGTCAATAGTGCCAAGGTTAAGAACTCTGCTCATAAATGTCATAGTACATTAGGAATATCCTGTCCAATCAGTGCATATGGTATATTTATGTTTAATTTAAATTTAGTTTACAGAAAATAAAAATAGTACCAGACATTTATTAGGTCTTACTCTGTTTCAGTCATTGTCCTCACATTACATGGTTTATTTTCTCTTTTAAATGCTATAAGACATATATCATCTTTATCCTCCTTCAACAGGTGAGGACACAGATCCACTGAAAAGTTAGGATGCCTGCCAAAAGCCATAATTTGGAGGCCCAGATTATAGTCAAAAAGCCCATTTTCAGAACCATGTTTCTAACCACTAAGCTGGAGCATACAGTGATTATAGGTACGGCATCCTCAAACACCATGGCAGACGAGAGAGAATTACAGAGCAAAACATTACTCTCCCTTCATTCTTCTTACCAAACCAAACCACACCAAATCAAAGTAAAAGCACTCTCTCAAATATTAATAGCCATGCTTTTCTGCGTCACTGAAGATTCCATAATCCCATTGAAACATTGCAGAGATTTTTGTCCTGGAGGAAGTTTTCAATGGAGGAAGGAAACCTTGAGCTCCATCTAAAGCAGCAATTTTGACAATCTTAGTATTTTGACATATGGTGTATTCGGATGTATTATATCTACCTTGTGAGTTAAAATAAAGAACAAAATTTCCCTAATGTAATTTTCACCCTGTAAATTAACTGAGTAAAAATTAGTACTATAATAATATATATCATATTTTCTTACTTTCCACTATGCTTTTTTGAGTGCCAAAGAAAGATGTACAGTTAAAGCTAATGACATTGGGGCGCTGGATATTTACATATAAATGTCATTGTGATTCAGAACACTAAAATGTATTTGTTGAAAATTCCCAATTTAATATTTAGAATATAGTCAACCAAATAAGCATTTAATGTCTCAGATTTGACTTTTAAATGATCCTCTTTAAATATAAATTATACAAACATTTATCAAACTAGCTATTTGAAGTTTTAGTATGATTTATTCTCCATTTGGTCAAGATGACTTCATTTCTTTGAAGTGTGGTGATTTCCAAATTTTTGAAACAATGGACTTATTCCTCAAATGACTATTAAGAAATAAAAATATCCATAATAAGGAAAGGTGGAAAAGAAGAAGGAGAGAAGTTCTGCAGCCAGAATGGGGAAGCTGGGAAGGGAGGAAGTTAGGAGGCCATTTAGGACAAACTGGGGACAGGGGGTCCAAAGATCTAGCCATTTGACAACATTAATCTACCCATCATGCAGTATTTTAGGCAACTTTGGAGGCTCCATAGAAAACAGTTTGAGGGGTGCCTGGGCGGCTCAGTCAGTTGAGCATGCAACTCTTGATTTTGGCATAGGTCGTTATCTCATGGTTTGTGAGTTCGAGCCCGGCCCTGGGCTCTGCACTGAGGGTAGGGAGCCTGCTTGGGATTCTGTCTCCCTCTCTCTCTGTCCCTTCCCAGCTCATTCTCTATCTCTCTCTCTTGAAATAAAACAAAAAGTAATAATAATAAAAATAAATAAAGAATACAGTTTGAAAGGGGTTATCCAGTATACTGGATACTTTAGGGTATTTAGATAATAAAATTATCATAACTATCTTAAAATCTTGTAAGTATATTAAAGTTGCAGGTCTAACTCATATATTAATTGAATTCTGTTTTAAAGCATTTTAAAATGAGATATTACCTAATATGCCTATGCATGTCATTAAGTGACATTTTACTTTATATGTTAAACTTGCATTTTTAAATTTTCAAGTGATGGACAGTATCCTGAGGCACTTAATTCCTATCTCTGTCTGTGGCTTATATTTATCTCTTGATAAATATAATATTGCAGTTTCTGTCAAAACTGCAAATTTATTTTTTACCATAAGAAACTAAAGTAAATTATATTTAATAAGCTTTTAAATACGGCTCTCTGACACAACACTTAATTTAAGATGGATGATTTTACTCTTTTACACTGTGCTTTGGGAATATTTTTGAGCAATGATGTATTTCTTTTGATTGTTCTCTTATTTTCTGGTAAACAGTACTGTAATAAATTTTGGTCCTGCCTTTGGTCTCGATATTTAGTAGCTCTGTATTTGTTTTCTTTGATAGCAACATGCATTAATATTTATAACCATTTTCCTTTGCAGCATCTCCCAGATGGCTCTGCGCCCAGTGCACATGTTGAATTTTATCTTTTACCATATCCCAGTGAAGTTCGTAGGAGGAAAACAAAATCT
Source organism: Cryptoprocta ferox (assembly GCA_028646485.1). Lineage (NCBI taxonomy): Eukaryota > Metazoa > Chordata > Mammalia > Carnivora > Eupleridae > Cryptoprocta > Cryptoprocta ferox. Next base: position 84,339,926 of record CM053571.1, on the reverse strand, counting down.
GTTCCAAAATGTACCGACCCCACTTATAATGAAATTGTAAGTATGATTCATCTCTTGTCCGGTTGCTTTATATTTTTCTTACCATTTTTCAGTTTAACAACCAAATATGGAAAATGTGCAGTAATTGGCAGCATTATTCCATAAAGGGAAGACAGTTCACAAAATAGCCAGTGTGTGCTGATCACTGTTCTCGATGCTATGGGAACTGAAAAATACAGATTCTGCTTTCAAAGCATTTATGAACCAATTTTCAAATTGTGGCGAGCCTCCAGCAAGAGCCCACGATGGTATTTGTTTTGCCTAACATTATCCCTGACTTCATCTTATTTTCTCTAGCCTCATTTTCCCTCACCTGGTTTTCCTTACCTAATAATTTTTTCATAGTCTATCCTGTGTATAACAATAAACTTCATAAAATCTCCTTTGAAAAACTGAAAAACAATAAACAAGTACCAACCACCAATTAAATTAATTTATATTATATATAGCTCTCTAATTCATGTGTGTTGCACAATCTGGATATCCAAACCCCTACTTCTTTCTGAGGCAAACCCTACATATATTCTCTTGATTCCATCCCTTCTCTTCTCCTCTGTACCTCGCTCCGATGTTAATTTCTTTGCCTTTCTCAAGGCTACGTCATCCACTGGTTAGGTCAGAAATCTTAAAAAAACAAAATAAACTTCAGACCTCAACCTTTCTAAAGAACCCACATTTTCTTTCCCACCCTATCGCCTCCAAACTTCTGCAAAAGTAACTCACATTTCCTGCTCTCACTTCATCACTTCCTTTTCATTCTTTAATCCTTTGCAGTGTGGTTTTTGAACTTAATGGATGCTGCTTTATTAAGAGAGACATCAGTAGACTCCGAATCGCTCAATCTAATGAACCCTCAGGCTCTACTCTCCTGAACAGTTATACAGCTACACTGCCAACTGTGCCCTCTTTTTGACACCTCCCTTTTGCCTGAGTCTTACCTCTTCTGAACTCCCTTCCATCTTATATAACCACTTATTTAATTTCGTTTATTGCCAATCCTCCTCTGAAAAATATTCTTGTTTGTTGGAGTTCCATGATCTACTCTCATTTCCTCTTGATATATACGGTCTCAAAATTATCTTATATGCCTAAAAATGTTCATTTAACACCTGTGTAAGTTGCCTCTAAATTTATTCCTCAAGTCCTGGCTTGTCTTAAGCTTTTGACCTTCTGTACTTCTGCCTGATTCCTGAAGAGCTCCATTTGAATGTCTCCTAGGCACTTTTAAACCAGAGTTCCCACCTCTGTTTCCCATTTCAAAAAATACCTTCTAATGACATGGCCCTCTCTCTCACTCACTTCTCCAACTAATCTCCAAGTTTTGTCAGTTTAATAGTGTTTTATAGGTACAGCCATCTGCCTCTTCAATCCATCGCCTTCTGTCTGCCCCATCGCTCCTTGTTTGTTTGAGGTCCCTGTGATTTTGGCTACTAGAGAATAGCCTCCTATCTGCCTCTTGTGTTTTTCAATTAATCATTCACATTTCTACGTAAGGTGTCTTTCAAAAACCAGTCATATTTATTTTTCTACTATTTAAATTTCTTTTGAAAGTTCCTCATTGCCTCATGGATAATGTACATAATCCTAAAAGTGGCATTAATAGCCCTTAAAAGTGACTCAGTAACGCTCCTGAGTTGTCCCTTGGAGCAATAGCACCCTCGTATACTTTTTAGAAAATTGTTTGGGACACTGGGTGGCTCAGTTGGTTGGGCATCCAACTCTTGGCTTCAGCTCAGGTCATGATCTCGCAGTTTGTGGGTTTAAGCCCCACATCGGGCTCAGTACTGATGGTACGGAGCCTGTTTAGGATTCTCTCTCCCTCTCTCCCTCTCTCTCAACAAATAAACTCAAAAAAATTGTTTTGAGATCATTGTAAATTCACATGCAGTTGGAAGAAACAATACAGAGAGAATTCAAATAACCTTTAGCTACTTTCTCCCAATGGTAACATTTTGCATGACTAGAGTACAATATCACAACCAGGAAATGGACATTGGTGACAATTCACTGACCTTATTGAGATTTTGCCAATTGTACATGTGTTCTTATGCATTTTGTGTGTATTTAGTTCTAAGCATTTTTATTTTAATTCCAATTATTTCTATGCACTTTTATCACATGTATAAATATGTGTGACTATCACCACTGTCAAGGTCCAGAACAGTTCCATCACAAGGACCCCTGGTGCTCCCCTATTATGGTCACAGACACATCCCTCACTCTAATGCCCACCCCCCATCACTGTCTACTACTAATCTGCTCTCCATCTTTATAATTTTGTCATTTCAAATCTTATATAAATAAATGCAGTTTGTAACACTTTGAGACTAGCATTTTTCACTCACCATAATGACCTAGCAAACCATCCAAGCAGCTGCATGTATCAATAGTATTTTCTTTTCACTGCTCAATAGTAGTTATGGTATGGAAGTATGACATTTTCTTTAACTGTTCACCCATTAAAGGACATCTGGGTTATTTATGGCTTGGGCTATTGCAAACAAAGCTGTTGTGCACATTGACGTATAGGTTTTTGTGCAAACAGAAGTTGTAATTTCTCTATGATAAAAGCTCAAGATGTAATTACTGGAATATATGGTAATAGCATATTTAGTTTTACAAAAAGAAAAAACTTTCCATACTCTTTTTTATACTATTTTATACTCCCACCAAAAATGCACCCAGTTTTCTCTGCATCTATGCCAGCATTTTTTATTATCACTATTTTTTAATTTTAGTTCTTTTGATAAGTATAGAGTGTGCCTGCCTCATTGTGGTTTTAATTTGCATTTACTAATAACTAATGATTCTGAACTTCTTGTCATGCTTATTTACCATCCCCTTTGGTTGTTTCTGCGTATCTTTGCTCATTTGCTAATTGGGTAGTTTGCATTTTGTTACTGAGTTTTGAGAGTTCTTTATATATTATAGATAGTAGTCCTTTGTCAGGTAAGCAACTTGCAAATATTTCCTACCTGTCTTCCATGACTATTTTCCATCCTCTTCTCAGGGTCTTTCAAATTATAAGTTTTTAATTTCGATTTTGTACAAGTTATCGATTTTTCCTACTTTGGCTGCATATGCCGTGGCAAGTCTAAGAACACTTCACCTCGCTCTAAGTCCTAAATATTTTCTCTTGTTAGTTTTCCTAAATGTTTTCTAGTTTTACATTTTATATTTAAGTCCATTATCTATTGTGAGTAATTTTTCGAATAAAGTATGAGGTTTAGGTTGGAGTTCATTTTCTTTTTTTTTTACCTATGAATGCCAATTACTCAAGCATCATTTATTGAAAAAGCAATCCATCGAATGTCATTTGTAACTTTGTCAAAAATAAGTCAGGGACTCCTGGGTGGGTCAGTTGGTTAAGCGTCTGACTTCGGCTCAGGTCATGATCTCAGGGTTCATGGGTTTGAGTCCCATGCTCAACCAGTAAAGTGTCCAACTTCGGCTGAGGTCATGATCTCTTGTTTTGTGGGTTCAAGCTCTGAGTCCAGCTCCTCACTGACAGTACAGCACCTGCTTGGGAATCCCTGTCTCTCTCTCTCTCTCCCTCCCTCTCTCTCTGCCCTCCCTGACTTGCGCTTTTTCTCTCTCTCAAAATAAATAAATAAACTCAAAAAAATAAGTCAGGAATATATGTGTGCTCATGACCTTTTATTTCCTCATACCTAATCATATTATCAAATCACATAGACAGCTTGTCATTCCCTGAATAGTCCCTATGATCCTCCATTATGGAGCTCAGTCTCTTCACTCTTCCTGCTCTTCTGCCAACTTTGAAGCTTATCTCAAATGTGGATTCTGTGAACCACTCTCTCCTAGACTCTTACGCCAAACTTGCCATCTTATACTTAGTTCTACATGCTTTTTTCGTCTAGTATATTGTAAATTTCTTGAGTGCGAAGGAAATACCTTATCTTCTTATTATCTTTAAAATTTAGTTGTTTTTAAAAAGATTTGTAGAATTTAATATTTGGGGTAGCTTTATACGTGATGCTTTATATGCATGTGTAAAAATGCATGTATGTTTATACATATAATTTAGTAAGGAAAGATCTTTTGACATTTTATTATTTACCATGATGTCAGCAGCTAGAGATAATACTCCTCCAATAGTAGATCATTAGTTTCCATATGTTTTCAATACAAGACCCCCTACATCGATATCAAGAAATTTCTCTAGACTTAATGCTGTACTTCAGCATTTGTAATAAACTGTGTTTTATACATTTCAAGCAATATGTATTATTTTTAAAAAGTTAGTAAATGCACATGCATGGAGATTAGCTTATAATGCTTATTATTTCCATAAATTTTCTGATGGCTTGCAATAATTCTGGGTCCTCCCAAATTCATGGTCCATCAGTTAGAAATCACTGCAATACTTTTTTTCATCAACCAGTACTTGTAGCTTGGACACACTGCTTATAAATTTTAAACACTTTTAAAATGTTTTGGACAGTTTCAAAATTATTTCAAAAACAATAGCCCAGAGTCCATGCCTAGAACACTCCAATTTCTACATAACTCAAATAAGCAGAAATGTGAACTAATATGTGGATAAGTGACTATTTTAGTAGTAATGATCATCATATAAACAAGTTTGGTGGGGAAGCTGGTTGAATTTAGAAAGCAATGAGAAAAAAAGAAGGCAATATTTTAATTTTTCTCCCATTTTGTTCTGTGACTATATTAATGCAACAAGAATCTTTATTTGTAAGAAATGCAAAAAAAAAAAAATTACAGTGGTTTTAACTCTGGTTTTACTTTTTCTTGCCATCTGCTGTGATGTAGGCCTCATCTCTGTGCCAAGCCCCTCAATTATTTCTGTGCACTCTCAGCAACAATTTATATATGTTTTCTAGGAAGTAAGTTATCACATGGCATCCATCTTGTTTTTAACTTGTCCCCTGCTTTGCTTCCCAAGTTCTGCTACATCAACCACTCAGTGTGGCTGGGATTTCTCAAACTGCCAAAACCAGGCAATGTTCTGGGATATGGGAGAGAATGACCTCACTCCCTTTTTATATAAATCTCTTAAAGGAGTACAAAGGACATATAACATTGCATCGCCAATGTCTTACAAAGGTTTTCATGAAAATAATTCTTTCTATTTTTATTCATAGTTCTCTCTTTCACCCTAATACCCAGACTGAGAAAGGGTGGGTCAGGGACACTGCCAAGGGTCCCTTTTATATCCACCCTTTAGATACTAAACTTTTTTTTTTGATACAGGGCCAAGTTTGTCTATTTGACACTTCCCAGAGTGATTCCCAACAGACTTTACCAGCAGTCTCCCTGAAAACTCCTATCATGTACAGATCCCTGTTGTAGACATGACTGGGCTGGAGGTGGGTGGGGCTGGCAGTAGGAATGCTCACAAAATTGCCCTACAGCTTTTAAGTCACAGAGCTGGGATTCTGGCTCCTATGCCCTTGAAAAATCACTCTGTTACCTTTGGCATATGGTTAAAAACCATCATTTTTTGCAATAACTCATTAGAAAAACATTCTATTTTATAGCAGAAGTATATTGTTATAGTCAATGCGTTTTGTACATTGTATTCCTTTCTTAGGTACTATTCTATTATAACGTATAAAAGGGAAGTTAGAAAGGACAGAGCAGGAACATTCTACATGTTTTACAGATCTTAAAATATCTTGCAGAATGTGAATGATTATCTAGCATAGCAGTAAGTGTACGGTACACTCAGTAAGTCATAGCCATGGTTATCTGTATCATCCTCTCATTTGATATTCATAACATGATGAAAATTCTATTCGTAAATTAAGACATTGAGGCCCTGATGTCAAACATTTTGACCAGGGTCCAGCTTTTTACATCCAGAACTGCCAGATTCCTAAACCCATACCTAACCCACTAAGTTATGCCGCCCTCTCCCCGCCCACAGAGTTCTCCTGTTCTCACTCCTTTTCATTATTCTGCCTCCTTGCTCCCCTTCCCACCAGCACTAGACACATTTTGGTTTCCATGTTCTTGTTCTTGCACTGAAGTCACTCTAAATACACTAAATACACTTTGGAATTATTTACTATGCCCTCAGGGCAAATTACATACGCTGAGTGCTTGTATACAAGTTAACAGATATTAATTACCCTAAACAAGATTTTTTCTGTTTGATGTAATAATTTCAAGCCTACAAATTCAGTATTTGTCAGAAGTCAATGAAGACCTGGCTCATGTCTATAAGTAAAAAGTATTATAAAGTAAAATGGAAAGAGCTGTGCATTTTGGTTCTGTTTATGTGAAGACAGAATATACATACTAAATCATTTGGTGAAAATGTCTCAAATGTCTGTAGCATTACCCACTAATTAGTCATTGCACAATACGAATAGGGTGCTTATTTATTTATTTATTTTTAAGTTTTTATTTAAGTTTCACTTAGTTAACATACAGAGTAATATTAGTTTCTGGTGTGCAATATTCAACACTTCTATATATCACCCAGTGCTCATCACAGCAAATAAGAGTGCTTATTTTTTAAACAATGTTGTGGATATAGTAAAGCAATTATAGATCTATACCATCTATGATGTGCAATGATTTCATGTTCATAAAACTTGAGTTACTTTTAAGAAAATAACTTTTGCCTAATGAAGCACGGGGGGGGGGGGGGGGAAGCCATAAGGTAATGTGACCTTCGGGGTTCAAATGTTTATGTTTTAACCAGAAAGGCAATTAATTCGTAAAGTCATTTCTCGAGAATTTCAGCTTGCCAAATACCAGCGAGGCTCAATTCTGCGTGGAACTGTTTTCTCCAGTCAACTAATGCAAAATACCAAGAAACAGCTGTTCCTTTTTGTGTATTTGATGGATCTTTTTCACCTATAATTTATTAGTGTTCAATATGTACCAGGCTTTGTTGTAAGGGTTACATTCATTATCTCACTTATTCTCCCCACAGTGCTAACAGGCAAATATTATTATCACCAATATGCAAATGAAAAAACATATAGGTGATAATAAATTCATATAAATTATTATTTGTCATAGAAATTTATATCTTTAGAGCTTATTTATATGATTCAGAGTTCTTAAGCCAGACTTTCGCAAAGCCCTAATGGTTAGGGTTATTCTATTTTTCTATTTCACACACAGTCACACTTTGAGATCCCCTTCATCTATTTTTCTCTGTAAAATAAATGAGTTCATCTGTTGAAAGTATTGTGGGGAGGAAAATGGAAGATAGTTTAAACAGTTCAAAATAGCCACTGTAGAGAAAAAGAAAAGGAGCTTACTCTGATGTCCTGGAAAGAGAAGAGTTCAGGAGATGTGGCTCACAGAATCTATGCTGGGCCTCCCACTGCTGGTAAAGAAGACTAATTAATGTAGTAGCATTTTGAGATTTTTAAAGCACCCCTTAACTCCTTTACTATCCCAGGGAAACTCAATAAATGAAATTTAATAATCTGAATCAGCAGTCCTAAGAAACTGAAACGATAATATTCTGTTTGGAATGAGAGTAGGATTCTAGAAGAGGAGGTAGCCATGAGCTGTCACATGAAGCAGGGTAGACTGGATTAACCTATTATATCATATCTCCTGTCCCTTGATTGAATTGTTATTTATTTGATAAGAAATCATTGTTCAGAGCAGCAAAAAGATGGATCTTGAATGGAATTTCATCAATAACTTTGTGGGTTCATAAATGGTAGACAAATGCAATGCAGTGGACCAGAAACCATATCCATACACACTGAGGAGGCCTCCCAACTGACTGAAAGGGTTTCCCCCTCAATTTGTCTCCTCTGCTTCTTTTTTGCACATGTAGAGAACACTTATTTCTATCTTGTAGCTTGGCTGTAAAAAGCAAGCAAGTTTGTAGTAGCATATGAAACTCCTTTTCTAAATGTGTTCTAAGGAGTTTCCTTGGCAACCATGTTGAATTTATACACAGCTCTCCCCTCTCTTCATTATGGGTAACTAATTTCTTGATAGTACTATACTTCTGAAGTTTTGTTCCTACTGTAGGCACCCAGTGGTAAAGCCCATGGTTTACTTCCTGGATATTATAAAACACAGTTGAACAGATCCCTTTTTAGAAACTAGTTATATGACTAGCGAGTGAAAACGAGCAAGACACAAAACTGTACATACAGCATAATTACAGCTCAGATTCTTAAAAAATAATTATATATAGAAAACAAAATGAACATCAAAATGTTAACTGTAATTATCTCCCAATGGTAGAAATATAGATTTTCCTTTCCTTTTTGTTTCATCCATATTTTATTTAATAAGCATGTGTTTTCATAATTAAAAATTAAACAATTTTAAATAAATTAAAGTAAGCATAGAATAAATTATCCTCATGTAGAAGGAAATATTGTTGTACTGCACTAAATTAACATGAGGAAATCATGGAGATTGGCTTGCTCTCCTCATTAGTCTTCAACAAAGAAAGATAATGTTCAAGGTCCCATGTTGTACAATAAATTCAAGGACGGTTAAAAGGTGATGTATTTAAATTTCTTCCTAGAGAATAATTTACAGTCATATTAAATTTGAGATGGACAATTATTAATGGAATCAGAATAAATTCTAAGCTTCTTTGAGAAATATTCTGTCATTAAACTCCATTATGTTAAGAGAATCTTTAGCTTTCCAGAATTAGTTAGAAATGAAAGATTCTACATTAACCTATCTATTCCAAGCTAAATGATATTAACAGCTAAATATTTTTATTAAAAGCAATATTTTTAAAAAGTGCATTTAAGCATATCTGATTTATATTTTCATTATTCTCTCCCTTTTCAGGTGGTGTATGATGAAGTCACAGAGCTCCAAGGACATGTTTTAATGCTTATTGTGAAAAGCAAAACCATATTTGTGGGAGCAATTAACATCCAACTTCATAGTGTCCCACTCAATGAAGAAAAATGGTATCCTCTAGGAAACTGTATAATTTGACCATTTCTATCAACAAATGCATTATTCATTAACTACTTACATCTTTTTCCACTTCTGGGCCTGTTTATCACTAGAGCAGGACATTTTTGTTGTCAAAGGTAGTGCAGTGTACCAAGGACACAAGAAAAAGACATCAGAATTAGTCTGTTATAGTTATATATCCTCTACTTGTGTTTCATTGTTTTCTTAGAATCTTTTCTCCTTAATGAAATGCCAACTTATTGTGTAAAATAAAAGAACATTTAATTTTAATATATCTTTTAAAACAAACACATGTTCACATTTTTTAATTGTGTGCCTACTGTTAAAAGCAACACTTTGACTGTAGTTTCCAAGAAATACAGCAATAAATCTCATCAATTAATTCAAGATCTAAGTATATCTGTAACAGATTTTTAACTTTAAATTAAATATACATACCTGCATACTGACTTATAATCTTATTTATCGAGGGAATTAGTAAACTCCAGCAGAATGCTATATTATTTTCTATCAGAAAAACAAAGGATAAATGCCTGAAATTCTTAAATCCAATTGTTGAAAGAAACTTCTTTGCAGTTTCTTGCCCTTTTCTATGCCAATTAATTATCATTGATTTCACCCAACCAGAGCCATGATCACGTCTTAAACTTCATTATCCCTTAACTCCAAGATGTCAAACTCTGAAATTCTCCCCTCTGATTAAAACCTCTTCTCTTTGCACATCAAGAATTTCTCTTACTGCTGAAGCTACGTTCATACCCATCATGACTTGAGTAGACAATCCTACAGATTTCTACCTACAAATTAGGTATGACTAAAAGCACTATGCTACATTCTTTAAAAGAACAAAATAGGAGTTTTTTTTATCCCTGCCATTTAAGTTACTTAAAAAAAAAGTTAAATTCTTGCTTTTTTTCAATGCTTCACTGTGAATGAATAAAAAAGTAATTTAAGCTCCTAGATATGGTCATCTACATAACCATGTAAACATATAAAGGTCTGTAAATTTATTCATTGAAAATATTTGAGTGCCAGCCTACAGCAGGCAGAAAGTCAGTGCAGATGACTGCACTGAAAGGAAAAGTGACTCAGACACAATGGCAGGACATAAGAAACACACAGCATCCTCTCCTGAAGTGCCGGGTTCTGGTGAACAGGGGACACTGCACTGCAGGGCACTCTAGGACTTCTTCATCATAAAATCACTTTCAAGAGCAGAAGACATAGCTGACCTTCTTAACCCAGAGAAACAGACACAGAGAGGCAGACAAAATGAGAAGACAAAGAAATTTATCCCAAATGAAAGAATATGACTAGGCTATAGCCAGAGATCTAAGCAAAATAGATATAAGTAACATGTCTCATAGAGAATTTAAAGCAATTATAACAAGGATATTTACTGGACTTGAGAAAAGAGTGGAAGACATGAGTGAGACCTTTAACACAGAGATAAGAAATAACATAGTAAAGTGCTCAATAAACAAAATGAAACATGCTGGATGAAATGAACTAGACCTAGTGAACTAGAAGATAGAATAATGGAAAGTAATGAAGCTAAACAAAAGAGAGAAAATATTATGCAAGATAAAAATAGGCTTAGGGAACTCAGTGACACCATCAAATGTAATAACATTCTTATTATGGAAATCCTAGAATAAGAAGGGAGAAAGAAGGGAGTAGAAAATTTATTTGAATAAATAATAGCTGAAAACTTTCCTAATCTGGGGCAAGAAACAAACATCCAGATCCAGAAGGCACAGAGAACTCCCATCAAAATCAACAAAAGCAGACCCATGCCAAGACTTATTTGTAATTAAATTGGCAAAAAAAAAAAATAGTGATAAACAAAAATTTTTAAAGCAACAAGAAAAAGGAAGATAGTAACTTACAAGGGAAAATCCAGAAGGCTAGCAGGAGATTTTTTCAAAGGAAACTTTGTAAACTAGAAGAGTGCGCCGTGATATATTCGAAGAGAGAAAAATCTGCAGCCAAAAATGTTTTATCCAACAAAGATATTATTCAGAATAGAAGGAGAGATAGTTTCCTAGATAAACAAAAACTAAAGAAGTTCATGGCCACTAAACCAGCTCTACAAGAAATATTGAAGGAGACTCTGAGTAGAGAGACTGCCAGTGATGCTATCAAAGTAGGAAACACAAAAACAGTAAAAATGAATATTTCTGAAAAATTTCAATCATGAAACTCACAAAATAAAAGGATATAAAATATAACAACATATGCCTAAAGCATGGGGAGAAAAGAAGTAAAAGAATGGGTTCAAACTTAAACCACCATCTACTTAATATAGACAGCTATATGCAGAAGAGGCTATATATGAATCTAATGGCAACCACATATCAAAAACTATTAATAAATGTGCAAGAATAAAGAGGAAAAAATCCAAATACATAACTAAAGAAAATCAGCAAACCATGAAAGAGAGTAAGACAAGAAAGGATCAGAGAAAATCTTCAGAAACAACCACAAAACAAATATTAAAATGACAAAACTATGTATCTATCAATAATTACTTTGAATGTAAATGAAATAAACATTCTAATAAAAAGACATAGGGTGACAGAATGGATAAAAAAACAAGACCCACCTATATGCTGCCTATTAGAGATTCATTTTAGATGTAAAGACACCTGCAGATTGAAAGTGAGTGGATGGAGATACATCTATCATACAAATGGATATCAAAAGAAAACCAGAGTAGCAATATTTATATCAGACAAAATAGACTTTAAAACAAAGACTGTAACAAGAGATAAATAGGACAGTATATAATGATAAAGGGGACAATTTAACAACAAGATATAATAATTGTAAATATATATGCAACCAATAATGGTGCACCCAAATATATAAAATAATTAATAACAAACAAACTAATAAATAATAATACAATAATAGGAAAGGACTTTAACACTTAACATCAACAGACAGATCATCTAAATAGAAAAATCAACAAGGAAACAATGGCTTTGAATGACACACTGGAACATATGGATGTAACAGTTATATGTAGAACATTCCATCCTCAAACAGCAGAACACACATTTTTTTCAAGTGCACAGGTAATATTCTCCAAAATAGATCACATATTAGCCTACAAATAAGCTTTAACAAATTCAAGAAAATTGAAGTCATACCATGCATCTTACAATGCTATGAAACTAGAAGTCAACTACAAGAAAAAAATCTGAAATACCAAAAATATGTGGAAGTTAAATACTTCTAAACAATAACTGGGTCAATCAGGAAATTTAAAAAAAGAAATAAAAAAGATATGGAAACAAATGAAAATGATAACACAATGATCCAAAACCTTTGGGATGCAGCAAAATTGGTGCTAAAAGAGAAATTTATAGCAATGCACATTTACCTCAAGAAGCAAAAAAAAAAAAAAAAAATCTCAAACAGCCTACTCTTACACCTAAAGGAACTACAAAAAGAACAGTAAACAAAACCTAAAATCAGAAGAAGAGAATAATAAAGACTAGAACAGAAATAAAGGATTTAGAAGCTAAAAAAAAAAAAAAACCAATAGGTCAATGAAACCAGCTGCTGGTTCTTTGGGAAAAAAATCAATAAAATTGATAAACTTATGTAGAAAAAAAGAGAAAGGACTCAAATAAATGAAATCACAAATGAGAGAGAAGAAATAACTACCAACACCACAGAAGTACAAACAATCATGAGAATATTATGAAAAACAATATGCCAACAAATTTGTCAACCTAGAAGAAATGAATAAATTCCTAGAAACATATACACTACGAAAATTGAAACAGGAAGAAATAGAAAATTTGAACAGATCGATAACCAGAAAAATAAATGAATCAGTAATCAAAAAACTCCCAATAAACAGAAATTCAGGATTAGATGGCTTCAAGGGGATTTCTACCAAATGTTTAAAGAAGAGTTAATACCTATTCTTCTCAAACTGTTTCAAAAAATATAAATGGAAGGAAAACTTTCAAATTCATTCTATGAGGCCAGCATTACCCTGATTCCAAACGCAGATAAAGATGCCACTATAAAAGAGAACTACAGGCCAATATCCCTCACAAACATAGATGCAAAAATCTTCAACAAAATACTGGCAAACCAAATCCAAGAATACATTTTTAAAAATCACTCAGCATGATCAAGTGAGATTTATTCCTGGGTTGCAAGGGTGGTTTAATATTAATAAATCAATTAATGTGATATATCACATCAATAAGAGAAAGTATAAGAACCAAATGGTCATTTCAATAGATGCAGATAAAGCATTTGACAAAGCATAACATCATTCATAATAAAAACCCTCAATAAAGTAAGTTTAGAGGGAACATACTTCAACAAAATAAAGGCCATATATGAAAAACCCACAACTAGCATCATCTTCAATGAGGAAAATCTGAGATCTTGTCAAGGTTGCCCACTCTTACCACTTTTACTCAACATAGTACTGGAAGCCCCCGCCACAGCAATCAGATAACAAAAAGAAGTACAAGACATTCAAATCAGTAACAAAGAAATAAAACTTTCACTCTTTGCAGATGACATGATACGCTATATAAAAAACCCAAAAGACTCCACCAAAAAACCCTGCTATAACTGTTAAATAAATTCAGTGAAGTTGAATTCAGGATACAAAATCAATGTACAGAAATCTGATGCATTTCTACACACCACTAATGAAGCAGCAGAAAGAGAAATCAAGGAATCGGTCCTATTTACAATTGCACTAAAAACCATGAAATACTAGGAATAAACTTGATAAAAGAGGTGAAAGACCTGTACTCTGAAAACTATAAAACACAGATGACAGAAATTGAAGACACAAAGCAATGGAAAGATATTCCATGCTCATGTATTGGAAGAACAAATATTGTTAAAATGTCGATACTACTGAAAGCTATCTACATATTTAATACAATCCCTATCAAATTACTACCAACATTCTTCACAGAGCTAGAACAAACAATCCTAAAATTTGTATGGAGCCACAAAACACCTCAAACAGCAGCCAAAGTAATCTTGAAAAGGAAAAAGCAAAGCTGGAGCCATCACAATTCCAGACTTGAAGTTATATTACAAAGCTGTAGTCATCAACACAATATGGTACTGGCACAAAAATAGACAAATGGATCAATAGAACAGAATAGCAAACCCAGAAATGAATCCACAACTATATGGTCGATTTATCTTCAACAAAGCAGGAAAGAATACCCAATGGGAAAAGGACAGTCTCTTCAACAAATGTTGGGGAAACATGCAACAAATGTTGGATGAACAGCAACATCCAAAAGAAAGAAACTGGACCACTTTATTACACCATACACAAAAATAAACTAAAAATGGGTTGGACACCTAAATGCAAGACCTGAAACCATCAAAATCCTAGGAAAAAACTCAGGCAGTAATCTCTTTGACATCAGTCATGGCAGCTGCTTACTAGATATATCTCCTGAGGCAAGGGAGACAAAAGCAAAAACAAACTATTGGGATTATGTCAAAATAAAAAGCTTCTGCATGGTGAAGGAAAGAATCAACAAAACTATAAGGCAACCTACAGAATGGGGGAAGACATTTGCAAATGACATATCTAATAAAGGGTTAGTATCCAAAATACATAAAGAACTTATAAAACTCAGCACCCAAAAAACAAAAAATCCATTTAAAAATTGGGCAGAAGTCCTAATTTCTCTAAAGAAGACATACAGATGGACAACAGACACATGGAAAGATGTTCATCACTTATCACAGAAATACAAATCAAAACTGCAATGAGATATCACCTCACACCTGTCAGAATGGCTAAAACCAACAGCACAAAAAACAGCCAGTGTTGGAGAAAAAGGAGCACTCACACTGTTGGTGGGAATGCAAATTTGTGCAGTCACTGTGGAAAACAGTATTTATTTGGAAGAGTTTCCTCAGAAAGTTAAAAATAGAACTACCTTACAATCCAGCAATTGTACTACTGGGTATTTACCCAAAGAGTACAAAAACATGAATTCAAAGGGATACCTGGACCTCTAGGTTTACAGCAGCATTATTTACAATAGCCAAGATACGGAAGCAGCCAAAGTGCCCACCAACTGATGAGTGGATAAAGAAGATGTAACATATATATAATGGAATTATATAATGGAATATTATATATAATGGATATTATTCAGCCATAAAAAAGAATGAAATCTTGCCATTTGCAATGACATGGATGGAGCTAGAGAGTATAATGATAAGCCAAATTCAGTTAGTCAGTGAAAGACAAAATACTATATGATTTCACTCATATGGAGAATTTAGGAAACAAAACAAACAGGAAAAGGGGGAAAAAACAGAGAGAAAGAGACAAATAAAGAAACAGATTCTTAATTATAGAGAAGAAAATGGTTACCAGGGAGGAGAGGATTAGAAATGGGTTAAATAGATGATGGGGATTAAGCAGTACTGCTGTCATGATGAGCACTGGGTGATTTATGGAAGTGTTGAATCACTATATTGTACACCTGAGACAAATATAATACTATATATTAATAAATGGAATTAAAATAAAGACAAAAAAAAAAAGAAAATATTTGAGTGCCTGGTATGGGTTGATGCGATCCCATTTAAAATTTCACTCATATGCAGAATTTGAGAAACACAACAAATGAACAGGGGAAGGGAAGGACAAATAAGATAAAAACAGAGATGGAGGCAAGCCATAAGAGAATCCTAAACACAGAAAACAAACTGAGGGTTGCTGGAGGGGAGGAAAGTGGGGGAATGGGTTAAATGGTTGATGAGAATTAAGGAAGGCACTTTTCAGGATGAGCACTGGGTGTCATATGTAAGAGATGAATCACTGAGTTCTACTCCTGAAACCAAGACTATACTGTATGGTAACTAACTTGAATTATAAATAAATAAATAAATAAAATTTAAAAAACAAAACAATAAAATGCATGATCATCCAAGTCAAGTAAGCCATCAGTACTGCTAGGCAATTACTCTATATGTTCCAGGTCCCTTCACTCTCTGTTTCTGTTAGACAATGTTTATAAGCTCTTCTCTCTGCTGATACCTTAGCACCTTCTACCCTAAGTCCTCTCTTTCAGTTGGTGTTTCCTACTTCATTTAGAAATTGGAGTCAGTCAGGGGTGCCTGGATAGCTCAGTCGTTTGAGAGTCCAACTCTTGGTTTCAACTCAGGTCATGATCTCATGGTTCAGGGGTTTGAGCCCTGAACAGTGCAGAGCCTGCTTGGGATATTCTCTCTCTCTCTCTCTCTCTCTCTCTCTCTCTCTCAAATAAATAAATATACTTTAAAAAAAGAAATTGGAATTAGTCAAAAGACCTTGCTGATTCCACCACGGCATCTACCCACCTAGCAGATCCTATGTTCCACATTCTACCTATTACCATAGGAGAACTGCCTAGACTCCTACACAAAATCAACCTCTCAACTTGTGCATTTGATCCCAGCCCCTCGTATGTACTCACAAACATTACTGGAATTCTCTTCTGCTCAAAAGCATCATTTCTTTATTTGCTACTGGGGATAATTCTCTTCAACATAAAATCATGATGTTACATGGTTACATGATGTTACAACCATTATAAAAAACTTAACAGCAGCCTCCTTCCTCATTTAAATATTTACCCATTGCCCTCCCTGTTCCTCTTTGTAGCAAAACTCTTCAAAACAGTTGTCTCTACTCTGTCTCCAGTTTCTCTGCTTGCATTCTTTTCTCAGACCCCTTCCAAGAAGCTATTTGCCCTTAACACTTAACGGAAACTACTTTTGTCAAGGTCTCTACTGACTCACACAGGTAAATTCAAAGGTGAATTTTGAGCCCCAATCTGACTTAACCTATCAGCAGTATTTGACACAATCTTCCTCAGTAGTCGTTCTTCACTTGGCTTCCAGGACACCCACACCTTCTTGTGCTTTCCTTCTGTAACATTGGTCACTCCTCAGTTTACTGTGCACAAACCTCATCTTCTCCACAACCTCCAATGTTGGAGTGTCCCAGGGCTCACTCCTGAGTCCTCTTCTCCATCAATCTTCACTCTAATGATCACATCTATTCTCATGGCTTTAAATATCTGTTTGCTGATGATCCCCAGTTTTATAACTCCAGCCCAGATCCCCTCCCAAATTCTAGAGTTCCATATCCAACTGCCTACTACTGAATATCTCAAATTCAGCATATCCAAAATGAGACTCTTGATCTTTTCCCCTCAAACTTGTTTTAAAGAACAAAAACCTTGAAGTAATCTTTGCTAGCCTCCCCCTCTTTTCCTCTTAATATAATTCAATCCATCCAAAATTCCTATTGGCTCTACCTTAGCCCAAAGCCAACTGCTTTTCACTCTCCATCTGTTACCATTCTGTTTCAAGGTATTACTGTCATCTTTATCCCAGATTACTACACTCACCTTCTTCTAAATAGTCTCCTTGTTCCTATGCTTACCCTGTCCCCTTTATAGTCTATTCTCAACACGGCAGCTAAAGGGATCATGTCATTCTTCTGCTCAAAACTCTCCAGGAACTGCTAATCTCAGAGTAAAAGCCCCAAACTTTAAAATAACCTAAAAGGCCCTATGTGTTCCTCCCCTTAGCTACCTCTCTGATTTTAACTCCCATGACATCCTCCTATGCCCATAGCACTCACGTACTGGCCTCCTTTCTATTTCCTGAGAACTCCAGGCATGTCTCTAACCTGGAATCTTTATTAGAGAGCTCCTTCTTTCCAAAAGGTACTTTGGTCCCATAAATCCACTTGCCTGACCCTCTCACCTCTTTCAAGTCTTGATCAAATGTTTCCAGCTCTGTCAGGCCTACACTGACAGCTCTTTGTAATACTGGAACCTGCCCTATCCCCAGATAAACACCAGATTCTTCCCCTTCTGCTCTACTTTTTTTCTTGTGCACTTATCACCTTTGAACATTTTATACAATTTACTCCTTTGAACACTCTATATAATTTATTTCTTTTGTTTATTATTTTATGTTTTGTCTCCTTTTACTAAACAATAAACCCCAAGACTGTAAAGCAGTTTTGTTCACTGACAGTACAGCCTTAGACCCCTACAAAGGAAGTCCTTCCCCTGGGGCCCTCACCATAGAGAATCTTGCTTCCTCCAGTCATGAGTGTTAGTCACCTCCAGAACCCTCTTCCTAGACCACACTCCAGGACCAAGATCCAGAGCTCCCTACCTGAACAGCCTTTGCAGGCCTCTTACAAGGGCACATTCATCTAACTGAGACTGAATCATGAGTGTGAGCAATGCATAGGCCCTAGTGGTGGCCTCAGGGATGCTGCCCACAGGGTATATGGATGCAGAATGTGTCAGCTGCAGTGTCCATGGATGTGCAGAAGGCAGCCACAGCAGATCAGGGCAGGAAGAAATAGTGGGGCATACAGAGGGCTCCAGGAGGGGAGCCAGCCTTTTTCAGGCTACCATAATCTGACAATCTCTAAGAGGTCCAAGAATTCTAAATTAAAACCTGACTTTCCAGGTGTTTATGAAGATGCATTTGTCACAATAGGAGAACAAAGCATGTTATATTTAACAGCTTGTTAATTTTATTTACAACTTTTAAGTTTAAGCAGATGGTATATAGTTTTTTATTGATTGAATCATGTCTCCCCAAAACTCACATGTTGAATTTCTAACCCCCACCTCAGAATGTGACCTTATTTGGAATAGTGTCACTGTAGATGTAATTAGTTATGATGCAGTCACACTAGAGTAGGGCAGGCCCCTAATCCAATATGACTGGTGTCTTTATAAAAGAAGGAAATTTAGACATAGACTCATACACAGAAACACCACATGAACATGAAGGTAGAGACTGGGATAATGCATTCACAAGCCAAGGAACACTGTAGATTGCCGGCAAACTCTCCAAAGCTAGCAGAGAGGCATAGAACAGACTGTCAGAAGGAACCCACCTTGCTGACCCCTTAACTTCAGATGTCTAGTCCCCAGGACTGTGAGACAAAAAAAATACCTGTTGTTTAAGTCACTCAGTTCCTGGTACTTTGTTATGACAGCCCTAGCTAACTAATACATTGGGTCTTCATTTGTTTTCCTGTTTCAGCCCCACAAATACCTGATGTATAGTTGATGCCAAGTAAGTATTTGTGAATTAATGCCTAAATAAATGCCCAAATGACACACCAGTGAACAAGAAAAGCAAGGTCCCTAATATTTTCATTCATATAATCTATTAAAGCTCCTTTAGTCTTTTTTATAAATGTACTTTATTTGTTCCCTACAAGTAGTCTAATGAGATGCGGAAGGAAGGGATGATTATATCTTTAGAGGGTAATAACATTCAAACGTCTCATTATAGTATAACCCTTCCACTCAAATATATTTTAAATGGAATGTTTGTGCATGTGTGTGTATGTGAGAGAGAGACAGACAGTGACAGAGAGACACAGAGGTATTTTTTAAGGTTTATTTATTTCCAGGGGGGTACGGGCAGATAATCTGAAGTGGGCTCAGCACTGACAGGAGAGAACCCCATGCAAGACTCAAACTAACAAACCATGAGATCATGACCTGAGCCAAAGTCCAACATCTAACCAACTGAGCCACCCAGGTGCCCCACAGAGAGGTATTTTTAAGTTAAGAAGATGTGAGGGACCACATCCCTCACATTGGACAATTGGCCACGCTACAACGCCCCCTCAAATTGTCCATTCTGACCTTAAAAATTCCTGACAAACTTCCACAGAAAAGGAAGACATGTCAAAAAACACAGAGCAAAAAACTCAGATCTTGCTAAAAGAAACTGAGGATCACAGATACAACATGGCTACTTATAACAATTGTCGGTGGTAGCAGAGACCCACTTCCAGCAAGCTTAGTTCAAGGTCAGGACTTGATTCCCAGAGGGAATGGATTATTGGGAAGGTCCCACTATTTACATATTATCCAGGGCAAAAGGGATGACTTGATAGCTCATGGGAGAAATGTTAGTTACTAAAGCAGTTGCTCAGCGATTTCAGGCCTCATATTGCAACACAAGTGTCACAAATTAAGATATATTTTATTTCCTAGCACAGGAGCTTGTATGCTCTGAAAATATTTTAGTTAAACTAATTAAACCTAATGAAAGCTTTTTCTTCAGAAAGAATACGGGGTCCTATGTAGCCTAAACACAGGAATTTCAGTGGACCAAGACACCCCGCTTAGACTTTAGGCTTTGCTAAGTGTGAGCCATGTGAATTTATTAATCTCGGTGGTTTGCAATGGCTTATACTGCACCACATGACTGGTTTTTATCATTAAAAGGATGTAGCATTAAACCTGAGGCATTCATGAATACAGGCCACAGAAGATTTAGTCCCTGGAACAAAATAGACTATAAGGAAAGACAACCTTTTTTATTTTCTTGAATAAGCTTTTCTAAGCATTAGGTGATAAAAAAAACATTGGCTGTTTTCTTTAATGGATTTCTTAGCCAGATCTTTAACTACTAGGCCAGAATTTTGAACAGTGGCTTGATTCAAAATGCGCTACAAATTTTAGTGGAATTGTAGCTTAAAAATCTTAGCTCCAGACACAAGTATGTTTGCCTACTATCTCGGCTTCCCCAAATTGTATTCTGTGTGTGTGTGTGTGTGTGTGTGTGTTCTACTTTGAAATGCACGTAGGGTGACAGAGCAATGGAAGAGACAAGACCAAACTTAAATTCACGAGGCACGCTCATTAGACCTCCATGACCAACAATAGAGTCTCAAGTAGGCTCTGTATCTGATAATTGAAGAAACTCTAGGTATTAGAGCTCAGAGTTTCAAACCATGGCTGCAATCATAAAAGGGAGGTTGATTTTATTAATATTTAAATCAAAAGGACTAGGGCCCTTTTTAAAAAAGAGAATATGCTTTCTTCCTAGCCTGAGGTCAAAAAATAACTGAGTGAGATTATTAAATGCCTAAAAGTTGAGAAAGCAATTTAAAGGTCTGTTCCTGTCAACCTTTGGCTCTGAGATTCTGATTTACCCCAGGAGCCAAGAAGAAGCTTGAACAGGTGCCTTATTTCTTACCATCAAAACAAGGGTAATAGAAGAAGGAAAATAAAATAGAAGGTGCCAAACTGAGAAGTAATGAGAAAGATATTTCCTTAAAAGAAATATTGGGATCTTAAAGCATAGGCTGGGCAGATATGAAGGAGAAATGAGATTCTAAGAGCCAGGAGAGAGAACTACAAAGTTAAAAAGGTGATAATGCTCTAGTCTAAGTTCTCTGAAGGAAGGTGATGGAAAAGGGCAGCATATTTCAGTTGTTACCAGTTCAGAAAGGAAGACTGGTACCTAAAAAAATCAATCAGATAAAAAAGAGGAAACGCCTTGGAGAGCAGATATAATGACATCCTAGAGAGAACTAAGATCAGAAATTTTTAAAAAGATCCCTCTTAAAGCAGCAGCATTTTGTAAGAACCGGCAAACCATCCCTTGAAAACTAGGACAGAGCGGTAAAGTGGTTATGAAAATCTGGTCAGATTTGAGAGGGAAATCCCAGGAAGAGAGAGGTAAATGACTCCAAGAATTTTTGTATGACATTCAGAGGAATAGAATTATTGTCAAGGGGGTGGCGTATTTGGAGACCATATTTGGAAAATTTATGGAACTTGTACTCTAAAGTAAAATTAAACAAAGGGAAAACTTACTAAACAGAAGCCAGACAAGCTGATTACAGGTTAAGACTTGGTCTGGAATAGATATTTGTCATAGGAGTGAGTAGGTGGGACTGTTCTACTCAAGAGGATCAAGATAGCAAAGACTTACTGAAAGTGTTGTGTGACAAACATGGAAACTCACCAACTTCATCTTTCTCAAGGCAAAGTTCTGAGAGTAGAAAGTTAGAAAAACAAATGTCTGGGCCAGAGAGAAAAGGAAAGGAAAAAAAGGCGCTCAGATCCAAGAAACAATGTTGTCCCCATATGAGCTAGAGAAGTAAAGAAGAAGTGAATACAAAGTTACAAAACCAGCTGAAACTACCTAGAAGAATAAGAATATGGAAATAATAAAAGCAAAAATATATAAATATTTTAAATAAAAATTCTGTTCAACACTTGTAAAATTTAAACCTGAGAAAAGCAAGTGTTTTCAAGATCATATGGCAAAAACATTAATCATCACTAGACTTCTATTGTTCACAAACATCAATCACAGCTTCAGGGAAGGGATCTACTGCCAGCGATCCTCCAGTTGAGAAAAACGTAGTGATGGGGGTTAAGATATTCCCTAGGGTAAGGAGCCAACTTGAAGAGCTCCCAGCGACCAAGGCTGGGAGAAGTAGGGCAACTAGTATTAGATTGTATCCCAAAGTATAAAATAGTTATCCATGAGTCCATATTGGTATGAATGACTATATGAATAAATAAATGGGGATAAAGAGACAACTATCCCATGCAGAAGAATTCCAAATAATTTATGCAGATATTCTGCCCTCTAGAATATGTAAGATAACTACCCATTCTTTACTGCGGATTGCACATAGAACCTCCTCCCAAAGAATATGATATGGAAAGGAGGGGGTGGGAAATAACTTTACAGTGGAGAAACTTGACAAACACTAACTCAATCAGGTAATGTAGGTCAATATCGACAGTGAAAAATCATGTTGATAGTATGTACCTTTGATAAGATTTGATGAAAATTACCTCTGAGTCTTCCATCCAAAAATTCACAGTCTCAGTCTAACCACAAGAATAAAACATCAGTCAAACCCAATTGACAGACATTCCACCAAATACTTGATAGTAATTCTCAAAACTGTCAAGTTCATCAAAAACAAAAAATGTCTGAGAAACTGTCACAGCCAAGAGGAGCCTCAGGAGACATGACTTGTAAATGTGATATGTATTATAGACGGGACACTGGAATGGAAAAATGACTTACATAAAAACTAGGGGCGCCTGGGTGGCTCAGTCGGTTAAACGTCCGACATCCGCTCCGAGGTCATGATGTCGCGGTTTATGGGTTCGAGCCCCGCGTGGGCCCCGCTGACAGCTAGCTCAGAGCCTGAAGCCTGTCTTCGGATTCTGTATTTCCCTCTCTCTCTCTCTGACCCTCCCCTGCTCACACTGTCACTCTCTCTCTCAAAAATAAATAAAACATTTTTAAAAAATAAAAAATAAAAAAATTTAAAAAATTAAAAACTAAAGAAATTTGAATACAGTATGAACTTTAGTTAATAATAGTGTATCAACATTGGCTCATTAATTGTAACAAATATAATTCATTAATATAAGATGTTAATAATATTGGTGGTTGGGGCCCTGGGTGGCTCAGTCGGTTAAGCGTCCGACAGGTCATGATCTCACGGTTCGTGGGTTCGAGCCCCATGTCAGGCTCTGTGCTGACAGCTAGCTCAGAGCCTGGAGCCTATCTTCAGATTCTCTCTCTCTCTCTCTCTCTCTCTCTTTCTCTCTCTCTCTCTCTGGCCCTCCCGTGCTCACACTGTCTCTCTCTCTCTCTCTCAAAAATAAATAAAAACATTAAAAAATTTAAAAAATAATAGCATTGGTGGAGAGTGACATCAGCAAAAATGATGGAGTAGGAAACTCCAAAGGTCCATCTCTCCACAAAAAACAAACAACAAAAAAACCACAAAAACAAACAAAAACAACAGCAAATAAACTAGCAAAAACTTTCAAAATCAACTTTATTGGAATTATGGAAACAAATCAAATTCTACAGCAAAAAAAAAAGGATGCTTAGTCAAGAAAAGACAAGTGAGTTTTGGTAAAGTTTTGTGACAATTTAAATTACCCTGACCTCATCCCCCATGCCCCAGCTTAGTAGTACCAATAAAGACAACAGCCCACATTCCTAATATAGGTTCCTAATACAGAAGGAAGAAAACAGATCTTATTAGAAAATAATTGTGGTTGTTTTGACCTGTCCGGTGCTCCCTGAAGGACCAGCTCAAAGGGCTTGTCTTTATTTCACCAAACTCTGAACTCTCCCAGTGCTGAGATGGCTGCCCAGGGAACATTTGTTGAAAATATTTAAGAGCAAATGTATTATTTAGCACTGCTGCTGGGGACAAGGGATAACAGTTGGGCAAACAATAGACTGACTGAAATGCCTGGGAAGAAAGGCTAGGGAATGAGATGATTTGAGGAACAAGGGCGTTGAAAAGCTTTCACATGTCTCTGGGAATCTGTAAGACCACACACATGCCCAGGGCACGAGCATGCTCAGATAAGACCTGTCACAGCCCAAAGCTCTCATCCCTGGCTGACTTCCAGGCACTGTGCAACAAGAAGTGAAGACCGAGGCAAAGCTTCCTGGCTGAGTGTTGAAGGCATTCCCCAACATACACACAGAGCCCATGTACAAAGATTAGAATGATTTTTAAATTTAAAAAAAAAATTTATTTCCAGTAGTCTGAGGAAATAGAACAAGGACTTCAGTGAGCATACACAATAAAGAATACAAACTACTAAACCATAGTTCAGAAAATTTACTAAACAAACAGCTACTGTAGTAAGAAGCAGCAACAAACCCCGAAGAAAGGGGAAATCTGATTTCCAGAATTGTCACATTACAATATTCAAGATGTCCAAGTCTCAGCAAAAAATTGTAACACGTGCAAATAAACCAGAAAGTATGTGTTATACACAGAAAAAAAAAAAGAAATGAATAGAAATTGTCCCTGAGAAATCCTCGTCACTGGAGTTGTAGACAGAGACTTTAAGTAAACTATTTAAATATTCTCAAAGAGCTAAAGGAAATCACATACAAAGAACTAAAGGAAACCATAAGAATGATACCTCACCAAAAAGAGATCAATAAAGAGATCATACAAAACAGATAACTGGGAATTGGCAGCGTTTGGCTTGTTTTTAAAAAATCTTAAGACATTTTTGCCTTTGCCTAAGTTTCTTTCTTAGTCAATCTCCTTGTTCACTAATTCCTGTATTGAGAAAGGGGGAAAATTAACATTTTTTGAAGGCCTGTATATGGTACAAGACACTCTACCCTAAGTACATGATTTAATCTTCACAAGGCACTCTATCCTTTGTACACGATTTAATCTTCACAAAACTCAGAAACTAAGAAATGGTATCTCCATTAAAACAAAACAAAATAAAATCTCGAAAAAGTCAAGAAATATTTTTGAACCCAGTAGTCAAACCTAGTTCTGTCTGGCTTGAATTCAAAGTCCATGCAATTTCTACCACACCAACTCTGCCTGAAGCTGAGCGACTAGCTCACAACTTTACCAGATTCTTTTTCTAGTGAACAGCACAGGGTCAGGAGGTGGGTGGGGAGCTGGGGAGCACTTTGGATCCTGAGGAGGAATAGAAATGATATGAAAAATCCTTTTTTTATGTTTTATTTTTATTTATTTTTGAGAGAGACAGACAGAGCGCAAATAGGGGAGGGACAGAGAAAAGAGAGAGACACAGAATCTGAAGCAGTCTTCAGGCTCTGAGCTGTCAGCACAGAGCCCAACGTGAGGCTCAAACTCACAAACCATGAGATTATGACCTGAGCCCAAGTCAGATGCTCAACCAACTGAGCCACCCAGGTGCCCCAATGGGATAAAGTTTTTATCCAGGGTTTACCTTCAGGAAATACTACCTAAAAGATAATCAGATTTCTGATGTCATCAAAGTTAATATCCATTTAGCATATTTTACTGATAATTATGCTAAAAAAAAATAAAACATGAAAACACCTGTCTCTCTCAGTCTTGAGTTATATTATCAGAAACTTCTCCCCTCCACCTTCTCATGATCCTAACCTCCTGTGTCTCTCAGCGACTAGTGGGTAGTGACATTTGAAAGAACAACAGCAACCACAACTTCAATAATGTTCTCTGTAGAATATCACATTAGAGATGTTATTTCTTAAGAAGAAACACCATAAAATACATATAGATTTCTATTCACCAAGAAGTTCCTCACTGATAATAATTCCTTAGAAAGTTGGAGAATCTAAGAATACATTTTTGCCATTTTGCCAGTTTACCAGTTTACTAAGCTCCCATTGAGGTGATTTAAACAAAGAATATTTTTGAGAGGAAAACCTTGCTCATCTATTGGAAACCAGCTGGAACCCGACTTACATACGTAGAGCATCAAAATTACTCAGGCGAGACATGGACTGAGAGCATCACTAACAGTCCAAGCATTTGCTACCACTGGAGCACCGCGGCTGCAGCCCTACAGACCCCTGCCTTCTTCAAGGAACCACTGAGTGCTGGCCCACCATCTTCTGACACACTGCAAACAGGACGTACATCCTGGGGAAGCCCACGGGTGTTAGTGTAATTCATCTCCTTTCTGTGACGCTCTTCTCACTACAGGTTAACTCACTACCAGCCCCACAAGAAGGAGATCTGTAACTCTCTGGATAAAAGTGCTCAAACCCCAAAGCTATGTCTGCTGTCCGGGATGCTGCTTGCTGACCTGTAGGGCCTGACGCCCATCCACTCATCAGAACACATGAGTGCAGAAGGAGATCACCCATTAAAAAATAGTGATTGATCTTTTTAGATTTTCAGTTACAAATGTGAACAGAGACCAAAAAAAATCATTTGACACATGAGAAAAATAATAGAGAAGCTCCAGGGGAGTAATCAGGGTAAATTCTCCCATTGAAGAAAGGTAATGAAAACAAGGATAAGAGTGACAATAGCTATTATGTATATGGCATTCATGTTTCAGGCACTGTTTCAAATTCTTTACACATATTTGTTAATTTAATCCTTGTAACAGTGATTATTGTCTTGAATCCCCTGATGTGAAAACTAAAAAACAAAAAAAGAAGTTGAGTAATTTGTCCAAGCTCCCATAGCTAGTAGGGAATAGAGGCTATGAACCTAGGAAATTAAGTGCCAGAATTCAGCCTCTTAATCCCTGCACTATAGCCAGTGATTGACCTTATCCTTACAGTCTTATAGCTATTATCCCTATAGCAATTTATATTCATCCTTATTATGTGTCAGGCACAGTAGTAAATGTTTTAGATATATTATTTCATTTAATCTTTAAAAAAAATCTGTCTAGTTGGAATTATCCTCAATTTCTAAAAATCTAACTCATAGTAAGGGGCAGAATGGGCAAAATAGGACAAGGGAGTTAAAAGGCACAAACTTCTGGTTATAAAATAAATAAGAGAATATGTCCCATTCAGTGTTCTTTTCACATTATCACTGAACAATTTTAAATATGCTCTTCTACAATGCCCCAAATCACCAATGTTTATATTGTCAATCAACTGTTCTTTTAAATGAGCTCTTTTACATGATCAAATCAGTTAAGAAGCTTTCACTTGAGAAAATCACTTAAGAAAAACACATATTTTTATCAATCTATCTATATGTCATCTATATATCTATATATAATATATTATATATAAATTATAAATATATAAAGTATATATACTATATCATATAATATACATTATATATATTAAAAATAAGGATCAAACTAAATAATGTGTATAAAAACATTTTGTAAACTGCTAAGTGCTATCCAAATAAGATATTTTCTTACTGGATTGAATCCACAATATAGTGAAAAGGGCTGGGAAGAAAGAGGCACATATCAGAAAAATGACATGTGATCATGTCCTTTTTGTGGAATAAGGGATGGTGTGTGAGTCAGCATAATGGAGAAAGCCTGGAACTAAGAAGAGCAGAAGTGAGGCCAGCACTCCAGAGCTATACCCACCCATAGGGTAGCCCCATGTGGTTATTTCAATTTAAATTTAACAAAACAATGGGTGCCTGGGTGGCTCAGTTGTTTAAGCATCCGACTTCAGCTCAGGTCATGATCTCACTGTCCATGAGTTTGAGCCCCACATTGAGCTCTATGCTGACAGCTCAGAGCCTGGAGCCTGCCTCAGATTCTGTCTCCCTGTCTCTGCTCCTCCCCTGCTCACACTCTGTCTCTCTCTCTCTCGAAAATAAATAAACATTTAAAATTTTTTAAATAAATTAAGTAAAAAAAACCACAAATTCATTTCCTTGGTGACACTAACCACATCACCCGTGGCAAATAATCACATACAGCTGGTGGCTCCCCTTTTGGACGGAGGGGATGTAGAACGATTCCATCACTGCAGACAATGCTATGGGATGGCACAGCTCTAGAGAATAGATGAAGGAAAGGAATCGAATTTTTTTACATATAAAAAAGTATAAAAGATATTATTTGATACCATGGTGTATCATGATTTATAGTTATATAGTTTTTACAGAATTAACGTATATTACTTCAGATAACTGTTTTGTATTACTGTCTTTTAATAAGAAAATACAGCTGTCATCTTGTTCTAACTTAATTCTCAGCACCTCTGTTACATACTGTCTCTCTGCAACAATCCTGTTCTAACCCCCAGGCTCAATCTTCATTGCTCATAGGGCCAAAAACTGACTTGAATTAAGTTAGGCTTTTGATTGATTGTTTCTTTGCTTTTACTTATTTTGTTATGTGCTAGCTCCCTCTTTTCTCATTAGATCATACAATAATGTTATCTCTGATCATTTAAGTTTTAATATAGAGGTTGGAATCAAAGTCAAATACCTTGAAAAAGAGAGAACATAAATTTTGAGTGAACCAATTATATAAAAAATAAATTTGTGCCATTTAATATACTTTTAACATTCCATATGCTGGAGGCTGTTTTCTATTCCTACAATGTATCACATGTGAATGAAGGTAAAAGTAAATCAGAATATTTGTTTTCATTCTTGAATATTTCATTTTCTGGCTCTGACTCTCTTACTGACCAGAACCCGGCAGATAAGCAAGTCACACTGATACTACGACCACTCCAAGATAACCTCATTGGGGGGAACCAGAGGAAGACATACACTGAACTCATTCTTTTCTCTCTCTTCAATCCCCTAGTTGGCTTCTCCTGTTGACCTTTGCATTTCTAAAAAGTCCTCATATTGTGCTACTGACACTGGTTTGAGGACATACTTAGAAAGCCCTGCATTTGAATAAACTGAAGAACTCTTTAAAATCTCAGCACTCCAGGTGCCTGGGTGGTTCAGTCAGTTCAGCGACCAACTCTTGATGTCAGCTCAGGACATGATCTCGATGTTCATGGGTTCGTGCTTCGAATTCTGTCTCTCCCTCTCTCTGCCCTTCCCCCACACACATGTTCTCTCTCTCAAAAAAAAAAAATTACAAAAATAAAAACTACTATCTCAGCACTCAAACAATGTCACATCAATTTTCAGAATCTCTGAAAATATTTTTTAATGTTCTAAATGGCTTCTGTTTACAGATAAGGCTGAAAACCACTGCTCTAGACAAGGAACAAAACTAATTATTTGGATATTTTAAATAGATCTAAAAAATTCAAGGACAAAGCCATCCTTTGTTTTGGTTTAAATATAATTTACTCACTTCAGAATAAAACATGTAACATATATGTATGAGCATGTGTGTGTGCATATGTATGTGTGTTTGCATGTGTGGTGCATGTGTATATCTGTGTGTGCATAAATTAGTTTTAATCAACCTCCCAAAGAGATCAGTTAACATTTTTAAAGCTCTAATCAGGAATCTATACTCCAAAGGTGATACTTTATGGGGCTTCAAATATCTCGGCCTATATCTACACAGTATAGTATGTCAATTAGCATAAGGAATATTAGAAATAGTTTTCACTGGTTACATGAATGGTGTTCAGTATATGCGGGCTGGGGATAAATATTGTACAAGCAACTTCATGCAAGTATCTGGCAAGCCCAGCATCCCACAGAGTCTAGAATAGTGCTCTATGCTTAGCACTCCACTCAGTCTTTTGTCCTAAATTGGAAAGTTTATATCACCTGATCTGGTTAGAAGATTGGCTAATCTTACTGTTAGAACACATTTTCTCACAGCTAAATCAGGTCAACCTTTGGTGTACCATTGATGCAGATTATTGGTGAGAATGCCCGAAAGAGAGTTGAGACTATACTATTTTCTCAGAGTTTGTAGTTTTTCAACTTTTTTGATATCTAATTGAAGTTCACTAAAGCTCATGTTTCAAGTGTATGATGTGAGTTTTGATATATATGTGTGTGTATATATATATATATATATGCCTTTATTAAACCACCACCACCATCAAAATAACATTTTCATCACTACCAAAAGTTTCATTGTAACTCCTTTTAATCCAGCCTTACTTCCATCTCGAAACCCCTTCACTGATTTGCTTTCTGGCACTATAGTTTATACATTCTGTAATTGTAAATAAACGGAACCACACAGTATGGACTTTTTTTGCCTATGTTCTTTTATTCATCATAATGATTTTGAGATTCATTAACATTTATGCATGTTTCAATAGTTTAGTCCTTTTTATGGTGTTAAATAGTATCCCATTGTATGTATATAACACAATTTATCTGTCCATTCACCTGTTAATGGCAGTTGGATAGTTTCAAACTTTTTAGCTATCATAAATAAAGCTGCTATCGACAGTTGCATATTGTGTGGACATACGCTTTCATTTCACTTGGGTAAATATCAAGGAGCCATGTGTAAATATGTTTGTAGACCTTGAGGAATATCTGAGTCATATGTAAGTATATGTTTCACTTTATTTTTATTTTATTTTATTTTATTTTATTTTATTTTATTTTATTTTATTTTTAGAGAAAGAGAGAGAGAGCACAAGCAGGGGAGAGTGGCAGAGAAAGAGAGAAAGTCCACACTCAGTGCAGAGCCTGATGCAGGGCTGGATTCCATGACCGTGGGATCCTGACCTGAGCCGAAATCAGGAGCCTGACACCCAACTAGCTGAGTCACTCAGGTGTCCCTATGTTGCCCTTTATAAGAAATTGCCAGGGGCATCTGGGTGGCTGTTCGTTAAGCATCCAACTTCAGCTTGATCAAGCCCTGTGTGGGGCTCTGTGCTGACATAGCTCGGAGCCTGGAGTCTGCTCCAGATTCTCTCTCTCTCTCTCTCTCTCTCTCTCTCTCTCTCTCTCTCTCAAAAATAAATGAGCATTAAAAAATTTTTTTAAAAAAAGAAACTACTAAACTGTCCAAAGAGATTGTACTATTTTACATTCCCATCAGCAATGTATAAAATTCTGGTTTTCACATCCTTCCAACATTTATATGGCTCCTTTTATTTTATTTTAGCCATTCTATTGGTAACTCACTGTACTTTTTGCATTTTCCTAATGACTAGAGATGCTGAGCATTTTTTATATGTTTATTGGGCAATCATATATTTTTCTTTGGGAAGTGCATGTTTAAATATTTTGCTCATTTTTATTGAGTTGTCTTATTGACTTGTGAATATTCCTTATAGAGTATATATACAAGTCTTTTGATAGATATGTTAAAAATATTTTCTCCCATTCTGTAAATTGCCTTTTTATTTTTGTATTTCAAAATGAAAAAGTTCTTTTTTTATGTGAAGTCCAACTTACCATCTCTTTTATATGTCATGCTTTAATATTCCAACAAACACTTGCTTACCCCAAAGTTACAAGGATATTCTATCTGCTTTCTTCTAGAAGTTTCATAGTTTTTGTTTTAATTTCATAGTTTGACATTAAAATTTTTTAATGTTTTATTTACTTTTGAGACACAGAGAGAAACTGAGTGTGAGCAGGGGAGAGGCATAGAGAGAGGGAGGCACAGAATCTGAAGCAAGCTCCAGGCTCTGAGCTGTTAGCACAGAGCTGGATGAAGCGCTTGAACTCATGAGCTATGAGATCATGACCTGAGCTGAAGTTGGACACTTAACTGGTTGAGCCACCTAGGCACCCCATATTTTGACATTTAGTTCTATAATCCATTTTGAGTTAATTTTTGTTTATTGTGTAATATATTCAATGCATTAATTTTTTCCCAGACTGCCCTGGACCAGTAACCTAGATTCTGGCATTTACTGTAGACCTTAAGCAACTTAATGTTTCTGGGGCTGTTTCTTAACAGTAAAATATTGCTGAAAGGATTTAGGTTAGTTTATGTTTAATATCAGCATGTGTTAGGTACTGCTGATGCTGCAGATATGTCCCATGTTAGAAAAGTAAGTGCCCTGGGAGAAGAACAGGAAAGATGACTAGAAGTGTGAAAGTTAAACTGTTTACACATGGAAAGTAGAAAGAGGACACTTGTTGCTGAAAACATGTTAAGTTTTTAAGGCATTTAACATCAACTCTACCCCAACTACCACCAGGTGTTGGGCTGTTGTGTAACTATATAAGACACATAGTTTCCAATCTATCATAAATTCAAACCCCACTTTAATCCACCCTTTTGATGTTTGAAATGGAGATTTCTAATAGCTGGTAAAAACGTGTGTTCTGATTATACAGAGAGCTCAAACTCATGGCCTAAGAATCCAAAATGCATCATAAGAATCTTTTGTTGGTGCAAATATTTCCAGAGGGTTATTACTTTGAAATAAATGCAATTTAGCAAATGTTTATATAGCACCAAGACTATGGAATCTTAATAACTCCTGCAAAATGAAATTCATATATTTCCCCAATAAAATGTTCATTGTTCAAGCCCATAAAGGCTTTGCTGAAAGTGATTTCATTCTCACTATACAAATCCACAATGTGAGCTTCTTACCACTGGGGGTCCCAAGTATTCCTTGAAATTTGCATAAAGGTTTTAACTGCAACCCTTGGAGGCACTATCTGGGGTGCATTGTCTGTATCCCTCAAAAGCATAATATACGACCCAAAATTAAAATAAAGACCTTCTTTTATGGCTACCGGGAGCTTCTCCACACTTCTTTCAGAGATAGGGCAACTTCATCCCTCAGCAACCAGCCTCAGTGGCCTCCAGTGGCCACCATCTCTGAAACAAAAGTCAGAGTAAGTCTAAATGGGGAGATTGTGCTCTTTCTGTTTTCTTTCTGAGGCCCTAAACAACCACAAGCAGAAAAAAAGAGAAAATGTCAAAATCAACAACATGACAAAACTTTCTTGTCACACTGATCACTAAAAGGTAATGCATGTTACAGAAGGAGAAGCCAAGTTTATGTCAGTGCCCTCCAGCCAAAGATCACCAGGAGCACACACAGTTGGAGTTATTGCTTGTTGTAATGAAAGAGATGCACAAAAGGGGAACCATGGGGCACCTCAGTGAGAGGATGCTGAAAAGCACTTACTATTGGATTTAGGCTTGTATTAAATGGTTTGTGGGAGGCTTCAAGGAAGTAGGGCTCTCCTCTGCATTGGACGTTGTCAAGAGTATAGGGCAATTCTATGATTGGAATAAATCTGATCCATAATATAAAAAGAATAAATCAAGGCAAAAGGTATAATTGGTAAAGAATCTATAGATGTTCATGTTAACCACAATAGGAGAATGTTTGGCATTTTGTGTTTGGACAAAATTCATACATTCAGTCATGGTTACGGAGTAATCTTTTTTATTTCTTGACCCATTGTAGTCACAGAGTGACCTTGTCTTGTGTTGTTCTGTGAAGTTGGTCATGGTCAACAGGACACCATGGCCTAACTGCAAGTGTCAGGCCAGCTCCTACCAATGACAGGGCCAACCTGATGGTGCAAGATCAGTTCCTGGTTATCATTTTGTCAGTTGTATGGAAACGTACGCCAAGGAACATGACCTAGACTAAGAGATTATGGGTGGCTTTTCTGAGGAACTGACATTTCCTCTAGGAGTTTAAAAGGTAATCTGTTGCCACAGCCCAAGGGCTCATTTAGCCCTTTCTTCTGTTTCCTTTCCCTCACCAACACTATTTTTTCCTGCATGTGAATTATGCCTAGACAGCATGAGTCAAAGCTGGCTTCTGACATCATTCCCAACCTTCTCTAAAGTGAGAACATTCCCTGGCTGTGGAGTTTCTATGGTAGTTTCTATTGTGAGAAAATTAATAATAATAAGAAGAAGAAAAAGAATAGTAATAGTAATAACAACAATAATGATAATATGCCAGTACAATTCAAAAGAAAAGTAAATGATAAATAATGTATACAAAAAAATGGAACCAAAGATGTTTAAGGGTTTATTATAAGATTATGGGACAGGAAATAAAATAATACAAATGCTTCTTTTCAAAAATGCATTTCTGATGTAGAGTGGGGATATTGATAAATGAAAGATTTGGTCTTCAAAGTTAGTGAGCTGAATTTGATTAGTATCTGAAGAAAAAGTGAGAAAAAAATACATATATCCTTTTTTCTCACTCATTTCAAATCTTGATAGTATAAACAAGAAATAGAAGTGTATCCTGCTGTAGAATTAGTGAACTCTTGCAAAACTCACCTGATCAAAGTCTTCACATTTCATGAAATTCCAGATCTTCAAAAGGCGTTAGGAGTTTAGAAAAGGTCAAAGCCTTGGGCCAATGGGGTGAATATCCCACCTGCTAATAGGCTGAACAATAGGTGATTTAAATAAGATCTTTTTCTTATCTAGCGAAATAAAAGCATCCCTCTGGGAACTGGCTGTGCTTCCCTACTGGGAAGAGTCCCCACTCTTCAATCTAGAAAGGCCATTAGAGAGTATCTGGATGATGAGGCACTGGGACAGCTATTACTACTTATGGCTTCTGTATTTGAATTCCCAGTGGCATTATTATTTTAAATATTTGGTTCTGAGGGTAAGCCATAGTAGTAAAATATGGTAAATGGGTTATTTTGTATTTTTCTGGCCAGCAAGAGATAATGCATTAGTAAACATCTCAAACCATCATTTTTGTTATTTTAGTTATAAGTTCAGATTTAATTTCAACAAATACCTATCAGGGTCCCCTATTTAGTAAAAACTTGTGCTAAGTTGCTAGGTACTTTTGCCTCACTCCATGCAACAATGTGGTAGGATAAGTATTAATATGCCTGGTTTTTGAAGAAGACTTCATAAGAAACTATATTATTCTCCATATGTCATTTAGTAAATCAAAGTCCTGCTGATGGTGAGAAGCCCAACATATGAAATAGCACAGGAATCTCACCTCCGATCAAGAGACAATCTTCAAAGTACATTTAGCACAGATTCAGAAACATTGTGGGTTAATTCAGAGATGCAAGCATAGAAGCCCACATAGTAGATCTCTTTTACAGGTATGGAGATTGAATTCCATTTGACTGCAAATCAATTTCATATACACTCATAAAAATGTCTGTGTAATTACAGGGTACCAAATCCAATGCACAGCATCTAAGAACTAGCCTGAGAAGGCAGACACTAATTACCATCTAGGATATAAAAGGGCACAAAGCAACTGGGAATCTAATTCCTTTTCACTACCATATGCAGTAGTGGGTGTCAAGAAGTTAAAACACTCTTAGATTTCACATATCTTTTTACTGATAAATATTTGCCAACATATCTTATATAATCAGACATATTTTAAGAGCTTGTAAGTTCTACCAATTTAAAAGGATATGAGCAGGTGGCAAGAGCAGCCTCAGTAGCAAAGAAGAGGAAAAACCTGGCTGACAACAATGCCACACTGTCGCGACCCTCTGAAGGGCTGGTTCTCTTTTTTCCATCGTTCTATTTTGCACATTACAGGTGAGTTTGCTCAATATTTATGTTTTTGCAAATAATTATTTTTCTGCATATTAAAAAAAAGATATAGACACTCATTTTGGTTGTTTTATTACAGTATGTCAGGCACTATTAGTTGCTATCTGACGTACCAAACGTAAACAAAGAGTGAGGCAGGCTCAAGACTCTCGCCCATTTTGGAATACAGAGGAATACGACGGTAACCTGCAAAAGGAATCAGAGGTAATTAGAACAGTAAAGATAAATCAGCAGTGTTCACAATAGTGCTGCTGAGAAAAAACGTTGTCTTTACTAAGCACACGTAAAAACTTTATGACGGCATAGTTATATTCATCTTGCATGTTAATTCCCCACATAAAAATAAAATATTTGAAGCTTCTATTCTGACTTCTTACTGCCTAACACTGAACACACAGCTCTCACTTCTCCTCTTTCAAAGTGCAGTGTGCTAATTTAGCCACCACCCTTCTGCTTCAGAAAGACTCTGTTCCTGAGGTACAGCTCAGATGGTGTTAAGAAGTAAACACGTTGTGACGAGGTAATTGGGGGCATAGTAAAAATCACCTCGGCAAGCTGATTACAATATAAAGGCAGCCCTGAAAAGAGTCAAGAAGAGATTGTCTTGGGCTCCCAGTCTCTTCTTGGGCGGAAGAATGAGTCACTGCTTCTCCCTCTTCTTTGATTCCCATGCTTTATTTCTTTGTGGTAGTCATGACTACTCTTAGTTGAAACAAAAGAGTGATGATCCATGTAAAGAAATGCTCCTACATGCCAAGTTGGTCTAATTTGTCTTCCCAGCAATCTCAAACCACAACCTCACCTTCTGTGTGAGAACACATTTCTATAATACCACTGAGAGAAAATGTGTGTCAACTCATAAAATTCCCTTTACTTCTGACTATCATGGATAGAGCTATTTGGTATATCAATGTGTGTCTTTGGTAAATTTAAGTTATCATTGTTATCACAATCCTCTTTTAGGAATATTACCTTTGTTCATGCTTAGAACTGGTAAAGTATATTGGCCAAGAAATTCATTTCCAGCTATTAAACCTTGACTTTCAACAACAAAACGCATCAATGCCAATTCTGGCACTTGAATAATAAATGTGAATGTTTCATTCCATCTTGGACTAAAAGCTGAAATATAAAGGAAGATATAATCAAAGAACATAGATGCATTCTTTAAGGAATAATACATCATATCTCTTCTCTGAAAATTTTCTTTTCAACACTTAGTAATATTAATAGTTTATGTTTTAGAGCACTTGAATTTTTCACACATCCAATGAGAAAGAAATAATAATGACGGTAACAATAATTATTGGGTCCTTAGTATTGCTGGGCAATATAAGACCTTTAAGTAGATAATCTCATTTAATCCTTACAACAAACCCATCAGGGTTATTACCACCTACATTTATGGATGAGAAAACTGAGCCAGAAAGATGTTACATAACTTCCTCAGGGTTTCACATACACAGCCATTAAGTGGCAGGACAGGAATTCAAACAAATGGAGTCTGATTTCAGGGGAGAAATGATTGATCATTAGGCAACATAACTGCTGTGTTTAGGCATTTCATTAACAAATACATTAAATAACATCATTTTGCCCTACCAGCTCCTGTTATGGGAAGAAATCCATAGATAGTTGGCCTAAGAGCTAAGTGTTCCAAAGCCAACCTTTGATCCTTCTTGTGACTAAGTGCTCATTTTAAAGTCCCAAGTTGATGAGTAATTTAGATCTCTAGCAAAATAAATCATCCCAAACAACAATTTCTTGCCAAATAAGAAATCCACCACAATATGACCCAAATCATCCAATTTGTAAGTGTAATTTAATGGAATCAAGAAATTCCCATCTGGATAAAATATACAATGTACTTCATAAAGACTCGAAGGTGCAGAGAGAAATAATATGTATTGTTTTCATGTACAAAGGTAATGCTATGCCTGTTATGTCAATAGGTTTTGCCCTTCAGTTATCCTTCCAGAAGAAAGAATTTGTGGCTAATTATATTTTATGTTTTCTGTGGTACATCTGTGGTCAACAAGCATACATTTACCTGAGAGTAATCCAGGATACAGTCTATGCCCATGAAAATATTAAACCAATTGATTCATGCTGGTATAATGAATTGCCTTAAGAAAAGAAATAATTGGGGTGCCTGGGTGGCTCAGTCAGTTAAGCGTCTGACTTCAGCTCAGGTCATGATCTCACAGCTCGTAGGTTCAAGCCCCGCATCAGGTTCTGTGCTGACAGCTCAAAGCCTGGAGGCTGTTTCAGATTCTGTGTCTCCCTCGCTCTCTGCCCCTCCCCCACTCATGCTCTGTCTTTCTCTGTCTCAAAAATAAATAAACTATATAAAAAAAAATTTTTTTAATAAAAGAAATAATTCTGGGGCACCTGGGTGGCTCAGTAAGGTAAACGTCCGAGTCTTGATTTCCACTCTGGTCATGATCTCATGGTTCGTGAGTTCGAGCCCTGAGTGGGGCTCTCAGCTGTTAGCACAGAGTCCGCTTCAGAGCTTTTATCTCCCATTCTCTCTGCTCCCTGCCCCTCATTCATGTTCTCTATCTCAAAATAAATTAATTAATTTTTAAAAAAGAAAAGAAGTAATTCCATAGAGTACAGGAGCAGGTGTAAGAGTCAGTTCTTTATAGACACTGCAAAATGTCTGCACAAAATTCTTATACTGATTTATCTTCCTCCTCCAACCCTACTTTACTATAAACTGTCTCTCTTTCTCTCACCATATATCATATGCATTATATGAGAAGGTGTTTTTAGTTGTGAAAGAAAAAAAGAAAGAAAGAAAGAGGGAGAGAGGAAGGAAGGAAAGACAGAAGGAAGGAAGGAAGGGAAGTAAATCAGGATACCAAATTTGATAGTTACAAATATAGTTTTCTCTGCATGACCAAAGCTGAAGAATTACTTTCACATCTTATCCAAATATGATCTTTTTCCTTCCTGAAAAAGGGAATATAATATTTTTCCTTCCTTTCTATTCATTTTCGACATAAAATATAGAAAAGTACCTAACACCTCATCATGGCTCTCAGGATTTTCCATGACCACTCCCAGCATAACTTTTACATTTTATCTCACGCTGATCCCTCTTAAGTACCTTGTATTCCACCCATCTTAAAATTCGGTACTTTCACCTAAAGTGTTTGAATTAGTCTTCTCCAGGTTTTAGCCTGTATATTATTCCTTTTGCCTGCAATGCCTTCATCCACAATCTCCATAAAAAAAATTCTATTCATTCTCCAAGAACCATCTCCAAATGTGCCCTTCCACTACAATCTCTGTACTTTCCTTAAAACACTAATGACTTGGGGCCCCTGGGTGGGTGAGTCAGTCAAGCATCTGGCTCTTGGTTTCGGCTCAGGTCATAATCTCACAGTTCATCAGTTTGAACCCTGTGTCTGGCTCCATGCTGATGGTGCAGAACCTGCTTGGAATTCTCTCTCTCTCTCTCTCTCTGCCTCTCCCCTACATGTTCTCTCTATCACTATCTCAAATAAAGAAATAAACTTAAATACTAATGGCTCTATCATGATAGTTTTATTATATCTCCTCTCCCATACTGAACTGAAGACTATCTAAAATAGGGTTAGTTGGGACATACATAATAATACCGTTAATAAATGAAGATCTTAAGTATTTTGATACTTAGCACCAGGCTTCTAATAAAAACAGGCTGAGTAATGTTAAATAAACCAAATTTAATTTCTGCAGGAGTATTTCCATAAAACCCAGGACATAATCTAAATTCTAATGGGAGCTAGAAACACATTATAAGAGGTGCTGTATAAATAAATGCTCTGTGTCTTTTGCTATGAAGATCCCAGTATGGGGATGAAGAGAACAAGAGATAAGTTACTGTAAGCTTCCTGACATAAGCAGTTACCATTTCTCGACACTGCCATTGTAATGTGCCTTCAGCTCTAAGGAGTGCCAAATAGGGCAGCAAGTCATCACCAATATCCCTTCCCATTGACCACCTATGATGAAGTAGCCAAATGTCCCCCATCTCTTTTCCATGCCCTTTGCATGAGGGGCCACACTGGGAGAATATTCGGGGTGTGAATGCAGGGGGCAGATGGTGGATATTACTGTAGATTACCACCCAAGGCAAAAAAAATAAAAGAGTAATAAAACTGCACCTATTTTTCTGTCAGTGCCATTTAATCTGGTACATATTTTTAGACTCTGAAATGAAGTCCACTATACTTTGGGAAGACCCACTCAAAGAAAATTACAGACTCAAGAATCAGTCCCAAGGTCTCCTCCCAGGTGATCCTGACTACAGGTTAGTCACGTTATGTCCTTAATGGTTTCAACCTCAACAAAGAAGTGACAACGTCAGTACTGTATTACATAAAATATCACAGGATGCCAGAACTGAAAATCTTACCCAAGTCACTTCTTCCATTTCTACATTTCCCTTCTGGGAAAAATGATTGAATTATGAATCCAAATATTATATGAGTGGGTTTCTATGGCATCCTTAGCCAGAGCCAGAAGCCACAGACCTTTGATCTAAAATAATTTAAACAGTAAAGTAAAAATGGGTAACATGCTGTATCAGAACAATTGTACGTTCTTTATTTTATACAAAGGCTAGATGCTAAGTAGACTTGCAGTCATCAAAATGCCTCTTGACTTCAGCAATGTGGGACATAAAAAGGAGGTCAAAGTGTAAAAAACTCAGCAATTTGGGGCACCTGGGTGGTTCCATTGGTTAAGCATCCAACTCTTTTTCAACTCAGGTCATGATCTCATGGTTTTGTGGGTTCAAGGCCCACATCGGGCTCTGCACTGACAGCACAGAGGCTGCCTGGGATTCTCCTTCTTTCTCTCTGTCCCTACCCTTCTAGCACTCTGTCTCTCTCAAAATAAACTTTAAAAAAAAAGCAGCAATTTTCAGGCCAAATTAATTTCTGTATCTGTAATCTGAAAATATATCTGAACAATACATTGAATCATTATCAGATTGTTTTTGCTGCATAAAACACTTTGGTCACCTTAAACCTAATACAAAGCCCTTGCCTTATGAATAATAAATATGTATCAAAACTCTATCAATAGATAAATTTTAAGCTTTCCGGCAAGAAGTGTAGTAGAAGTTCAATAAAATATATTAGGAGCTCACCATTTCTTTTAATGACACGAGTCTGCTGTTTCGTTTGATCATTTGGAACACCAAAAAGTTCTAGAATCACTAGTGTGTCAGCTTTGTTAGATGATGAATGGCTACTGGGAGGTAACTGGGTACCACTGATGAGCTGCACAAAAGCATTTGAACACAAGAATTTAGCAGTATATTAAACTGCATAATCACATAATTTGAAAATAAAATGTGTTATTCCAGAAAAGATTATAGACTCTCACTTCCCACAAAAAAATTAAAAGTGGAATATAGTGCCTATTTTAAATTTTAACCCTTTTATATCAAGTGTCAATAAGAATATACTAGAAATATGTCTACGTTATTCCACTTTGACTATATAATTATATTAGAATTCACATTGAGTTTTATAGTTCAACATATATTTTTATTTTTAAAGTATCTGTTATGGGGGTGCTTGGGTGGCTCAGTCAGTTAAGCGTCTCTTGATTTTGGCTCAGGTCATGATCTCACAGTCATGAGTTCAAGCCCCACGCCGGGCTCTCTGCTGTCAGCACAGAGTCTGCTTCAGATCTTCTGCCCCCTCTCTCTCTGCCCCTCTCCTGCTTGTGCTCTCTCTCACTCTCAAAAAATCAATTAACATTAAAAAATAAAATAAAATAAGTCACATAAAGTATTTGTTATGGCTTTTAAAAATCATTGCTTAAAAGTACGGTTACAGGGGCGCCTGGATGGCTCACTCAGTTGAGCGTCTGACTATGGCTCTTGTCATGATTTCATGGCTTGTGGATTCAAGCCCCGCATCAGGCTCTGTGCTGACAGCTCAGAGCCTGGAGCTTGTTTCAGATTCTGTGTCTCCCTCTTTCTCTCTCTCTGCCCCTCCCCCACTCATGCTCTGTCTCTCAAAAATAAATAAACATTAAAAAATTTTTTAAAAATAGAAGTATTGTTATCATCACAGTCTACTGTAAGTCAGGCAGAGTTACTCTGATAACATGAACTATTTTGAAATTCATATTGTCTACAGCCAAAAATTAGAAACAATATTAATACTACTTATGAAATGTAAAAAAAAAACCACTGCATAATTTCCTATAATAGCATTTTTTGATAGTATAATTTATATGTTTGGATGATTTATCACAAAATCTTACATTATCTCTTGTCAATATTATAAGTGACCTGAGTCTGACAAAATCCATGATTTCATATGTATATTAAGGACTGGGTATCAGAACACTTTAACTAATCATAGTTTTGTTTAACCTTTTATTAGTCAAACTAACTGTTGAAGTTAGGTTTTGTCTTACTTTAAGGAGCAAAGTCCAAACAAAAAACAGTATTTCAGGTGTATTAATTTGTAAAATGTACTAATGTAAAAATTGAGGTATAATTTCAATTTCCAAAGATTATAATAAACAGAAACAAATAAGTTTGAAAAAGAAAGTAAGAAGGAAGGAAAAAACAAAGGAAGAGAAAAAATGGAAACAGAAAAAGTGCCAATGTGTATTTTTCCCTTTCCTACATCCACATATTTAAACATTAGCTGGAAACCAGGGTGACTGTGCAAATATTTAACAACTGGTATGGAATGGGCATTGATCGACCAGCATAAATTAGACATCAGGATAGTTAGACAGAACATGGACCATAAACAACTAGACACTGACACCAGAGCCTACCAGCTGAATACCCCTGTGTAGGTAATAGACCCTTATCAACATGGAGAAGGTTCAGCTTTGGTGCACCTCATGCCAAAAAAAAATTGTCTTATTGAAAATAATAATAATAATTGAATATGAGAACTGAAAGAGAATTTAGAAGCTATTATTCAAATAATTTTTACACTCTGATTCACAGAGCTCTTTCAGGAGCCACCACAGAAGACAGATGTCAAACAGAAAACCCTTAGTGGTCAACAAGGCTATTGTTGCATTTCATCTATTTGCATTATGCATAAGACTTTGAACCTGGAAATGGTTGCATCATTTTTATAAGTTTGAAAATGGATGACCTAATCTGAAACTCTTAATTTGAGAGATGACAAAAATTAAACCAGAAATGTTGAAATGTCTTTATCGGAAACACAAAGCTAATGGCAAAACTCGGTCTTTTGATCCCCAAGTCATGTCTTCCACAATTTGTACAAGTTGTAATCACAAAGCTCCCTAGGATGATCAAAGCAAGCAAGCAAGACCCATGTGACTATGGCAGCAGTTTCCTGGGGAAATCATTAGTCCTGCCTGTTTTACATCATGCCATTTATGTCCCTGCATGAGACCCTTCAGAAACAGACAGGTGGCATCTGTAAACATCCGTGCATACTAGCTATCTTCCACCTTCTCATTCTCAAAGAAAGAGCATGTATCTTCTCTTTATTATTCTTAACTTGAAAAAGAAGTCATTCATCCAATTAACTTACATACATGGAGCATATACTTTGTATCAGGCACTGTGGATAAGACTTGAACAAAACACAGTCCTTATCTTTACAGAGCCTTCAGACAAGTGAGGGAGAAAGACAAGTATAAGTAAATAAACAATTACAGGCGTACCTTGTTTTATTGAGCTTCATTTTATTCCATTTTGCAGCTATTGCATATTTTTACAAACTGAAGCCTTGTGGCAATTCTGCATTGAGCAAGTCTATTGGCACCATTTTTCCAGCAGCATTTGCTCACTTCATGCTTCTGTGTCACATTTTGGTAATTCTCACATTTTAAACCTTTTCAATATTATTATATTTATTATAGTGATCTGTGATCGGTGATCTTTGATGTTACTATGGTAATTATTTGAGGGTGCCACAAACCATGCCCATGTAAGACAGCCAACTAATAAATGTGTGTGTGTTCTGACTGCAGATGTGGTGGAGACAGCAAGAGAATTACAATCAACAGTGGAGGCTGAAGATGTGATTGAATTACTCCAATCTCATGATAAAACTTGAACCAGATGAGTTTCATCCTCGTGAAGATGCTGTGACGATTGTTGAAATGACAACAAAGGATTTAGAATATTACATCAACTTAGTTGATGAAACAGTACCACACCACCCCAATCTTCAGCAACTGTCACCCTGATCAGTCAACAGCCATCAACATTGAGGCAAGACCCTCCACCAGCAAAAAGATTATGACTTGCTGAAAGCTCAGATGATGGTTAGCATTTGTTAGCAACAAAGTATTTTTTTATTAAGGTATGTACATTTTTTAGACAGAATATTATTGCACACTTAATAGACTACAGTATAGTAGAAAGATAACTTTAATATGTTATAGGAAACCAAAAGATTCATTTGACTTGCTTTATTATGATTATTGTTGTTGTCTAGAATGAAACCTGCAATATCTCTGGCATATGCCTGTATAATACAGCAGCTAGTAGATGCATGTATAGGGTGTTATGGAAAAACAAAACTATAAAAAGAAGTGGAACTAATTTAGTGGAGGAAAAAAACTTCCAAAAAGAAGTGACTCCATAAGTCTTGAAAAATAAGTGTGAATGTAACAGACAGGTTAAAGCTGGAAGAACAATCCAGCCAAAAGAAAAAGTTTATGCAGTGCATGGAAGTATCACGTGGATGTAGAAGGCTTCTTTATGGTTACCGAAAAAGGTACAAGACTGGAAATGGTGAGAAGTGGAGCTGGAGAATTAGGCTAAGTTCCAACTAAGCAAGCAAGCAGGAAGCACAAAGAAAAAGTAACTAGGCATTATGAGATTAGTACTGGAGCACAATCTCTCTGGGCAACTTGTGGAAGATGGGTCAGGAGGACTGAGACAGACTAAGTGAAAACCCCTTAGAAGGCCAAAGGAATAAATGTGATGACAGATGATAAATTCTTTAAAAAAAAAAAGTAGCATATGGCATCAGACCAAAGGATTGGATAAGGAAGACATTTTGAAGTAGGATCAGTGAAATTTACAGATG
The DNA here is from genome assembly GCA_028646485.1 of Cryptoprocta ferox. NCBI lineage: Eukaryota > Metazoa > Chordata > Mammalia > Carnivora > Eupleridae > Cryptoprocta > Cryptoprocta ferox. The sequence goes on along the minus strand of CM053571.1, from coordinate 84,295,417 downwards.
TATTGAACACAGGAATTGATAAAGATGTGGAAAGAGAGGAATGGTTCCCAATTTTCTAGGCTGAGTTAACTGACACAGTGAATTCGAGCAAGTTCATTGACATTTAAAGAAAATAAGATTGGACCAGGCAGGGACTGTTCAGCCTTTAATATTTTTAAGTTTGACAGAACAGGGATTAAACATGTAAGGATGCTAAGTAGGATATTTAAAATATTCCTTTGCATTTCAGAAATGAAGTCAGATTAAAGATTTGGGCATTGTTGGTAGTTGAAACCATGAATGTATATAAAAGGACACAAGGACACTAGTATGAGATGAGGGTTAAGAAAAAGCCTTACCAATATAAATATTTCAGAGCTGGGTAGAGGAAGAGGATCTCATAAATGCAAGTGAAAAAGAATCATTTGGGAGGGAGACAGGTGGGAAGAGATGAGAAAGCCCCAGCACAGTAAGGAGATTTGTGAGGAGTAGGAGAGGATCATGCAAAGTGGCTGATTCATCCCTTTTTCTCACTGGAACAGCAATGACGATGACTAGACTAGGTGTTTAGAACAATGCATACTTTTGCATTTTTTCATTCATGCAAAAAGGCAACAGGGAGACCTTGGTTCAGATGTGGAAAGAGGTTGAAATACCACCTACCTTTTGAGTCTGAAGAGATCAACAGAAATTTAAAAGGCACTAAAGGAAATCAATGGAAGTCAAAATATTAATGTATACCTTTAAGCTAATACCATAACCAAAAAGTAAAAGAAAAAGCTACTAATGTTTTAAATTGTTGTATTAGGGGCGCCTGGGTGGTTCAGTCGGTTAAGCGTCCGACTTCGGCTCAGGTCATGGTCTCACGGTTCATGGGTTCGAGCCCTGCATTGGGCTCTGGGCTGACAGCTCGGAGCCTGGAGCCTGCTTCAGATTCTGCGTCTCCCTCTCTCTCTGCCCCTCCCCGACTCATGCTCTGTTTCTGTCTCAATAATAAATAAAACATAAAAAATTAAAAAAAAATAAAATAAATTGTTGTGTTAAAAAATACAAAAAGAATGCCAAAGTTATATTTGTAAAGGCAGTTTAATGGACAATATTTTACTGGATCCTAGAAAGAGTGCCAACTAATTGATTTGGGGCTGCATCGGTGCTGAAGGCAATATCTACTTAGCTACCGTCTGCCCCTACTTCAGAGTCTCAGAATCCCTAACAACCAAGAAAAGAGTCAGCTACATACTTCACTGGCACTATGTGCTGCAGTGACCATGATAATTTCTGTCTCATTCAATTTTGCTATATTCTCTTTCCACCTCCATCTCTGGAAAACAGCAACATCTCTTGTTTCTGTTCTCAACTGGGACAAAAAGGCTAGGGCCTGAAGTGGAGGAAAATAGTCCCCTAAGCCCTGTGACGTGAGGACAGTAGAAGAAGGAGCCAAGAGAGGAAGACTTATGGGGCATGCATTCTGAGAGATAGCATTTTCCTGCCCTCTGACAGCCAGGGAACCAGAGAAGGGAAGTTCTTACCAGCCAGCACCGCCAACACACTCCCCTGAGTGAGAACAGGAGACACAAAAAAAAACCTGACAGGGCAGGGGGCACTACATGGCACAATTGATTAAGCGTCCTACTCTTGATTTCAACTCAGGTCATGATCTCATGGTTCATGAGATCAGCCCTGCATTGGGCTCTGCACTGACAGGACCAAGCCTGCTTGGGATTCTCTCTCTCTGCTCCTCCCCTGCTTGGGCACACGTGTGCACTTTCTCTCTCTTTCTCAAAATAAATAAAATAAACTTAAAAAAAAAGATTCGGAGATGCTTCATATGGTTCTAGGAGCAATAAAGGGAGGGACCAAAGAGCCCTACCCACCCAATTGGTTGCAAACCACAGGTGCAGATACAATCTAAGATAGAATTGCTTATAACTAAATGGAGAGAAAAGCTAGGGGCTTTACAGATGATTCAGTGACATTTAAAAAAAATAAATAAAGCACTTAGGTTATAGAAGAATAAGAAAGTTTTCAAAAAATTTCTGTACTATTGGAAACGATAAATTTTAGACAGCTACTTTTGCTCCAAATAAAATGACACAGGCTATATAATAAAACAAAAGATGAAATAACAAGACAGGAGTCAGGGGAAAGTGTGCTAGCTAGGATACAGACAGAAATAAAAAGGAAGCAGTGAGAGGTAAATAAAAATTGGAGGGAAAGAAATCGATAATGCAGAAGAAAAATTCACATCTACATTAGAATCAGTAAAGAATAAAATCAGATATGGAGAAAAATCAAAGGCAGGAAAAAAAGAGAAAGTGACAGAGTTGACAGGAATTCATAAATACACAGGCAGATACTCAAGAAAAGCATATGGATACTTTTGGTTTCTAAGTACTAACCAAAGAATATTCAGAGACCAGGGGCAAAAATTCTGAGCTGTGAAAGTCTAATTCTGGAGATTAATGAAAAGCAAGTAGCTCCTAAAATCTTTTAGTAAAATTCTGTAAAGTTAAGGAGAAAGAGAGTAGCATATCCACAGGATAACTAGCGGGCTGAACTTAGACTTCTCTATCACAATATTAAATGCCTAATGATGATGGAATAATACAAACTTTGGAGAGGATATTTGGAGAGAATATTTCTATTCACAAGCAGGTATTCATTCATGCCAAAAGTCAACAGAAAGATTTTTCAGCTATGGAATGGTGCTGAAATACCACCCCTTTTTAATATCTAAAAAGATTAACTGAAATTTAAAGGACATTAAAGGAAATCAGTGGAACTCAAAATATTAATGCATACTCTCCAGCTTATACAATAATCCAAAAAAGTAAAAGTTATTAATCTTACCCTTATTGTAAGTGTAACTGGATCACTCTGTTTTGGTGGTTTATTTGGATTAAACTGTGTTTCACTATCTCTTAGGAACTGTGGTTTCAAAAGATATCCAGAACTACCATTATCCAAAAATTTCCCATTTTGAAGATCCATAGGCAGACCAGGGGTCTGGAAATTTAAGGCCACTGTGAGAAAAAAGTATTTTTGATATTGTCAGGAATTGGAGTGTAAAGTTAAACAAACACAGTTAAAAGATGAACTGAAACCTAATCATGGATTTTATATCTCTAAACATTTTAAGAGCAAGCATCATTAGCCAAATAATTCCTGATTTTTAAGCATTTCTTCCTGCCATGTGTATATTAATTTATGAAGATGACTATCAAAATTTAATTTTTAAACTATAACTTTGTGTTAAAAATCAAAATGGCACACAATATAGATTATAAAATAGCAATGTACAGATCAGATGACATGCAGGAAATATGAGAATAGAGAAAATCAGCACACTAAATGCCAGAAGAAAAGGCATCAAGTATATTATAAACTTTCAGGTCCAAGGGGATACTATTATCACTTGAAGAGAAAGTGAGAAATAGGCAGAGCAATAATTGCTGTTAAAATATAAAAATATTTCCGGGGCTTCTCAGTGGCTCAGATGGTTAAGCGTCTGACTTCAGCTCAGGTCATGATCTCACAGTTCGTGGATTCGAGCCCCACCCAAGGCTCTGTGCTGACAGTTCAGAACCTGGAGCCTGTTTTGTATTCTGTATCTCCCTCTCTCTCTGCCCTTCCCCAGCTCGCACTCGGTCTGTCTGTCTCTCTCAGAAATAAATAAATATTTAAAAAGTTGTTTTAAATAAAAATAAATTAAAAAACAAAAATATGTCCATATAGGCTGGTAAATAGCCACTATATATAGTACCATCCCCTCTTCCCCCAACATCCCCTCACCCACCGATCCTAACCTCACTCTCCCCCTCCCTCCACAAACCTATGGGTCTTGTCACAATCCAGGAGCAGAGGGCTTCACACCTGGTACCTTCTGACTGGTTAGTGCCTGTGTGATAACAGCTAATCAATTTGGAATAGGGAAAGTCTGGTAAATACAAATAACAAAGCTATGCAATCTCATTCACTTTTCAATACTGTGAATGCAGAAGCTGGTGTAAAGTATAAAAGGTAGAAGTCACTTGATTTAAAGAAGGCCTTAGCAAATCCTTCAAAGAACTTGATATTCACAGTCCTCTGTCATCCATTTGGATTTCTTTTTTTAATTCCTACCCCTCCCATGCTGACTCTTCATGAATTTAACCTCCATGTGCCTAATCCTCACTTAGATTTACCCTCTCTGACCCATTTAGGAATAATTTAGGCTCTTGAAACCAATGATTCTTCATTATTGTCTGACACCAAAACACCCAAGGTCAAAAAATCTCGTCGAGAACTCTTCATAAATCTTCATTAATTCACAAAATGAATTTACTTATTTTTGCCAAAACTCAGTGTAACATACCCATTTGACAACCTATATTCCAAAATTCTTGAGGATTAAAATTAGAGGAGTCTGTTCTTGTTGCTTTGGGATAAATTCTGGTAATGAACCTCATGGTGTGAAGAACAAATTCTTGGGCTAAAAAAATATAAGAACATCATGAGAGATTCAGACAAATTAAATAAACTGCTATGCCTCTATATACTATAGAATTCTAAAATTGTTTCAGTACTTTTGATATGTATTGTTTTAGTAAAAATATTTGCAATTCATGGAAATCAAAATAAATCCAGGCCTTTGTTTGACAGTGCAATTCACTGTTACTGAGAAATTAATCATTTTTATTAGACAATTTATCTATACTAAGCGTTCACTTGAGAAAAAATTTTAAATAATATAGTTCATTTTTTCACATCCAGATTAATCTCACTTTGACATAAGAATATATAAATATCTCAAATAAAATGCATCCATTTTTTAAAACTGTATCTTTCTTCAATTTGTCTTTCTTTTACTTTGGTTCACATTAGGGCAGAATCAAATGTAAATCATATAAAAAGATATAATGCCATCCAAATTAATCCAGCTGACTAGCCAACGGATTCTCATATTGAAAGGGACCTTAAAGTTATTCAATTCAGCTCCCAACCCTAACTACCACAGCATCTTCCCTCAAATTCCTTCAATGTCTGTTTGCATTTCTCCATTGAAAGAAAACCACTACCTCCGAATACAGCAGTCCCCCCTTATTGGTGGTTTTGCTTTCCATAGTCTCAGTTACCTACAGTCAACCAAGGTCCAAGGCAGATCATCTTACTTCTGACAAATCACCAGACAGTCGCTAGTACCCTAACACTGCATCACAACACCTGCATCATTCACCTCATCTCATCACGTGGGCATTTTAGCATCTCACATCATCACAAGAAGAAGGGTGAGTACAGTACAATAAGGTATTTTGAGAGAGACCCCATTCACATAACTTTTATTATAGTATAATGTTATATTCTATTTCATTATTAGTTATTGTTGTTAATCTCTGTACCTCCTTTATAAATTCAACTTTATCATAGATGTGTATGTATAGGAAAAAACATAGTATATATAGGGTTCAGTACTCCACAGTGTCAGGTATCCAGTGTGCATCTTGGAATGTATCTCCCATGGATGAGGGAGACTACTGTAGTTCTGATTATTTCAAATGTTTTCCTTACTGAGATAAGGTCTATACTTAAAGTTCACACACATACACACATAGTCCATTTGTTTCTCTCTGTTTCTACTTACATATTTTTATAAGTTTATATATGTGCATATATTCTATTTAAATCACTTGAGATTCAAAATTAATTTATTCCCTTTACCATTGGAGATCTTCAAATTTTTGAACACAGATTTCATGTTTCTCCAAGCCTTTTATTCTTTCACTAAGCAGATCCTGTTCCCACAACTACTCCTGCTAATATGGTGACCAGGATTAGGAGAAATGGTTATTGCCTATGACCCGTTACCTTTGATAGTCAAACTAGAATAGAATCATTGTCAAGTAAAAAATTATAATTATCGAAGTTAAAAATAATTAACTTAATCAGCTCTCAATTTTAGAAGTTATACACTCCTTGAAAGTTTATTTTGAAGCTACTCATGTATAAATACACCTGTATGTCCAACTATCCTAATCCCTTATCCATCCCTAGACAAGATGTTTATCTTTTGGTAAAATGTATACTCTTCTGGATCTTAATTTAGCCTATCTACAAAGTGATAAATATGAATCATCACTAAAGACCCTTAACATAATATCATCTTGTTACTTCTGAAATTGAGTTTTAGAAATTAAACATACTATGTTATTACAAATGCAATTTATGTTCACTTGAGATAAATGAGAAAATCAAACAAGAAAAAATAAAAAATAAAACTATATATAATCTCATCACTCAATTAAAAACCAGGTAACCTCTTAGTATATATCTTTCACTCTTTTGTCATATGTATGTTCTTATTTTTTTTTAATCCTATTGTTTGTTCCCTTTTATAAACTTCCATTTTTTACTTAAAAATAATATGAAAAATAATTCCATTTCAGTAATATTCACCTACTACATTATTTTTAAATGATTAAAATGTCTCCACACATATGAAAAGTTGTTTCTGATATTTCTGCATTATAAATTTAGTGACATTTAAGTTTTTAATAATGATGGATATTCATGGAGTATACCTTCACCCCACAGCATTATTTATTATTGGCTTTTGGTGGAAGAAAAATGCTCTATACTCTTTCCAAAGAGACCGTGATGCTATACTTTATGATTTGACTCAAAATTACCCAGTCGTTTTTCAAAGTTTGAGCAGGTGGCTAACACAATGAGAGTGAGAGAATTAGAACTACTTTTTCTGTGCACAGAGGTCTTGTCCCCTTGAACAACAAAAACATCCAATAGTTTGAAAGAATAGAGGCTAGCAAAGTAGGTCATTGAAATTTAAACCCTGTTGACAATACTCACATAAAGAAATATATTTTATATGATACACAACACAACACACACACATAATTGTTTCATAAAATAATACTCTTACTACATCTCTATTATTCTATTCTATTCTATTCTATTCAAGTCTATTCTAATCTATTATTTTAACTGTGGTTCAGACCTACTGAATTTATTTCAGACATAATCTACAGTTAAAAAACAAGCAAACAAAAAGGACCTAAAATGTCCAGAGACAGTCTGAAGAGATGAGCTGAGGTATACCTCAAAACACTTTGGGCACTGGTGGCCAGCCCAAAGAAGTTAACCAACAAATATATCAGAACCTGATTTTCAAACAGCCAACAGCTTTTTTGAGTCAGTTGCAGGTGCTGATTTTCCTGCCATGGTGTAACTACACAAGATGGTAGATTGTATTTTTTTAGAAGGATTTGGAGAGTCACCTGACTGCTGAGTTAATTGCTTATCCCTTTTTACTTGTTTTTTAAATTTTTATTTTTAAGAGAGCATGAGAGGGGGAAGGGCAGAGAGTGAGAGGGACAGAGGATCTGAAGCAGATTCCAAACCAACAGCAGAGAACCCGATGCTGCGCTTGAACCATGATTTCATGACCTGAGCTGAAGTGAGACGCTTCACCTATTCAGCCGCCCAGGTGCCTGACCATCCTTTTTCGGTTGAGGTTATTCCCCACCATACAAATCTAAGAAAAGGGTAGGGTCTGCTTCCCATCCTCTTTCCAAGACCTTGCATTTTGGGCTCTAACAAACAGAATCCTCCTCAGGTTCTGAGTCAGAAGATGATGAAAAGAAACCACAGAGGCCAGCGGCACCACTGCAGATGCCCTGGGACAGTCTGCACTCTGTACAGCCATCTGATAGCCTGGCCTGGATGCACGTCCTCACTCTCCTTCACCTGGGACATACAGCTTCTAGGTTTATTTAATTGTCTATCTCAGATGCTTGCTGAGTCTACACAGTTCACTGTGGCTCTGTGCTCTCTACCATGAGCCTTCATCATGTCCCTACAGGGAATCTCGCCTTTACACTGCTATCAAAGACATCTTTCAAAAACGCATAGGGGATGGTGTGACTCCTGAGATTTCAATCTTCTGCTTGCCTTTGATTCTAAGACAAAGTTAACTTCCTTCTAATTTGGCTCTGCCTACCTCTGCAACCTTTGTCACTCACTGCTCTCCTCAACAAACTGCTCACCAGAGCTCCCCCTACAAAAATGTCCACACTGGACATTCTCAAACAAAATTTCATGACTTAAAGAAATTAATTAAACAAGTTCTGTGAAATAAAACATCATGTGACCTGAGGCATATAGCCTCTTTTTAAATCACATTAAATATGTTGACATTTTATGAGAATATTGTTTTTATAAACGCCATTGATCAATCTTGACATCTTAACAGTGAATAAAAGTTGTTTAAACACTTTATCTGTTTGCATCATAAGAATTTACCTCTCAGCTTTAAAAGTTTTCGGGCTTCTGTCTCCCCAATAGAACTACTTTCGTTAAATTGCTGATGCAGTCTTGAATGCTGAAAGCTTCTGAACTTCTCAGCTTTGGTATAAATGACAAGATCAGATAGGGCCAGAGCCACCTTTACCTTTGTGGTATAAAAACAAAATGCAGTAATTTCATATTTGTGCACAAATCATTTGAAAAATTCCTTTTCCAATACGGAAAATATGCTTTCAGATCAGTTACATCAGTCTTTTCATAATAGCATCTCCTCAAAAACCATTTGGATTGTGTCAGTGTGATTATTTTTGATGATGATAGTATTTAATGTCAACATGAGACAGCCTAATATCTAAAATCTCAACCGAGGTAGTAAATATTAAAGATAAAATATACTATTTCCTCTTTCCCAAAAATCTATTTATGAATTTTAAAACATTAGGGTATTTATTCATGAATAAGTATGCCTCCCGTGTGATCTAACATTTTGAGAATTACTTCTGTGGTATAATATACAGTTGCTCTTTGACAGCCCAGCATCTATCTCCTCTACACATCTGTTAGCCCCCTTCCAAGTTTTGTTTTGGGGAATTGTTCTTTGCTCAAGCTCCATCCACGTGCTTAAGTATTGACAATATTGCTCGGACCTGGCTAATCAGAGCCTTGCTTTCCCCTGCAATAGCAATTGACTCAGGGATGCACACATCGCTGGATCATAGCCAAACACAAAAAAATTTGCTGGGTCATCTGAGAGATAAATAGGTCTTCCATTGGATTTGTGCCTGAAAGCATACAAAGCTAGAGCTTTGCAAAGTCTTGCACCAACCAATGTAGAGAAAGGAAGTCCAAAGTTGGAGAAAAAGTCCATTCTGTGGACTTCACTTGAGACACTATACCACGTCATTTCTAAAATTCAAAGACATTTCCCTGCACTTCATTGACATGGGCCAATTAATTAATTCACATTTTACTTAAACCAGCTGAATTAGTTTATGTTACTTGCAACTCAAGATAACTTCTTTTGTCATGCTAATTTGAATACTTATGATACTATATATTATTACAGTAATTTTCTTCTCTCTGACAGTATGATTTCCTTGAGGGCAGAAACATTATGTTGTTTGTATTTTGCACAGTGCACAATGCCTACTACCTAAAAATGCATAATATTTGACCACAGAGAGAAATTAAAAGCAGCTAATGCAGGAAAAGAGATAACTTTAAAATTTTCTTTTCCGATGTTAACTTTTTTCCAAACAAGTTTTAAATGATAGACTAGAATTTTTATAAGGAGGAAAAAGATTTTTCCCTCCAAAAAAATTTTTAATTCACCACCAATAAGAAAATAAGACAACTTTTCCATCACTTATAAGATTTTCACAAAGTGCCATCTTACCTTCCTTTTCTTGAAAAGTGGTAATCCAACTGTGCCTATTATCTCAGTTCCCTTTCTTGGATTGTTTTCTGAGCCAACCAATGTTTCTGATCCTTTGATTTCATCCTCCACCTCTTGATATATCTCTTCACATTCCTCTACCTGACCATGCTTATTAGAACCTTTCCTTTCACGGGTTTCCTTTAAGGTTCCTATTTTCTTGTTCTTAACTAATACTTTGAATTTTAATGCCTACAGAACCAATTTGAAAGAGAGATACAATTACACATTTACAGGAAAGTTTGTATTTTGACAGTTATTGAAAAGTCTTTCACCATGTTTTCAATTAGCCCACAGTAATAAAATACATAAGAACTCTATCTTTATCATACCCTTATATGAATACCCTGATAAAAACAAATGATACTATAGTATTGACCCAAATTCACCCCAAAATAAGCTTGTTATGATTTGGGGCTTACTGTAGCTCCATTTCTTTTATATTTCCACAAATTGCTACTATTTTTAAAAATTGACACACATGAAAATTATATGTATCTACACATATCATATATATTTACATGCAATTTATATATATTATATTTATGTCTAATATTTTATATATTATATTTATATATATGTTAAAATACTTGCAATGCTACAAAAGTTAGACTGTTACAACTTCTGGTAATAAATGCTTCCAATCACTACTCTGTTATCCAATATTAAAAAGTATTAAATGAGATCAGGTATTCAAAAATGTTTATTGTAATGTTTGACACCTAGAACAGACTAAATTTAAGTTAAATAGTTGTAAATCTTCTTCATATTTTAATTTTATTTCCCCACAAGCATCATCAACTTAATATTTCCATCAAAACTAGGAGTATGGCAAAATTCCCCATCAGGGTCCCTCATTCTAAATCCTAAGACTTGCAGTTTCTTTCTTTCCCTTAGTTACTCCTGCCCTTTTCAACTATTAATTAACTTATCACCATACTTATTAAATGCCTGCTATGTTTTATATATAATGCTGCAGGAATCTGGACTATGAAGTAAAGTTCTTTTCTTCAAGGAGCTTTGATTTGTCACTTCCCTTTGTTATCCTCAGGTACACACTCAACTTACTCCATCATCTTGGGCCTTCTCTCTATTACTATGGTCCTTACATTACTCTCTAATATGGAGTTTATCAAAGTGCATTATGCAATCACATGCATCAAAAGCATCACCTGGAGTGCTTGTTAAAGGAGCAGATTCCTGGGATCTACTGCAAAATTAGAGAATCAGAATATTGCATTGTGGGGCTAGAATTATGCCTTTTTAACAAATCTGCAGGCAATTCTTTTGTACACCAATGACTGAGTGAGGCATGAGAAAATGACCCTTACCTCTAATTCCTCATTTACCCATCGGAAAGCATCTCCTTACTGTAGCATAGGAGCAAAAACATTAATGAAAGCTACAAATCTGGCTGGTAAGAAGTTGATTTATAAATAACAGGAGAAGGGATTCTATTCCTAGAAATCTAAAAGCTATTATAGTTTCCTGAATTAGACCATTAGATTAAACCTTAGATTACATCTTTATTAGATTAAACTTTGATGATATGTTTCCACACTTTGCACAAGGTCTTTAATATCTTTTTCTTGCCAAAATTGAACACATGTAGTCTGTGAACATTTTTATGGGGTGAAAGAGTCACAGTGTTTCCATCTGTTCAATTGTTTTTGTCCATCTCAATCCTACCATGCATACTATACTTCTCATCACCAGTGTTAGAACACTTTCATCTTTAAATTTTCCACTCACCTAAATAAAATAAGGAAAAACACTTTTAAAAATTCAAATATGACAAAAATACTGTTCTACATACCAAAATGATGACATGTCAAAACTAAATTATTGATTGTTAGAATTATATCACCTGATGAAATTTGGGGTGAGGAGAGTAGGCTGGCAGAGGGACTAAAAAGAACTGGCCAGAGAAAAATGAGGAAAACCTAAAATATGTGGGACTGTGGAAGAAAGTGTTTCAAGGAAAGGAAGGAAGCTTCCCATGATTGAATGTTCTGAAGGAAACAAGGCAGATGGTGACTGTAAGAGCTCTGTGAGAATTTACCAGTAGGAAAGTCTCTGAAGACAACGAGATACTTACTGAGGTGCAGGTGGAAAAGAAAGCTCATTTGGGTTGTGAGGAGATGAGAAAGTGGAAATTTGGGTTGAGACAGAGAATAGTAAAGAGATAACTGAAGAGCAATCGAAATCGTGAGGCTAGGATGGGGTTGTTTTTTTAAACCAAGGACTTAAGTATGCTCAATTGAAGATGGAAAGGGGCCTATAAGAGACAGAGAAATTGAAAATAGCAGATTAAGAAAAAAGAAGAAAGGAAAATGAAACCTGCCATCCAGATGCTAAGGAATTAGAGGCGAGCTCTATTTACAACATAGATCTTTTCCCCTTTCTGAGCCTTTGCCTATAAAACCTACCAAATCCCTGTGGCCCAATATTAACTGTCTTGAAACTTTAGACTCATGGGGGTAGGACACACAATAAAAATGTGAGTTTTTACATTTATCTCCATTTATTCTCTTTCTCAAAATATATTTACCTAAATGTTCACAGGAACATTTCCCAGGCAACACATTACAAAGACACATCCCTATAACTGCTCAAGACTAAGATCTTTCATTGATCTCTAACCCAGTTTTATGGATCAACAATAATAGTGACATGCTTTTTCTTTTTTGATTAAACTGAACTTCTCAGACAAAATGTTACCTCTGGTGAAGGTAGTTTGTCTGGAAAATCATCAAGCATATCAGAAAGCAAGGCATCTCCAAAAACAGACTGCAGAGTGTCTGCCATCACTTCTTGTTGGGAAGGGGAGCAGTGATTTTCTAAAGAGAGCACCACTGGGTAGTCAGATGTCTAAAAAATTAACCATTAGTATGGTTACTGATCAGAACTCCTCAATGATTGTAATGCAATTAACAGAAGCAGTTAATCTATCTTAAAACTTACATTCAACGTTCTTTACCTTTGCAAAATAAGTATTCTTTAAACTGAAAGTACTTTTGAGTTTGACATAACAGGGAACATTAAATCTGTATAAAAAGGAAGATTGTTACTGTTTATAGTAGAAATATAGGCAACAATGGAAACATCCAACAGTGGGTACTTGTTTAAATAAATTATGCCACGTCTATTTAAAGGAATGATACAAACCTGGTAAGAAGGAGGTAGAGCTATATATACTACTATAGAAAGTTATTTATAATATAGTCTTAGAAGGCAAAATATAAGTTGCTAAAGAGAAAAATTCTACACTTTAATATTTTAAGGATATATATGTTTGCTTATCATATAGATATATTTATTTCAATATTTTTAAATGTGAAGGAAAAGCTAACACCAGTAAGTAGAGAAAAGTTAATTTTCTACATTTTGTTTTAAATTCTACAATCAAAACTCATTGCTTTATCATTATAAACAAAGATAAAGATATAATAATAAAGAGAATCTATTAAGTAAATATTACAAAGAGATTTTCAGTCCTCTGTCACCACTGTAAGTTTGAAAGGTGCCACAAAATAGAGAAACAACACTAATTTTGGGATCTCATTCAAAATTATTTTCTTTGCTTTGTTTCCTATATAATTACCAGGACACAAAAATACCAATTTGTAAACAAAACATGGACTTGCAAGGTCTGTCACATTATCGCAGAGCTTTGAATAGGAGATACAACATTATGCCTATTTAATGTCTGAGTGTATTAGTATCTTGTGGCTACTATAGCAATTTGCCAAAAACTTGGTTGCCTGAAACAATGGAAATTTATTCTTTCACAATTCTTGTGGCCAAAATTTTAAAATCCGTTTTACTGGCTAAAATCAAGGTAGCAGCAGGCTCTAAGGGAGATCTATTCCTTGCCTTTTATAGCTTTTATAACCAATTGAGCCACCCAGGTGCCCCATATCCTTGGCCACATCTAAAGTAGGTGTTGAGGAGTTTGCTTTCCTTAATGCCAGGCAACTTTTGCAGCTCACTTCTTGACCAAGAGTTGTTTTAAGCTCCCCTAAGAGTCAGATTTGTGTTTTATTTTGCTCTGTTGTATTGTGTTGTGTTTTTGGCAATGTAATTCCCTTAAAAAGTTAGACTTCTTATATGCTTGCTTCTAGTAAGTTACAGGTGCGAGCAACTATACCCAAAGTTCTTACCTCATCATAATTATCAAATCTATTTTATTTTATTTTATTGTTCTTTCTTCCCCAAATTAATGGTGACTATCTCGAGTAGAAAACTGAACCTGAATTCTAAACTTTGCTGCAAAAATGAGTCACCCTGTCCAACTGAGCAGTCTCATTGAGTGTTACTCAAAGCTTTTTTTTCATACCATCTTTTTTTCTTCGAGTCTTAAAAATTGTAGGGATTTCCATCCTTGTGAGGACTTTGAATTTTAAGATTGCCTCAATTTCCTCAGTTACCCACCCTGAATGAAGTGAGAGGGTCTGCTATGCAAATATTTGAGAAGAGTATTTCAGAAAGGGAATAGGAGGTGCAAGTGCTCCGAGATGTGTCTGGAGAAGAGTGGAGAAGCCAGAATGGCTGAGTGAATAAGGGAGAGAGGAGTAGAAGTTGGAGGTAAAAGAAAACAAGTTAAACATGGATTTTAGTTTGTATTTTGAGTGGGACTGAAGGTTTTGAGAAGGGGAATGACATGATTTGACTTGCCAAAAAGTCACTCTGGCTGAAACATTGAGATGAAACTGCAGGAGAACAGGCAAAGAAGCAGGAACATTGGATAAGAAGCCATTACAATAATCCAAGTGAGAGGCAATGGCAGTTACCCAGGACAGTAACAGTGAGAATGGGGAGAAGGGGTTAAGCTCAGTGTATATTTTGAAAGTAGATCCAAGAAGATTTGCTAAAGAACTTATTTAAGGGTTAGAGAGAAATGAGGGGAGGAGGGTTAAAGTTGACAACAACAATTTAGGCTTGAACTCAGAAGTTAGCAGTAACTGAGATGGGGAAGACCATGGGAGGAAGAAGATCTGGAGCTCGGTTCTAAACATGTTCTGTGAAATACGCAAGTGGAATTGTTGAATACATAGTTGCCTATATTGGTATAGAGTTTAAGGGAGAAATTTGGGTAGAGATATAAATTTAGAAATCATCAGAAATTGGAAGTTTAAGAGAATCAATGCCATATATCAATGTTTTATACTAAAATAGAACGTTCCATATTTTATATGCATATTATGTACATTTTTAGTATTTTACACTCTCAAATAATAAAGCAGTTGCTTTAAATTTGTGCTTTTTAAGTTATGTTTATATTTATAGATAATGTACTAACCTACTTAGGGGAATTTTAGGTTTATCAAATTTGTCAATTTATTAGATATGCACTGTTTAAGTACTCAGCAAGATTTTGTTAACTCTCTTCAGTGGCAAAGCAATTGAAGTACTTAAGAAAAAAATCAAATATTCTAACATTCTAACATTCTAAATATTTTGTTTTACAAAAACAATTTAAAATACCTAAAGGTGCTTAATTAGTCACGTTTATAAATAGAACCAAGTATTACTTAAAAATAAGTGATTGTTAAAACCCACTCATCCTACTCAATTTATGGACTAACTTATTTGTAAGCTGAATTTAGAAGTGCTCAAAAGACCTAGATCTTTGAATCTCTAACTTTAATAAACCCAACAATTATTTTAAAATCCAAAGTAAACTTCTAAACATTCTTTGCTTGGGGTGCCTGGGTGGCTCAGTTGGTTAAGTGTCCAACTTCGGCTCAGATCATGATCTCATGGTTTGTCGGATTGAGCCCATACCAGGCTCTCTGCTGTCAGCACATAGCCCCCCTCTCTCTCTCTGCCCCTCCCCTGCTTGTGTGCATGCTCTCTCACTCTCTCTCAAAAAATAAACTTTAAAAAAATAAACATTCTTTGCTGTATAAATAGCTGCCATCATAGTCATAAAAATTGTCAACAACCTACATAACACATTTTGACATATTTTATCTTGTATATTGAAAGCAAAGTAGTTGAATATTGGTAAAACATTTTCTATTATATACACCAGTATTTCTTAAACTTTTTTTGGCTGTAACTCATGGTAAGAAATATATTTTACATTGTAACACAATTACACACAGACACACACACACACACACACACACTATATATATATATATATATCACATGTAATTAAACAAAAAATTCCCTGAAACGTGCATTATACTACCTGAGATTAACTTTGATAAATCTACCTTTAACTATATACTACATAAATCATAACACACAATTTGAAATATCACTGATCTATAATAAGCCCAAACATTATAGGATTTTGAAACAAGTAAATTATATAGTGTTTAGATAACTCTAATTTAACAAAGATACGCACGTACTAAGAATGCATATTTGTGTATTGCTTGGATAACAGTTTTAAACAAAAGCTTGCTGGTGAGTGTATAACCATGGTATACGATAGGTTCATTTTGTGATCCATCCCAGCAGTCAATTTCCAGACAACGGCATCCTTTCACAAGGGCACTAACAACATTTAAACAAAATAAATGGTCATTTCGGGATCATTAAAACTGTATTCCGCAGTATGAAAATATCACAGAGACTATTCGTGATTTTGCAATAAATGCAGAACTGAATCCATAATAAAGACAAGTTGTTGTGTTAAACTGAACACACTTTTCTTCTTATTTTCTGTGAGCACAGCCGGAGGTGCAAGTAATAGGTACCAATTCCAGTTCCAGCACCATCAAGATGATGGGATGTGTCACGCTGTTGACTCTGTATCCTGAAATTTCTCCCTATTTCTTACACTCTATTTTCTACAAAGGCAGGAACTAAAACTTCAGTCTCAGAAAAAAAAATGTTTATTATATATAGTTCACTATCGCTAAATATTTATTGTGTTTTTATTAGAAAAAATAGGAATTATAGGGATGTAAGAAGAAACATGGGAAGCAGACAGAAGTGATCTCCTAAAATACAATCTTGGAAGAGAGATTGAATTGAAAAGAAGGCTGACCTGAGACCCAGGATCTTAGAATAGAGAGCCATGTGTCAGGAAGTAGATCAAAGAAGTCCCCTGCAATACATGGAGATATTTTTCTCATAGAAAATCAAGTTAACACTTGTTTTCCAAGAAGTATATCGGGTTATCCCACTGTATCTTGGTCAGTGCTCTTCAGTAAGGACAATTCTGTCTCCTAGGAGACAGTGGCAATGTCTGGAGACCCTTTTGGTTGCCACAACTGGGAATGGAAAGGAGATTTGCAACTGGCATCTAGTGGGTAGAAATCAGGGCTACTGCTAAACATTTTACCATGCACAGAAACAGCCCCTCCCCCCTAGCAAAGAATGATCTGACCTCATATATGAAGATCTGAAAAATGTTGCCCTCAACCAGGAGAAGGGAGTGTGGTCCCAACACCAAGTACTTGATATAAAATCAACAATTCTTCCAAACATAAATATGGAGTATCAGAGACCATATGAGAAAATAGACCTTTTCAATCTAACTCTTCTTTGGGGGATCAAATGTAGTCTACTTTTGAAGTAGATGACTTAAGAAATATTTAGGTAGGAGTGTTAACTGAGAAAAACTACAGCAATTATGACCCCAAAGTCCAGGTGCTGAATCAAAAAATAAAGAGACCTTATGCTCCTTGGGAATAATATAGATGAAAGATGGAGGTAATCTGAGGAAGTAGAGGATTAGAGGGGAAGAATATTTGCAAATCTCATCTATCTTATATTTTCCAAAAAATGGAAAATATAAAATTAAATAATTAATAAATTCTTTCTTGAGGTTTGTTTTTTAAGGCCACTTTGGTTTTACTTTTTAAGTGCACATGGCTTTATTTAGGTCTATAGTATGTACTGTAATGTAAAATTTCAGAATTTTGTTAATCTGCTTGTCCTTGTATTGGAGAAATGACCTAGAATGTTCTTCTAAGAAAATCTTATTTACCCATTGATATTTCCATAGGTGAATAAGGTGACCATCTAATTTTACGTACACGTCCTCAATTGGGCTATATTTGTAGAATTCAAAATGAATGTATTTCTCATCTTGTGGATTTATTTACGTATTTAGATTTTAAATTGGAGAAGAAGCAATTCTATTAGTAAACTCTATTAATTGCCATTCTAAAATGTTTGCATTACTTAGTTGATTGTCAAAGTGAATTGTCTTGCCCTTCTTATCACTACAGCATATCAGTCCACTGGGCTGCTACCAGAGAATAAACGCTCTGCTGGGAAAACAAAAAACCACCAAAAACAAAATTGTGAAAGAAAACTGTTCATGAAGGACAACCTGACTAATACTGGGTCTTGTTACTTCTCTACATAACTTTAATTTTTTATCCTTAGATCAAACCAACCTTTACCAAACTGCTTATTTCAAGCATGTGGTTTGGTGCCCAGCAAAAATGATTTGAGTGGATTGCACTGTGTCAGGCCAACTCCTTTTATTTAGAGGCACATAAAAGGAAGTTGTGTCTTCCCAGTGGTGTTGTGGAAGTCACATTATACTATTTCCCACTGAATCCCCTTTTTGGAAATGGATAATAGAAATTTCTCGGTCACTCAGTAAAAAAAAAATGTTACACTTCAATAAATTTAAGCTGCTTTTCATGGATTAAAATATATAATGCAGTAAGGAAGTTTAGCATTAACTCTTTAAGTTTTCCTCTTTTAGAGATGAAGAATTTGAGACTCAAAGAGGTTGTATCTGTAACATAATTAACAAAGGAGCAAAAGAGAGGAAAGATCAGCACCAGGAGCTTAACATTAATCAATAAACTTACATTATACCACCTCTTATGAGTAGAGAAATTTTGAAAAACTTGCATTTCTGAGACTGTATCTTCCACGATTGGGTAAACAAACAGAGGAAGAAATACAATTAAATTTAAATTTAAATGTTTAGTTGGGTGGAACATTTTCTTCATTCAAAAGTAAATTTTCTGCATTTCTAAATCAACCTGATTAAAATGTATATTTTCTATTTTAAAAAATAAAGTAATTAAATGTGAGTATAAATTTCTGTAATGAAAGTATAGCTATGAATTCTTATAGAATTCTAAATGGATACATTTCTGAGCTTGTGGATTTTTGTGTTTAGTTAAGATTTTAAACTGGAGAAGCTATGTTTGTTTGTAAGTTTGATATAATCATGGAATTATAAGATATCTTTTCTATCCATGTTTTCCTTAATTAATGTCAACCAATCACATAGCTTTGAATATCATCTATATGTTGATGACTTCCAATTCTATTTTTCTAGTCTGGATATTTCTTCCAAGTCCCAGACACATATACTTAACTGACTGTCTATCCTACCCATTTTTAAAATTCTTTCTTTCTTTCTTTCTTTCTTTCTTTCTTTCTTTCTTTCTTTCTCTCTCTCTCTCTCTCTCTCTCTCTCTCTCAAATAGAAAGAAAGAGGTGGGGGAGGCACAGAGAGAGAGAGAGAGAGAGAATCCTAAGCAGGCTCTACACTGCCAGCCCCAATGTGGGGCTTGAAATGGGGCTCAAACTCAGGAACTGGAAGATCATGACCTGAGCCAAAATCAAGAGTTGGAAGCTTAACTGACTGAACTACCCAGGCTCCCCTGACCTAGCTAATTGATAGTGAATTGGTATCTCAGCTGAATGTGGAAACTACTGCATTCTTGCTTTTGCCTTCTCATGCTACAACAGCCTTCTCATGCTTCACTATCTCTGTCAATACTATTGCCATGTGCTAAGTCATAAGGCCAAAAATCTTGATAGTACTCTCTTTCCCTCATACTTCCCTTCAGATCACCAGGTAAGTCTTCTTAGCTCTGTCTCCTTCAAATATTTCAAATTCAGCCACTGATCTCAACACCTGCCTTATAAATTCATCATCTAAATAACCATCATCACCTGCATTGCTACCATATCTTCCCCAATCATCTTTTACCTCCACTTTTGCAACATCAGTCTTTCCTGCGCAGTAAAAAGTAAATAAATTATGATGTTATTTTAGGGAGAACCATTCCAATTACTTCCCAATACCACTGGAATAAAATCCAGTCTCCTTTCCACGGCCTTTAAGACCCTCATAAACTGACCCTGTCTACTTCCTCAAATTCATCTCCCTTCATTCTCCATTTGTTTCCAGCCACACTTGCTTTTACTCATTTGAACATACTAAGCACTTATTATTTCTTCAATTTTGCATGCCCTTCCTACAAAACTTTTCTGAGGTTTCCTCTTTATCATCATTCAGACCAAACTGCATCACCTCTTGAGAAGCCTTTCCTAACCCTTTACCTAAAGTAACACCCTCCCCCCTGTTATGTTACCCTAGTTCACTTTCTCTATATGATTCAACAGTCCTTGAAAATATCTGTTCACCCGCTTATTATGTCTATTCTCATGAA
Source organism: Cryptoprocta ferox (assembly GCA_028646485.1). Taxonomy (NCBI): domain Eukaryota; kingdom Metazoa; phylum Chordata; class Mammalia; order Carnivora; family Eupleridae; genus Cryptoprocta; species Cryptoprocta ferox. The sequence continues at coordinate 84,275,311 of CM053571.1, read as the reverse complement.
CACATGAGCATAGCAGCTCTGAAAATCTTGTTCACTAGTGTATTCTAAGCTGACTGACTAAACTGAAGCCTGGTATCAACAGGGTGATACATTGTAGAATGCAAAATTAGAGGTGTAGCATGGATTGCTTTTAAGCTATGTAAATCTATCTGTCTATCTCTCTATCATCTATAAATGCCAAAGTATATAATTTATCTATTTATATGTTGGCTTTACTTATAACATTGTGTCTTGATGTCTGGGAATTAATTTTAACCATATTTTTTAAAATCTGAGCTGTCTTGGCTAAATAAGATAAGAAAATTCTTCTTCATATGGTTTCCTATAAGTATCCAAATTATTCAGGAAACCTCATGGGGCCAATAACAAGGGAGAGGAGGTCAACAGACAGAATTAGAAGGAAATGTATAATATTAAAACACAGAATAATTATATAGCCACCCAAAGTTTGGCTATCCAAGATATGCACGAATCAAAATTTCTTTTTCCTATGTTTTTGTACAATATGCATAGCCTATTTTTTTCCTGTGAATTACCACTTATTGGAACTTCCAAGTATTTTAAAATGTAATGGATATAAAAATCAAAATAAATACCTTACATATCCCCAAAGGTCACTTGGTCCCAGTAACTGGTCAGATATCAAGTATGTATTATGTGAACTTGAAATAAAATAATCATTTAATGGACAAGTCATATCTTGATAAACTCTTCCACAATCAGGTTTAAATATTAGACATTCAGATGAACCCATGTATCTTATAAAACCTTCAAATGACATCTGGTGTGCTCTCTTAACTATAAAAAAATAAAAGGATGGAGAAATATCATTAACTGTATAAAAATGACATCTCACTTTAAAACATTCAGTAGTAGAGCATGTTTCTAAAGTATTCATTTAGAATTAATATTGATACTATTTCTAATTTTACTTTGGAAACAATTTTTTTTTCTAATGAGTACCCTTAGTTCTTCTATATCAACATTCAAGTAGAGAGTATATTACTTAATCTCAGATTTTTTTAATACTTTAAAAATACATGCAAGAAAATACATATATCATAGGTCAGTAAATTTCCATACTGACATCTAGAAAACCAGCACCCAGCTCAAAGAACAAAACATTGTAGAACCCCAGAAGCCTGCCTCCTGCTAATATTTTTACTCTCTCCCCACTAACTTAAGTATATTCAGTGGTCTGGCCTCTAATCACCTGGATTGGTTTTCTCTGGGTTTTTTTGTGCTTTATAAGAATGAATTCATACAGTATGCATTTTTTGTAGCTGATTTATTTTGCTCAACATTGTTTCTATGATTTATTCTTGTAGTCACATACAGTAAAGCATTGTTTATTCCCATTGCCATATAGTATTCCATTTTTTGAGTACACCACAATTATTTATCAGTTCTATACTTAAGGAGTGGTTAGATAATTTCCAGTTTGGAGCTATTACAAAGAATGCTTATTCAAACAACCAGCACATATCGTTTGGTGCAAATATGTACACATTTCTAGTGGGTACGTGCCTATGAATGGAATTGCTGGGTCATTTGCATGTTATCATCTTAGTAAGTTATCTCAGAACTTTTATACTTTTGGCATAACATTACCAGAATTATCTATTTAAGCAGAACACTGGCTCTGGAATCAGACAGTTTTTGTTAAATCTATTTACTTGTTATATGTCAAGCATGTTAGTTAACTTCTCCCTCTCTTTGGAATGGTGGTAATCATAGCACCCATCCCTATATATTAGTTACATATATTAGCTCTATAAATGTAAGTTGTTGTTATTTTGTTGTGCATAATTCAATTTGTCTCAAAATACCAACTGGTGTGAAAATTCACTTTAAACTAGAGAGTGATCCTTGGCAAAGAATTTTATTTCTGAGAATTTATACTATAGAAGTAGTGACTCAGGCGAAGAATGCTCACACTAGCATTATTTATACAAGTAAAATAAATGGGGGGAGAAAACAAATTAAAACTCAAAATATGATACAATATTAAGCAGCAATTAAAATAATGTATCAGAAAAAATATATAGTGACAAGATAAATGTTTATGACTTCATAAAAATGAAAAATCTGTCATTCAAAATGCTATTACAGTTTTGGTTTAAGAAAATGAAAACTGGAAGAGAATAACAAAAAGTTTATAAGCATGCCAACTCTCTGTTTCAAAGACATGCAAATTTAGGAGTATGGGAGTATATGGGGCAAATGCATCATATGTTGTAATAATAAATATTTGCATGAATGTATTTTTTGTTCTGATGCAATTAGCAGTGATTTCTTTATAGCCCTTTTGAACTATTGAATAGTCAAGTTAATTTCTTTGATAATGGAATAGAAAACAAACTCTTTTTATGCCCTTAAAAGCTACCAGATTGAGATGAGAGTTAATCTCATGGATTTCCGAAAACCTCATTTGGTACACATCATGCACCAAAGTGGGATGATGTTGAGGAACCAGCGGCATTTGGGACTATACGATCATAATTCTAATTGGCCTTAATAAGTCTCTAAAGTGATCAATAAGCATGTAAATGAAACACAAGGTGTCGGCTGTATGTGAAAGTATCTGAAGGTGAGGGAGGCTCAAAAGATGAAATGGAAGAATAAGGTAGTATTATAGTAAAAATGCAAATACAATTCCAAAATGTCACTGCCACCATCCCATTATCCTTTTGTGTCTTTGATTTACCACCTGCGGGTAACAGTGCCTAAGTAATTTTTTTTTTTTTTAACATTCACTAGATGAGTGCTACTCAAAGTGCTTATCTGTGAACTGGTTGTTTCCAGTCAGCAATAACATGAAGAGCTTGAGCCAGAACATAAAGCAATCCATTACCTCTTTAGAGAAAGTTTTTGCTGTCAAAAAAAAGTAGTCAGGTGAACTCATCAGGCATGCTTAGTGATGTAGTTGTTTTACATTCTGTTGCAAGCCCTTTATCTTGTTGCAAAACTGCAAAAATTGTAATAAGGATCACACCAAACTCTTACTAGCACTGCATTCAGTCTTACCACTACAACTCTACAAAATATTTTCATGACATTGAGTCATAGAGACCCAATCCTAATTATAACCTGTAAGACAGACATGATTTGATCCTTGCCTGTCTCCCAAACTCACCTTGCCTTCATTCTCCAAGTTCCAACCACACTGTCCTCCTCTTGTTCCTTGAATTCTCCAACTCAGGTCCAATATTTTTCTTCCCTTGATCTCAGAAACTTCTCCCATTTTGTCACATGACTAGTTCTTTCTCATCATTTCAGTCTCAGCTCAAAGTTCACATCCTTAGAGTGGGCTCCCCTAAACACCCAACCAGAGCTAGTCTCCCTTGGTTGTTTACTCTCTATCACTCACAGTACAGAGCGTTCTGTGGAATCACCCTTTTATACATTTATTTATTGTCAATCTCTCTCACACTGCCAGCATTAACTTAAGATCTAGTTTGCCTTATTCTCCACTGTATCTCCAGCCTCCAGAAACAGATGTGGTTGCCACAAATAAATATTTGAGTAAATTATGAATATATGACTCAACAAAGGAATAAGTTTCATTGGTTATAACCCATATTATCATATGTTAAATACTGGTACATAAAACAACTTTCAAAGGCAGAATTTGAACTTTCTACCTCCTTTGTTAAATAGATATTTTGAGCTATTTTATTAATTTCTGTAGGGTTAAACAACAGCTTAAATGCTACTTCTGCATAGTGATGTGAATATTTTATCACGTCTTTATTATTTCATTTAAAGAAAAATGTGAAGTGCTCTGCCCATTAAAAAGTGGGACAAAGACCAAAAATTGTATGGCACATTATTGGCTTAGATAGTCATTTAGTTTAGACAAGATGACTATATTAAAAAATAAAGGAAAAGAAAAAAAATTTAATGTTTATGAAATGTTGTAGACAATTATGTATAAAGACAATGGAGAAAGTCGTTATTTTTTAATATTTTATTCATTTCCTAGAATAGCTTTCACTTAGCTAATTAGAAGTTATATATATATTCAATAATATAATGTATGAAAGTAGAAAACTGCCTATTACTTGGTTTTTCTCTTATTAATGAAAATGAAGACACTTTCTTTCATTACAGTACATGTAACAGAATTTCATCTTGCTTTCCATGCCTAACCGTGTCTCTGAACATTTACAAGATATACCAAAGTGGTTAAAAAAAAATAATGAGGTAGGAAAGAGTGTAATTGTTTACATAATGCAGTTTTCTAAAAATTTCATATATAGTCTAAAATGTAGAAATAAAACTGCCAATATTTTACATTATCCAGAACAAATTTAACCCACTCAAAAATTTGAATTTGAGAACTATAATTCATAAAAAGTACATTGCATTTAAATATTTGATAAAACTTTGATTTGTAACCATACCTTCTTCAATAGGCTCATATTTTTTAATGATCTCAAAAGCAATAGTTTGATTCATGTCAAGTATATACTGTTCTTGTATCAAAAATTGGACCAGGTTTTTTTCAAAAAGAAGTTTCCGGTTACCAGAATACGTGTTGAAAATCTCAACAATTTCTTCTCTGTGTGTAATAATCCGATAAATTGATGTAAATTCTTCTATGGTGATTCTTCCTTGCTTCAGCCTGTCATTATCCTACTAAAAAAAAAAGACTGGTGGGCTCACATTGTGAATATAAAAAACACAAAAAACAAATAAGTTAGAGTATTGGTATAATATATGTAAAAGAAGATGAATCTTACATTGGATTCTCATCTCAAATAAAATCTATAAAACTGCATGAATGACACCGAAGTTGGAAAAGATAAGTGAAAAATCACCACCTAAAACCCAGTGGCCATAGTGGGAATGGAAAAAGGTGTGGAAGATCATCAGGACTCTAGGTTGTCTTTCAGTTATACATTTCGTTTTTCTCTTCCACTCTCCATCAGTACCTTCTTAAAACCAGACAGTATGTAATCTCATGCCATTGATATGCATAAACATCAGAGTAAATCAGACATTCAAGGTCACTGTAAACTACAGAAGTTCCCATAGTGGTAGCAGTACTAAAGTAAATACAGTAGTTATGTAGCATCTTGAGGAAGCAGAATGTACATAATAATTGAAGAACTGGGAGTTGGGACAAACAAGTTAGTTTCCAATAAGAAAGAGTGGATTCATCTGGCTCTTCTGGAAAATTCATGTTAGAACTTTATAAGATAGAGACAAGAAAGTGGGCTGGGTCCAGTCACTGAAAGTAACAGAAACACTGTGAGATTTCTGAGTAGGAAAATGACTAGCAGAAGTAAAAGTTTAGAATGATTAGTTTGCATAACCAATTGGAAGAGATAGAACTGCAAGATGGAACAGAGAAGATGCAGTCCAGGTGGGAGGTGGTGAGTAGAAACAAAAGAACTGGTATCAGCAAAATTATGAACGGAGAGGTCTGAAGGCCTCAACATATTAAATTTTGCATGCATGAGGAAGAGAAGTCACTAAGTGTTGAAAGGCCATTGTAATGTGGTGAAATCTGACAATTTGTAAGAAGAAGGAGCTAATATTATATTAGAATCGGGTAAAGTTAGAATAAAAACTAGTAGAATCACTTACAAATAAAAAAAATTGGAGGTATAAGAAGTATGCCTTAGAAGGATTTTAATTTCAAAAAAGGCTATTTATTTACATTTTAACTTTCTCATTACATTGTAAACAGCTTGAGTACAAGGAGCATGTGTTGAAGGACCATTGTAATGTGGTGAAATCTGAAAATTTGTAAGAAGAAGGAGCTAACATTATATTCCTAGCTCCAAAGTAGGTGGGAACTTTGGACATATAAATTAAACTCTCTGAGCTTCTTAATCCTCATCTGCAAAATGGGGATAGCACTACCTATTCAAGTTGCTGTGAGGACTGGAGACATACATTAAATGGTAGTTGTAGATATCAATGTATTGTTAGGCCTTATCAAGTTCTGCTTCCCTCACATCATCCAGCCTAGTGTCTCATCTTTTGTGCTTCTACCTATAAAATGAACACCCAGGGTACAACAGGGGGGTAAACATGCTGGAAATGATCTAGTCATCTCATCAGTAAAATTTCAGTGGTAGACCAGACAGTCTGATATGAGGGATCCAAGAGGCAGTCAGACCTGATAATCAAATATGAAAAGCACCAGTTTAGTTTACAAAGGAACATTAATCCATGTGTACGGAGCAACTTGAAGAAGCAGGGACTGAAATAAAGGCCCAAGTGGAATGAGATGGAGATAAGTTTGAGAGAATGGCTGGGATCTATGGTTGTCAAATTGGGCCCAGAGCTCATTAAACAATAACAGCACCTTAAAATTATATAATCTTAGAGTAATCCATATTATCAATTTATCTTAGTTGACTAACAAGATTGGACTTACTATTTTTAAATTCTAGATTTTGAAGTCCACATAAGTCAATATTACAGAATTAAATTTATTTTATTTTAGTCCCATCTCACTCATAATTTGTTATAAGATCTTTAACAAGCCCATAAAAATTAAAGTGTGCCATAATTCCTGAAAATTTGGTTATATAAAATTGTATAAATTAAAAACTACAGTCCTACTACATAGCTATGTAAAATAAAATACATTATCCACTAAGTAATGACAGTTTTATTACTTTTGGTCAAGGTTTAAACTTGACCATCAGACTTGTTCTGTTTTGTTTTTCCCAAAAGATCAAAGTTGTCATCTGGTACTAGAAAGCATTAGAGGTGTAAAGTTCAAGCAAAATTCCACAAATCCAAAATAATTGCTGTAATTGATCCAACCCAAAGGAGTTAACCATCAAAGATTAATTAAATCACCAAAAAATAAAAACCCCACACAATAGGTGAAAATTGTATTACTGAAGATGGAAAGTTTTAATTTTAGTAGAAAGAGAAGGAAACAGAAAGCAATAGAAGTCAGTAATGACAGAGCCTGGGTAACAGTATCAGCAGCAGGGGAAGAAGGAAAAAGGAAAATGATGAGCAAGAAAGATTCAAATCTAAAGACTGAGACACATAATAGTAGCCGAAACACATAGAATAACAATGTATTAATTTAATATCTCCCCTGTAGGAGGAAACGGGAGTTCAGAAATCATATGTCAATTGTTCCCAGTCCCACAGGCATGGTAGACCAGGATTTGAACTAACTCCAAAGCTACCCAGAAGAGCAGCAGGAAGACAGACATCTCAATACACCATTGTGCATATCAACAGTATAGAAGCAAAATTAAAATGTGTAAAATACAAATCCGATCCCTTCAACTACCTCTTAAATTGCTCAGTATTTCTTTTTTGTTTTTAAGACAAAATCCAAACTGTACTGTGTGGCATTCAAGGTCCTTTAAGATGTCACTGATTGTCTGCTCTAATCCCTTTCCTCCTTGTACCTCATACTTTTGGCACTCTGAGTTAGTTATAGTATAAATAACAAGCTATCTTTCTAATACATAGGCTGTTTCTTCTGTCTTGAATACCCTTCTTTTACTTCCTAACCTATGAATTTTTACTCATTGTTTTATTTTTTTAATTTTTACTGACTGTTGAAAAAGTGTCATACTCTAGAAGTCTTCCCAAAGTCCCTCTCTGTCTCCCCCCTGCCCCCAGGCCACATTAGATATCCCCTACCTCTGGTTTTTATAAGTCTCTGCATCTTCTATTATAGAGTTAATTACACTGGAGCAAAAGCCTTTTTTTATAAATCCCTTCTAGAATTGCCTTGAATAGTAAGTGTGCCATTTGTTTCTTAGACTCTTGGTGCCTGGTTGAGGGTATTCAGAACATGATCTATCACCTAAACAATTTTGTAATTCTGGTGAAATATGTGCATTTAATTGGATAAAAGAGTTAATATATCCCTAAACCTAGGAAGAGAAAGAAAAGATATTTTTAAATACATATTACAGAAAATATGCAAAATGTCAGGCTCCACTTCAGGGACTACTGTAGCTTTTAGAAATGTTACATATTAATCATTTATAAGTACAGCATAAAATAAGAGTAATGAAGCCAGTTTGCTCTCATTTAAAAAAATATTCATTAAATGGTTATTTTTTGCAAGACATTTATAAAAAGAACTTTATCAAAAAACTCATTCAATGTTTATGTATAATTTAAAAACATATCTTATACCTTAAGATCATAAATGCCATGAAGATAGATATTTTATTTTTTTTATTCCCAATGCCTAGTACTGGACATACTCTAGCATAGGACGTTAGTGACTGTATGTTTAAATGTATGGTTGAAAACATGAAGATAAAAGAACATATTAAAATAATTCTCATATTGAGGGGTGCCTGGGTGGCTCAGTCAGTTAATCATCCGACTTCAGCTTAGGTCATGATCTCAATGGTTCATGGATTCAAGCCCCACATCAGGCTCACTACTGCCAGTGCAGAGCCTGGAGCCTCCTGCGGATTCTTTGTCTCCCTCTCTCTCTCTGCTTCTCCCCTGCTCATGCTCTGTCTCTCTCTGTCTCTCAAAAATGAATAAACATTAAAAATTTTTTAATAATTCTATTGATATTCTGATAGTATACTTCCAAAGAATCAAAGTTTTTCAGGTTGTTACCATTTTCCACTGCTCAGTTTGCTAGTAAAAAGATGAGATGTCACTTAAAATAAATGACCATACAAGAAAGTTAATCTATCAAAACATAGAATTTACTTTTAAATTAAGATGAGGTGTTTTAAACTTGTCTCTAAAATTACACTAAAAACAAAGTATTCAAAATATATCACAGGAAATAATATGACTTTACCACCTTTTCTCCAAACTCTGACATACTAACTTATTTTTTTTTATATTGTTAAAGTTTATTTATTTATTTTGAGAGAGAGAGAGCAAGCATGTATGAGCAGGGGAGGGGCAGAAAGAGAGGGAGAGAGAGAATCCCAAGCAGGCCCTGCACTGTCAGTGCAGAGCTCTATGTGGGGCTCAATCTCACAAACTGTGAGATCATGACCTGAGCTGAAATCAAGAGTTAGACACATAACCAACCAAACCACTTAGGCAGCCCTGACATACTACTTTGAACTGCTTAGCAACTTTGTCTTCTGTCTTCCCTTCCTTCCTAACTAAATATCTGAATCAGAAATGAAATTGGGTAATAAGAATGTAAAGGCAACACCTTATCAGAGCTTTCTGGGGGGTCATATTCCAGAAAAGGAAAGCCGACATGAAATGTTACAATAGAAACTTTATACACAACAGACAAAGAAAGTTCGGTGATTCTTCTTGGAGACAAAAAGATAGTCTTTATAGAGAAGGTGATCCTGGAGCTGAGCTTTCAATGAGAAGAAAGATGGTAGCCTGAAAATGGGGAGAAGAGTTATTCTAATTGCTGGGATCAGAGTAAATAAACACGACAGTACAAAACTGGAGGTGATTAGAGAGGATGTTAGTGAAGCTGCAGTGAGAGATAAAGGTGAAGTCAAAATTCATCCAAAGGGCCCTTGGCCCTGATGCCCTCAGACTTCATTCTCAACCAGTAAGTTGCTGATGAGCTTTAATGAGGGAAATCATATAGATTTTGTTTTAGAAAGATCACTATGGTAGCTATAAAGAGGGGAAATGCTAGGATTAAAAGCAAGGAATCAGTTCGTAGGGCTATTCAAATTTTAATGGGCATATAAGTGACCAAGGGACTTGTTAAAATGCACAGTCAGCTTCAATAACTCTGATGCTGCATTTCGAACAAGCACCCAGGGGACACCAGAGATACTAGTCTGAGGAGCATGGCTTGAGGAGCAAGTAGTTGGAGACCAATTGACTTTGAATAGAAATAAAATACACCTTAAAAGATTTGAAAATTGGATGTGGAGGCAAGGTAAAAGGAAGAGTCTGGGAATCTCTCAGGTTTCTGGCTTAGATAACTGAGAAAATGGTGCTTCCATCACCAAGAAAAGAGAGAAAGACAGTGTTGAAGGGAAAGACTATTATATAACATATTAAACTTGAAGTATCTTCATCCAAGCCAAGACAACTAGTAGACAATTGGTTGGAATGGGAAGTGGGGACTAATGTATTACTGGAGAAAACACAAGGATTTTGCAGACAGACCCAGGTATGAATTTCCACAGTAATATGATATAAATTATATCAACATTCCTCACCTCAGTCTCTTTATGTGTAAAAAGAGGCTAGTAACAATGTCCTTGGATATTTGTTAAAATACTGTAGGCAATAACATAACATGGTGCCTAGAATATGGCAGGCGATGAACAAATAGTAGCATGTATATGGTTTTGTTGTTCAGGACAGAACACTTGTGCTTTGTTCCCATTAAAGTAGTAATGGAAGCCATTCAAAGTCAACAGGGTGGTGACATAGGAAGCTTCAAAACTCACCTCCTTCCAAAGGTACACCAAATATACAGCTACATATGGGACAATTCCCTCTGAAAGAAATCTGGAAATCAGTGGAGTGAACTAACTTGCCTATATATTGGGCAAATGAGAAAAAATTCTATATCGAAATGGGCAGGAGAGGCTGGCACAAAATCTCTCCACAACCCCCCCCCCAACATAATGACATATAACCGAGAGTGAACTCACAACCTTCAGCTTCTCCCTGAGGAGTGAAGGGTTTGGATCCAACTTGTAGTGCCCCAGCTTTTAAGACTTCCACCTGAGAGATAAGCCCCCTAAACACCTAGTTCTGAAAGCCAACTGGGGCTTGTATCCACAAGATCCATGAAACTATGGTAAAGAGTTCTTATCAGCTTACAGGGACTCGTGGCGGCTATCCCCCGAGGGCTTAGCACAGAGGTAAAGATTAACATGTAGTTTTTCCTTGAAAGAGGCCTACTTAGTCACCTTAAAATCCATAGCCTGAGAGTCATGCTTCTAATCTAACACAGGTATAGGGGCAGACTACAATCTTCCCCAGAGATCAGGGAGGCCAGTAGGTACTATCTTTGTGCTTTCCTTCTATCTTCCTCCAGATCACTAATATCTCCCTAAAACCAGTGTTCGTGCACACATGGCCCTCCAGATTTTACAGCTGCCACTCATGGGATGAAAATCCCTTGACTGCCTGGCCCTGGTGGCCAATGGGGTTTGTGCTCCCAGGTCCAGCAGATCTGTGACAAACAAAGAGAAAATCCTTGGCTAGTTGTCCCTCAGGAGCATGGTGCAGAGTGAGTTGACAGAGACACTCGTTTCCAGTCTTTCTATGAAAGAGGTTTATTTGTATACTTTACAAACTGCTACTTGAAGGATTTTGGCTTCTAATCAGCCCACACCTAGGTGCTGACTGGGATCCCCCCCTTAGGAACACTGATGGGTCTTGGCACTCCCTAGGTGACTGGGAGCCACTAAGGATAAACCAAGCTGCTAGGACAGTCACAAAGGCTGAGAGACAAACAAAAGCGAAGTCTGGGATGAACAATGAGGTTCCTCTTCTAAACAAGGCCACTGCTTCAAAACTGGTGGAGGTGGCTGTTCTATTTAATGCACAGAAACTTAACAGAGTAAAAGAAAATGAAGAAACAAAGGAATATGTTCCAAACAAAAGAACAAGAGAAAACCCCAGAAACAGATTTTAATGAAAGAGATAAGCAATTTACCTAATAAGGACTTCAAATAATGGTTACAAACAATATGAAGATCACTCAAAAAATTAAAAATAAAACTGCCTTATCATACAATTCAACTTCCTGATATTTATTCAAAGGAAACAAAATCACTATTTTGAAAAGGTCTCTGTACCTCCATGTTTGTTATAGCCATATTTACAATAGCCAAGACATGGAAGCAACTTAAGTGTCTATCAATAGATTAATAAAGAAAATGTAAATAAGATATTATTCTGTCATAGAAAAGAAGGAAATTCTATAATTTGTGACATAATGGATGAACTTTGAGGCCATTATGTAGTGAAATAAGTCAAAGAAAGACAAATACTATATGATCTCACATATATGTGGAATCTACACAAACTGATCTAGTAGAGACAAAGAACAGACTGAGGTTGCCTGAGGCAAGAGTGATGGGGTAGAAGACCTGGTTGGAAGTGGTCAAAAGGTACAAATTTTCAATTATAAGATAAACAAGTACTAGGGATGAAATGTACATGATGACTATAGCTACACTGATGTAGGATATATAAAAATATGTTCTGCAGATGTAATGCACAGAATTAGTAATACAACATTGTATATTTGAAAGTTGCTACAAGAGTTATCTTAAAAATTCTAATCACAAGAAAAAGAAATTTGTACCTATGTGAGCTGATGGATGTTTACTAAACTTATTTGTTGGGAGCCATTTCTGAACTCACTAAGCTGAGAATACTCCTTGTGAGGTTAAGGCGGGTTTTGCACAGCCTCCGTTGTCAAATGGTGACCGATGTCTACCCACCACTCAATTATTTTTGCTTGAGCACCAACACCCGAGGCACCTTGCTGATTGGTATCAGAAGTGACCCTTCCCCTTATTCTAAAATATGCTGATTGCACTTGTGAAGGAACTTACTATAGGAATTTCTTCTTTTGTGATATAGGAGCAAACATTGCATTTCCTGAGAATCATGTTTTTTTTATACTTCCCCTTAAGCAAACAGGCTATTGACCCCTGCTCACAAAGAACTAACTTTTGCCTTTGCTATGCTAAAAACATTGTCTTGTATTTAAATACTGAAGATACCTTCCTTCCCATATGATAATCATCTAAATCACCTACATCAATCACTATTGATAAAGATTATGCATGAGTCTTCTACCAATCTATGTTCTGGGAAATTTTTATATGCCAAAGAAATTTGTCATCAGAAATCATTGTCTAAGGCAAATGCCACTTCTGTGCTGTACCCCATACATTTTTTACCATAAATAAAGCTGATTCTCAGGTCAGAGCAGAGATGCCTGCCTGGTGATCAGAAAGAAACTCGTGGCTCTCTCATCCCTCCCCCTTTTGCCAACACCGTCCATCCTTCAGAGAGCCCTGGACCTGCTGGAGCTGGATTCCAGCACTTATTGTTAATCATTTTTCAATATATACATATGTCAAATCATCATGCTGTATACCTAAAACAAAGGCAAAATTATATGTCAATTATATCTCAATAAAACTGGAGAAACAAGAAAGTTAATAAGACTGTTCAGGAATCGTGTCTAAAGTAAAAAGAGAAAATTAAAGACAGATGGAAAAGGAATGAATTATCAGAAATTTTTAAAAAAAGTGATGTCATAGAAGTCAGAATAGGGAGTAGTTTAAGAAAAGAGGGATAAATAAAATGCACAGAGAGGATAACCATTGTATTTACCATTTTTAAAATAGAGGGTTTCAAGGTAGGTATAAAGGCAAAATTTATTACAATGAATCATTGAGGAAATGGAGAAAGAAATGTAAAGATGTCTTTCAGTTTACTTGCTATGAGAGAGAATATAACTTTTAGAAAAGGATATGGAGTGGGACACCTGGATGTCTCAGTTGGTTAAGCATCCACCTTTGACTCAGATCATGATTTCACCGTTTGTGAGTTTGAGCCCCGCATTCGGCTCTGTGCTGACAGCTCAGAGCCTGGAGCCTGCTTCAGATTTTGTCTCCCTCTCTCTCTTCCCCTTCCCCACTCACGCTCTGTCTCTCTCCCTCTCTCTCTCTCAAAAATAAATAAACCTTTAAAAAAATTAGAAAAGGATATGGAGCTAGACTGTGGAGGACCAACTAAAATAGGAAATCATAAAGTTGCAGTGGAACAAAACAATATGTGGTTGAACTGACCCAAGTTGCAGATTTGTAGGACAGAGGCAGCAGAGAAATTCTTTACCTTCTTTCTCTATCTTCTAACTTTCAAACCACTCTACACTGCTGCCAGATTTATTCTAAAATTTGCACTGTTTCCCTCCTCAGAAAAGTTCAATGGCTACCCATCATCTATAAAAGAAAATCCAAACTCAGTAGCCTACTACTCAGGATTTTTGTGATCTGGCCATACCTAGCATTCCTCACCAATTCCCTGCACACATTGTATATGCAAGTCATGCTTCATTACCTTTTATTCCCCTAAGCACTTCTCATACTGTTTACTACATATACTGCTTCTTATTCTTTGAGGGACAACAAGAATGCTATCTGTACTACAGCCTCTTTTATAGATGCCCAAGTTTGAGTCTCTGTCTTCTCAGATTCCCTGTAAGTATTAACTATGATATTTATTATAATCTACTTATAAAATAGCAATTGCTGCATTTCGTTTCCTCCGGATGAGAGAGAGAGAGCAAGAGAGAGCACTTTACTAATTTTTTTACAATCCACAGTTTCAGAGTCCCATGGACATACTATAGATTTAATAATGGCTGTTAACTGCTTAGAGAATTTGAAAACTTAAGGTAAATCCTACAATAATATGAATTCTTAAAACTAAGAAGGATATTATTTCATATGTAACCAACAATCAAGATTGTGATCTCAGACTAGCAATGTATATTGAAATGACATAGAATATTTCTTATAAAATATATTGCATGTTGCAAATTAATGACAATAACAAAAGCAATAAAGATTTTTATAATAAAGGGAAAAAATCTTACAGAATTGCTCCCCAAGTCATGACTCAATAATTGATTTTGCAAAATAAAATTTAGAATATTTTGCCAGGGTCATAAGTGTATACCTTCTTTACTTAAATTTCATAGTAAATATTCACTCAATAAGAAAATAAAATCACATCAGAATATATGCCAGCTTCTTAAGAAATCAATAAATGTAATGCAACTTCCTATATGTTTTGAGCAATTATGATTAATATGCTTGAACCAATATTTATTGAGTGCCTACTTTTTGCCAAGACTGATACTAGATACACTCACAAATAATATTTAATATTCAGCAAAATCCTTCAAGATAACTATATTAGTATCCCCATTCTGTAGGTTAAGACATTTACTTAGAGAAATTTCTGATTTGCCAGGTACTACACAGAGAAGATCTGATGGAGTGAAGAATCTCCAGGCCCATTAAGCTTGCCAATAATAACAGCCCTGAGACGTCGGAAGAGTTTGGTCACCAAAATAAGATTCTTTAAGATTCATTTTATTTCCTCTGGCTATAAGGTATACCCATGAAGTTTGGAAAGATGAACAGCAAAAGTTGAAGCCAAACAGTCCAATGTTTAAGAAGCTTAGTTTTTAGCTATTCAGAAAATTTCATTAGCCAACACACCTTCCCTAGCATTCTATTTAATTAATATCTTGATGCATATATAGCAATTTAGCCAAAGGCAACAAAGTATCATCTATTCAAGAGCCTAGGGGAATTATTTTAATAGATAAGAATTTCTTGTCATGATCATCAGCCTCGTTTATATGCAATTTATGTTTAAATTATTTGAGGTCATTTTAAAGAGGTTTTTAAAGAATTCTAAGCAACCTCTGATCCTCTAATTTTTATAATACACATAATTATATAACCATTCCAAAAAGGTTTTGCTAAACAAAATAGACTTTCATCCTGCCACGTCCAAATAATCGTTAATATCAATTAATGATCTATTTCTTTACTTGTTAGAACTGCTGCACATTTTATATAACACTTTTAAATATGGCATGCATTTTAATCAATGCATTTCAGACACTTATCTTCATTTTGCAGATAATGCAAAGCAACCTGATAATCACTGAATAAGATTTATCATATTGCACATTTGATACAGATTTTATATATTGCCTCTATGTTGTGTTGAACATGAATTTTATTAAACTAAAAAGCATATATTTGGTTCTCCCATTGAGCGATACCATGGGGGGGTGGGTAGTTCTACTTATAAACATCTTTCACAAACCTCGTCTTCTTCTTGCATTCATAAAAAACAATCTGAAACGTCTTTTACTGCAGTCTCTTGAGAAGTGCAGTTTTTTTTTAACCTCCTCTTTGTGATTTGTAAACATGGGGGCTAAATCTTGTTGAGAAAATTACTTGATGAGTCTGTTCAGTGGTCTCCTGTGTCTCTGCAAGTTTTCTGAGCAGAGGAGCAGCCAACACTTACTTCAGAACTAGTTTTTCAAGGATGTTTGTATGAAGAGATAGTATCTCCCTCCAGGGGAAAAAGCAGGTTTGTTTACTGTGTGAATAATAATGATAAGGGTGCCCTCCAGGGCAAAGATTAGACAGGCTTACTTCCTGTAATAAAGGATTTGGGTTCCTTAAGCTTGAGGTCCCTCTCTGATAAGACAACCCACTGTGTGTGCCTGTGTCAGTTGGCTCTCTTCACATCATGCTTTGGGAACTGAGGTTTGGAGAAATGGCACCAAAATGCAGATACCCTTGTGATGGTTATTTTTTGTGAGTAACAAGAAATGGCACCAAAATGCTGATGCCATTGCAATGGCTATTTTTGTAACAAGTCTATTTTCTCTGAACCAGAAGCCTACCTCTGCCATCATCCATGAAATTATATCAGGCTATCTGGTTAGCTTACAAGTAGGTAACACAGGCTTCCCAGTGTTTATTAATGGTAACAATTTCACAGACTGTTATCTGGGTAGTCACTTTCAAACAACAGTATTATATTCAGAATTTCTATCTTAACTATCTGGATTAGCCAGTCTAGTATTCTTGCCTGATTTGCTAAGAAATTTGCCATTTCTGAGGACAAAACTCAGCAGAATGCTTGGCTTTTTCTTATTTATTGATGATCTTTCCCTGTGTCCTCTAGTGAAAGAATTGATCCAGTTTCCCTGCCCACTAGTTCTTCAAACAAAGAAAACTTTTGGCATGATTTCCTACTTTGAAGTGAATAATATATCATTTTTCTCAAGATTTCTTTTCCTTCTATAAATCACTAACATCCAATCCATTTACCATTTCTTTATTTATGTGATTTTGATTTAATCATGTGGCCAATCCTAATCTTATGTGAACATTCCTATATCTTCAGCTAATTATGCTAAATTAATAATCTGGTATTATTTCAAATTTTATCAACAACTTATTTTAACTCCTACCTAAATTCTCTCCTTCTTGATTATAAATATACTTAGCATAATTAATTGCCTTAATTCTCAAGAGACTAATTTTCATATGTATTTTCTGCAAAAAGCGTCCAAGTAGCTATTGACATTTCCCCTATATTGGATTAAGTCCTTCCAAGGGTGGAGCAGACAGGGGTGTGGATATTATCTCACCTTAAAAATAGATTTCACATGAACATAATTGCACTGAATATCTAATTTTTCAAGTAATTTGTGAGTTTTTTCTAGATTAATTTTTCCACCTCTAAATTCATCCCGAATCATCGACAAAAACCATGTATGAAGCACAAAAAAATAAGTTAAGGAAATTCTCACAGAAAATCATCAAGTACTTAAAATGCCTAAGGAAATATTTGATTTCTCTTCAATTTAATATTTTTATTTTTATTTTTAAAGGATAGTCTATCTTTTGCTGAAGTGACAAGATAATTCTATGAGAAATAATGGTTAAAACAAAATTAAGTAGGTACTATTCTGTAGTAAAGATACAAGAGGGCATATATAACACAATAAAAATTACAGAAAAAGAATAAAAATAAACAGTTGAGCAATTAAGTTATTATTTGGGAAATACGGTCTATTTTCTGAGATATGGACTTGGGGGACAGCTGGGCTTCAAGATTGTCCTGTCACTTGACCTCTCTCAGCTTCACTTCCCTAGTCTGAAAGGTGGGCAAATCAATTGTTAGGGAAAGTAGGGGCATTAAATAAGTTCTCAATATATTACTGAACACAGTTTCTGCTACTGAGTGTTCAATAAATAGTTACCATGTTTGATATAATTATTACCATGACATTAGCCAAATGTCCAGCTACACATGTGCCACAAAAAGGCAACATTTTAAGTACCACCAAAAAAGGTTAAAAATGTCATGCTGAGTGTATGTTTGGTATGAATGAGAAAACTAAAATAATCAAGCTTACTTACTGTATTCAGACAAACTACAAAAATTAGGACACTTCAGTTGGAAAACTGAAGTTGGGAATTAACATGACAGCTTATAAAATCATGAAAGGTATTGGCAAAAATTGTTCAAAATTCCACTCAATTTCAGATGGTTAAAACTAATGAAAAACGATTACATGTAAAGGCTATGACTTAATAATAGCAAAGCTCATGTTCTTATAAGAAAAAGACAGAAAACGAGGGAAACTTAGAAAAGCTTAGGATGTATGGAAGGGAAGCAGTTTATACTTAAATGAGAGAGGCTTAACTTCAGGACTCTTCGAAAAGAAAGAGAGGAGAATCAAGTAAAGGGGATAAATCGAGAGAAAGAAGAGAAAAGAGGAACAGAAAGGACTTCTGAATGGATATTTGTTCTCCATATTTTCATGACCTGTTGTTCTGTTTCTCCTTAGTAGTCTCTCCCCATTACGTGTTGTCACAGGTTTCAAATATAGTCAACTCTGCCCTTTTGTAGTAAAGAAATTTCTTGATATTCATCAGCTGTTGCCTCTGACCCTTTTCTAGAGAGAAAGCAGAAAATACAGAGTAGTTTGCACCTTTGTTCTTTGGAGATAGCTCACACTTAAATCCCACAGAAACCACATGCAAGGTGTGGTCCCTGCACTTCACTGCCCTTGAAAGTTTCTGGCTTCTTGCTTACATTTTGACAATCTTCAAACCCTCAATGTATATAAATGCAGTATCCTCTGTTGTTTGGCATTTTTCTATCAGCTGCCATCCTATCTTGTTTTATTTTTAGTGTTTTGTTGATCCCACTGAAACTTTTGAGCATAATGTGTTTTTCAGTAGGTTTGGGGAAACTATTCTGAGGGACTGAGGATAAATCAATGCCATTGTGGTCCCTGATGGTACAGAGTGCTGCCACCAAACACTCTAGAAACTCTGGGCTGCTTCTCTAGCTCCCTGACAACATATACTGCACACAGAGACACACCACTCTTGAAGAAGGCTGTTTGGGAGGCTAAGTTTTTAAAATCTTCAAAATACATACAGCTGGATGGCTGGGTACCACGCTGTCAGGTGACTGTCATGTTTTTCTTTTGGCCTGAACACCCATTGTGATATCATCAAAAGTTCCACACTTCATAGAGAAAGCTTCTTTATGACATCATCAGGAGACTCAGAGCTTGTCAGACAACCTGTTTTCATGATTAGCCATAGTAATCTTAAGCTTGACTGTTTAACACCTTGATGGGAAAGGTGTCTCATGGAATGTTTTCTCATCCTTTGAACACTCTTTATTTCAGAAGCTTTGCTTCTGGCGCAACCAAGCATGTCACTTAGCGTTCTGAGTAGGAAAGAGAAAGAAAGAGTAATTCGCAGACTGCTGATACAGGCTCCTCCCGGGGAATTTGTAAATGCCTTTGATGATCTCTGTCTGCTTATCCGTGATGAAAAACTCATGCACCATCAAGGTGAGTGTGCAGGCCACCAACACTGCCAAAAATATTCTGTACCACTCTGTATCGATGGAAATCCAGTACTCTTGTCTCACCACAACGTAGTGGGTGACTTCCGTTTTTTTGACTATCAAAGCAAACTTTCCTTCAAATTCGACCTGCTTCAAAACCAGTTAAAAGACATCCAAAGTCATGGTATCATTCGGAATGAGACAGAATACCTGAGAAATGTTGTTCTGTGTGCCTTAAAACTGTACGTGAACGATCACTACCCAGCAGGAAATTGCAACGTGCTGAGAAAAACTGTGAAAAATAAGGAGTTCTTGATAGCGTGCATTGAGGACCACAGCTATGAAACAAGAGATTGCTGGAATGGCCTTTGGAAATCTAAATGGATTTTCCAAATCAATCCATTTCTAACCCAAGTAACAGGAAGAATTTTTGTGCAAGCTCACTTCTTCAAGGCTGTCAACCTTCATATTAAAATCTCCAAGGACCTAAAAGAAAGCTTGGAAGTAGTTAACCAAGCTCAATTGGCTTTAAATTTTGCAAGACTTGTGGAAGAGCAAGAGAATATATTTCAAGCTGCAGTCTTAGAAGAATTACAGGAGTTATCGAACGAAGCCTTGAGAAAAATTCTACGAAGAGATCTTCCAGTGACCCGCACTCTTATTGACTGGCAAAGGATACTCTCTGACTTGAATCTGGTGATGTATCCTAAATTAGGATATGTCATTTATTCAAGAAGTGTATTATGCAACTGGATAATATAAAGGATTGCTCCTGGTAATTGTCTCAACCTATTTAGTTGTATTTCTGGGAGGGGTGTTGGTACTTTCCTAATGTTCAGAAGCCACTAGAGATGCCTATCACTTGACAAATACAAGTTTAAATTAGAGAAAAGTGTAACAAGTAATTTTACTCAGGAAATATTAACCAACAAGGCAAGAAAAGGGTGATGTAACTGTGCTTATTGGTAGCAACAATCATAAAGCCAAATATGTGTATTAGAACCTAAAACAGCTTGGTAAAATGTGGCACCCAGAAGTATTGCAAAGGTGGTCAGGGTTAAGGCTGTGTGTATAAGGTATGTGTGTGTGTGTATAGGAATGATCTTTGACTTTCTTTGTAACTAGAGAAAGTAAACAAAGGAAAGTCACTCTGCAAGCGATAATTTACATAATTCAGTTCAGTCCTACCCAACCCAGAGAGACTGGATTTCAGTAAGTGACATTAGTACTGGATAATCCATGAAAACAACAGATATCAAAAATCTACCTCAGATGAAGAACTAGTGGTAAATTTAGAGCCCCTGCCCTTCAAAAATTGGGTTTACTCAAATCCCCAGGCTTTTCTTTTGTGGGTTTTTAAAAAATGTTTATTTATTTTTGAAAGAGAGAAAGAGAGACAGAGCATGGGCAGGGGAGGGGCAGAGAGATAGGGAGACACAGAATCCGAGGGAGGCTCCAGGATCTGAGCTGTCAGCACAGAGCCCAACTCGGGGCTCAGACTCATGGACTGAGAGATCATGACCTGAGATGAAGTCAGATGTTTAACTGACTGAGCCACTCAGGTGTCCCCAAATCCTGAGCTTTTCTGATAACTAACATGGTCTTTGAAAAATCAACTGGAAAACCTGACCTCTCAAGCTTGTATAGTCAAATTCTTATGAAGTCATCACTGTAGGCATTTATAAGTGCCTACTTCATGCCAGGCCCTGTGCTAAACAATTTGCACACAACTTTTCATGATTTGGCTAACACTATTAGTAACTCCATTTTATGGGAGAAGAATCTAAGGTTTTAAATTGTTTAATTCATCCAGGCACATAGTAAGTGACAGGTGGGTCTGGCTCTGCTCTTAACCTCTACAGTATGACCACTCTCTCTGGAAGCCTGTTTCATTAAGAGCTGTAAACTCTTTAATGATTTAGGCAAGCATTTCGTCCAAAGGACACTTCCATAGGATCTGGAACTAGTGGACTGCTACTTTCTAGCCAAGACAAATTATCTATTCAGTCACCCTATTACTATTCCCAGCAAGGTTACTGACCACTTGCCTATGCTCTCAAAGAATTCCAAATCTAAACGTCTCTAATAAGATTGCAACAGAGCAGTAGACAGGCCCCATGCCCTAATGCTGACTTACCAGTAGGTAAAATTCTCTATTTTGGATCCATGCTGTTGAGAAAAGATCTCATTCTACTTAAGAAGCATTGGAGCAGACAAGCTTAGAATTTCTAAATCTCAACCATTTCTACCTCAACTGGTGATTCTTAGAGAATCTCAGGAGAATTACCTGGGGCATGTATTTAAAAATGCAACTTCCCAGGGGTGCCTGGGTGGCTCAGACTTCGGCTCAGATCATGATTTTGCGGTCCATGGGTTCAAGCCTCACATCAGGCTCCATGCTGACAGCTCAGAGCCTAGAGCCTGGTTCGAATTCTGTCTCCCTCTCTCTCTCTGTCCCTTACCTGCTCACACTGTGTGTGTGTCTCTCTCTCCTAAAAATAAACATTAAAAAAAATACAACTTCCCAATAACCATCCTCAGATTTGATTTAGTAGGCTAAGAAATCTACATTTTAAGCAATTTTCAGAGACGACTCTGTTGCAAGGGATCCCAGTACCACATTTTAAGAAATATTAGTCCAATCATAAACCCAATCTTATGCTTTCTATTTACTCAATTAAAATTGTTTCCTGTAAAACGATTGCCAAATGAAAGCCATGTCTACTACTTCATTGGATTTGCTGTGCACAGACCAAAGACAGGCCTTTATCTGTTATGTTAAAAAGTTAAGAAAAACCTTTCTAAAGAAAGCAGCCAAGACAATTTGCTCTCATTGCACTAAAACATACCCTTCTGACAAATTATTTAACAAAAATTTGAATTGATATTATGGCTTTGTATATGTAAGTGTTGATTTGCCAGAATATTCCAGAATAAGGCTTGATGGTTTATGGTACAATCACAGAACCATTTAACTCCCACTGAAACATGGGGTTTTTAAAATAATATTTACTGGTATTTCTGGATATAAAAAGTCACATGTACAAATCATAGAAAATGCTTAAGGTATAAAATATTTTGGCCTATTTCCTCCCATCTAATTTTATGGAATTGTTTTAAATATTAAGAATTTACAACATAAAAATTTTTATCCTGTTCTTTTTATGTAGCCTCCTATATCATAAATATGATCCCATGTCATTAAAATTCCTTGAGCACATAATTTTAATTATTTACATGATATTCATACAGTTCATGAACCATAACAAGATAACTATTTCTCTGTTCATACATAATTTAAATTTTTAACATTTTATTTCTGTTATTAATTGGGTTATAGTATCTCCATGTGTAAAGCTTTGCACACATGGTAGATTATTTCCCTTAAGATAAAGTCCCTAAAACTGCATATTGAAAAGATATGAACATATTCATGATTTAATATATATATTGCCAAATTGCTTTCCAGAAAGATTTAACAATTTATAATCCCATCAATAACATAAGAGAGTGTCTAGCTCACCACAGTAATCTTGGCAATATTGAATATCAAATGTTTTCTTTGATAGGCAACAAACCTTAAAAGAATATAAAATAAATAAAAAAGGTGTTCATTAACTTATGCTATATTATACCAAAATCATTCCCACATTGGTTTTATTTGGTAGTTATTTTCTTTGTATGGAGCCAGAATAGCCAGAAAAATCTACAATACTCCTTCCTGTACTTGTTATAGACACACACACATACACACACACACACACACACCCTTACACTACACTTAAACCTACTCTAGCAATATACATATATACACACATACCCAGGCATATACACACATATACAAAAAAATGTTTCACGATGCTCAGCATCACTCATCATCAGGGAAATACAAATCAAAACCACACTGAGATACCACCTCACACCAGTCAGAGTGGCTAAAATGAACAACTCAAGAGACTATAGATGCTGGCGAGGATGTGAAGAAACGGGTACCCTCCTACACTGTTGGTGGGAATGTAAGCTGGTACAGCCACTCTGGAAAACAGTGTGGAGGTTCCTCAAAAAA
>CM053571.1:84230572-84251786 GCA_028646485.1 Cryptoprocta ferox | reverse complement strand
CATATGTTTGCACTCATAGGTCTAACAGGAGGAACCCAACAGAGGACCATGGGGAGGGGAAGGAGGAAAAGAGTTAGGGAGAGGGAGGGAGACAAAACACGAGAGACTCTTGAATACTGAAAACAAACTGAGGGGGGGGAAGGGAAGGCGGAAAGGTAATGCGGGGTGATGGTCTTGGTGGAGGTCACTTGTGGGGAACAGCACTGGGTGTTATATGGAAACCAACCTGACAATAAACTATAAAGTTTAAAAAAAATGTTTCAGATCCTGAGGACTCAGTGTATTGGTTTTTTTCAGTGTATTATTTTTTAATATTCCAGTGTTCTCTCATCCCCATCCCATTTCCGACTGGATGCAAGCTCCATTAGAATGGGATCTTGTCTATTTAAGGATCAAGTCCATTGCTGTCTGTCATTTGATAGGTAATGAGTGAGTGAACAAATGTATAAGGATAACAAAGACATGACACATGGTAGATTTAGTTGACCTTAAGATTTTGTAAGCCATCAATACCTGCTGTCCCTTTAGAAACTATGTATTCCACTGCAGATTCCCCCAGATGATGTTGAGATCCTTCATTCAATTGCATTCTTAAGCTGCCATTGGCTGCCTACTGCTCTGATGAAAACTTTTGCTCTTTTCCCACTCCAAATAGAGATTTCTTCTCCAACAAGTTTAAGAAAATCAGGTTCTTCAAAAGTCATATATTTCTTTCAATTTTGCATAATCCTCTGGCAAAGATTTTTGTGCCCTTCCTCTTGGCAGGGTGGGGGGCTGGTTCAGAGGGCTAATCCAATGGCTATATCATATTCTACTCAAGCAGAGATTCAGGAGGAGCTTAGATCCTTCAACCCACCTGCTAGAGTGAGTCCCTGCTGTTCTGAGGATATGCCCTAGCCTCAGGATTGCCTGGAGGCTAAAGAAGTCTTCAGCTTTCCTTTACTGTTGGAATTTTGATCACAGTATACAAACCCCAACTACTCCTTTCTACTTATCATTATGGTCTCCAGGAATCAGAGTTCCTACTGGACTCTGCATATTTATGAAGTTCCCATAACTGATTAGATTTTAGTGACTCAATATTAAAAGTACTTTCAGGTCACTGTCACTCAACCAACTTTTTTATTTATCTCACCTTTTCCTCAATCTCCTCATGAGGACACATATCTTAGATTCTGACCCTTTTGTTTGGATAATTTCAGCAGCTTCTTAGGATATAGTACTATTGTTAAAGAATGGGTTCTTAGTCTACTGCTTCCTATATTCTAGTGAAATCTATCTCAACTCCATATTAGTCACTAGTCTCTCTCCTGATAAGCAATCAATTTATTCTTTTCTATTGACCCCAATAGCCTTCTTCATAATATGTTTTCAATTTTTTTACTCTACTTAAGCTCTACTTCTCCATCAGTCCTTCATTTAGTAAGTGACACTGTCCCTTTACCAAGAAGACACATGCTTTCAAAAAGAGCTTCTACAGCTTCTTTTCTCTACCCTTAAAAATATATTTATTTTCTTCTCCTGGAAAATAGTCTCCAAAGAAGTGTATGTTCCTTTGTAAGACTAACTCTTCCTCCTGTTCACTTGCTCATAAGTCCTTGATCTTTTGTCATCCAGGCTCTTGATTCTTCAATTAGCTTTTTTGGTTCTTAGTTCCTCACTAGCCACATCCATTTTGGCTCCTCTCCTCCACCAGCCAGCACATACAGTTCCAACTAGCCCAAAAAATTTTTCCCTATAAATTTCTCAGGTCCTTTCACTATGAAACTTTTCAAAGGATTATCCTATTCTTAATTTTTTTCTGTATCCTTACCACTTACTATTTTCTTAAAGGAATGGATTTAATTAAGAGACTTCTATGTTCTAGGCTTTCTACCAGCAATTTCATCTGCCTCATTGATTCCTTATAAGAATTATACAACTGGGAATTATTTTTTACAGCTTAGGAAACTAAGAATATTCTTACGTAGCTTTGCCAAATTGACACAGCTGGTAAGGGACAGAACTGGGATTCCAAATCAGGTCTGTCACACTTGAAAACTCCTGTTCTTTATACCATATCAAGCTGTTTAACTCTGCCCCTTCTGGCTGCCAGTGTAATAATCTAATGAAAATCCATTGTCATAAGTTTTCAATATCATAATTGTTGATTCCAATTGCCTTTAATCAGTTGTTGTCATGAGAACATGACTACTTCTTTATCCTGAAAAACATTTAATTCCTTAGTTATAACTGCATCTTAGTCTCCCCCTTCCACTAATTCATTTCTCCTCCTTCACTATACATCACACTCAAACACAGGCATCCTCCAAACCTTAGTCTTCCATCCTCTTCTTTTTACATTATCACCTTCAGCCACCAAGGTCTTCAGCAACCACCCCATTCTTCACAATATTCATCACAATATTCATCAGGTACAACAGGACTGGAGAAAACTCCAGTACTCACAATTCATGGCCTATTACTAAGTAGCTCTTCAAAACAGTATTTTTAATACCATTTGCTTGTTTTTCTCTTCCCTCTTGGCTTCCAAACTTGTTGCTTACAATAAATACACTAAGCACTGTATTTATTGTAAGATACAACATTGACCACACTCTGCCAGAACAGCTTTGCGTAAACACGTCTCCCAGATTGACTTAGATCTCCAAGAATATTCTATCTTGGCACTGCTTCCCCTTTGTCCATACTCACTGCCCCTTCCCATCCTACATCCATCCAACCCGAGTTCACCTACACTCTATAAATAAAAATAAGACATCTACTAAATAATCATACAGATGACTCTAATCAACTTGACTTTTGGCTTCTTTTCCAATATTACCTACTACAAATCCTGCCTTGCAATGTCAAAATCAACATTTCCAGAACTAAGCTGTTCTTTCCCTCCTCTTTCCCTCAAACAATTTACTCTTTCCTTTTTCTGCTTAGAAGCGCTACCTTGCCATTAACTCAAGGTCAAAACTCAGGCATCTTTAACTTCTTTCCTACTTTCTAAAATTTAATTAGTCATTGAATATTTTTATTTATGTACCTGCAAGTATTTTTCTACTTATTCCATCTCTCACCTTATCAATAATCTTTGTTACTTCTCACTTATCAAGTTTTCTAACAAGTCTGCCTTCTTTTCTTTTTTAATCTCCAATCTATTCTATGAAGTTCTGCCAAATTAATTTTCATAATCCTCAACTGATTATTCATTGATGTTACTCACAGTCTTGATCATACACTTTTAAAAGATACTGATTGACTAGGGAGTAGATTTCACATTTTCTGGCTCAGTGTTCAAAGGCTTTCCATGATATGAGTGCCCCTTGCTCTTACATGGACCTTATTATGACTCAACTGGACTTAATCACCTCTTCTAAGAAGCCTAAAAGAAGCTTCACCAGAAGTGCTCTCTACATTTTTTAAATGTGAATACAGGTCTAATTATGCATTGGTAATTGTCTACCTTAATTTGAATACTAGATGAGAGTGTTTGCCCTGTTTCTCTTAATAGGCTAAAGGAGAGATTTTGTTCCTTTCATACACAATGTAATGGAAATCTATAAAACTTTGAATCAGAATATCTAAGTTCAAATCTTGATTCTACCAATTACTACTCTACCAATTAAGAAAGGTTAAAATATATGACTACTTTGACATGAATTTTTCCATTTGTTAAGTGAGGATTGAATGCATACCTAGAATAATTTTTTACATATACTGTATGAACAATAGATGATTGGTGAATAAATAAATGTCCAAGAGAAGAAAGCTTCCAACAGTCTCTCAGGTTGGTCAGAACTTCACAACAAGCATTTCTCAAAGATAAGAGAAAGTTCTTGAGAGCATCAATCCAAACAAATTCTCCACCTTTCAGAAATTGTCATTTACAAATGTCTCTGAGTTGGAAGTACAGCTGTGCATTTTAAAGATCATAGTGTCTGGTACATGATAAGAATACCATCCCCACACTATATTGCCCTGACAATGCATTCTTGATGTTATATTATATGCCATGTATACATAGATACCTTAAGGAGGCTCCAGGGACAAGATTTGCCTTCCTAATTTAATCAGTCTGTGCGCAAACAGAAAACAGATGAAAAATACAAATTGCGTAGTTCAAAAAAGATATGATGAAGGGATTATCCACAAAGATAAGGGAACACTGAGGAGAGTAAAACAGCATTAAATCTGTTCACATATTTAAGTCAAGGTTAAGGAGAACCTTGACTTAAATATGTGAACCTAGAGGGAGCAGTCAATATAATGGGTCACCAGAAGAAGGGTTTCTGTGTCCCTTCATGGGACACTGAGAGCCTGAGGAGGCTGCTCAGAAAGAGAGAAAGGGCATAAGTGTGCTCCTTTTTTTTTCTTCTCCAGCTTCTGGCAGAGCTTCCCATTCACAAAACCAGTCAAAAGACAGAGGGCAATGGAGTCCACGTACATCAGCCTCCCATGGCCAGTAGTAGGATGGGTAAGGGAAGAAGGTAGATTTGGAGGGGCAAATGGAGGATACTAGACACACATTCATTCATTCTGAATATGATTTCTGACACCTTACAGGGCTTTTACTTCGATAAGATGAACATCCAGCATTTACTAAGTATATTTCGTCCTTTTGTTCATTTAGAAATGCCATTAGGTTAAATAAATAAATATATTTTATAGAGCTACATAAAAGATCTGTTTGGAAGGATTTCAAGTAATTTTTCTCAATATTTTAGTTCATTTTAACTGCCTTGAAAAGGACAACCTCTTCTAGGTTATAAATGCAACAGCTTTCCTGAATTAACTTTATTACATAAATATAATGCTTATCATACTGTTCTTATCTCCCTAGTCACTTTTTATTCTAATTTTAGAATATGTAAAGTGCTCCTCACTTTATAAGCACCATGTTCATGTTCCAAACTCATACAAATAAAAAAGAATTTATTGTGTGACTAGGATTTACTAATTGGACAGATTTATTTTTTTCATTCCTTAGGAATGTGATCTGTGACCCTAATAGCATGCAAATGCATCCCTCAGTTCAGAGACAGTCATAGCATGAGACTGAAAGAAGGGAAAATTCCATAAACATTATATGTGTTTTTACCAGAGATACCTGAACAGTATCATAATGTTTCTTAATGAGTATTTCTCATATTCATGTCAATGTTTCTTTTTATACTTCATTCTTGGATAAACAATCTTCAATCCAATAGCTCAAATTTTTATGGGTTTATAAAAATATATCGGTTTATAAAATGCATAAAAATTTGTTTATAAAAGTAAAGGAAAATCAGGGCCCTTTTGCAAAACTATTATCATCGCATAGCAAATACCTAAAATTTAGAAGGCTCTATAGTGTTTGTTTAGAATTAAATTAGCTATGTCTACACTGGTAATCATGTGTCAAACTGATCTCTAAACATTTTTGGAAGTCCTTGTGGACTACCATGATCTCTAATGGCAAGACTTCAAGAAATAGGAGAGGAAAATCTGGTGACAGTGGCTTTTTATAGTTATATGGTACAATTCAGTACATTTTATTGGAACTAAACTGACTCCCAGCACACAGTAATTTGCAGAGAATTTGACTATGGAAAATTTGAGTTAACCTGCATTACCTGACTTAGCTTGTAACCCACTTGCCAATATTCATAGTCCCACTGTATCGGTTTTACCTAAGAATATCTCACATCAAACTCTTCAAGACCTAGTAAAACAAGCTGACCTTGCTGCCAACCCACCCATGCACGTATTTCAGTGCCCTCCTAAGGGACTGCATCCCAAAGAGACTCCCATACACTACTACAAATTTATTTAACTCCCTCCCAAAATTCTTTTACAAAATATTTTCAGTATGATTAACTCTGCTTTCCTTTTATCTTCTTATTACTCAATTCCTTATTTGAAATTCATCTTCAAAAACCATTCTTTATAAATGTATTCCATTAGGAAAATGATTCTTATTTACTTTGGTGATCCCATTACCGGGTCTGGAACATAAGGAGTATTTAGTAGGTATTTGTTGAATATGTAAATGAATGGTTAAATGGATAAAGATGTTGAAGAAAGAAAACACACTCTACTCCTGTTTCCTTTTTACTTTCTTCATTTGTTTCATTTTTTAATTTTCTTATTTATTTTATTACTTTAAATTTTTTTATTCAAGTATAATTAACATATATTATGTTATTTTAGCTTCAGGTGTACAATATAATGATTCAACAGTTCTATTACTATTTCCTCTGTATCATTTAGATACTTTTTCCTCTAAAGATTTTAATTTCCAAAACATTAAGAGGTGAATGTCAATTTGAGAATGCAAGCACAAAGGATATCCTAAGATTTAAAGAGAACTGTCTGGGGAGAGTCTGGGTGGCTCAGTTGGTTAAGCTTCTGACTTCAGCTCGGGTCATGATCTCATGGTTTGTGAATTCAAGCCCCGCATCGGGCTTTGTGCTGACACCTCAGAGCCTGGAGCCTACTTCAGATTCTGCATCTCTTGGAACCCTTTCTTTCTCATACTCTGTCTCTCTCTCTTGCAAAAATAAATAAACATTAAAAAAAATTTTTTAATAATAAAGAGAACTGTCTGGGATTCATGGACAAACGTTTGAAAATGCTATATGTACCCCTACTTGGGGTATCAATGTACATTAACATATTAAAGGCTCTGAGATAGTATGTCATTTTAAAAAATATATTTAGTTGAGTGTTATCTGGAAATCATTGTGATTCTTCCCTTTTCCCCTCACCACTCACATCCAATCTGTCTGCAGGGTCTTTGAGTTTGACCTCCAAAAGGACATCTGCCCACCTCCCTCCATCACTGTGGCCATCACTCCACTTCGGGGCACATCCCTTCTCAAAGGAACACTGCAATGTCCTTCTAACTGCTATCCCTGCTTCCACTTAGTTTCTTAAAACCATTCCAGAAAAGTAGCCAAAATGAGCTTCTTTAAAAAAATAATTAATCCTCTGCTTATTCCTACAGCATACCAACAGGTTTAATATTCTTAAAGTCTAATCTTCATATATTGACCTACATAGGGTCTCATGACCTCTGGCTCAAGCTTCACCACAAAATCTTATCAACCATCACTCTCCTTCATCCCTGACCACTCTTTTGTCCACTTAGGCTTCCTTCTATGCCTTTTCTATACGAAACCCTTTCCTACATGAGGGGACTTTCTAATTAGTTTCCTCTGCCTGAAAACACATCTTTCAGCGCTTCTTAACACCAGCTTCTCTATATCCTTCAAGCCTCAACCCAAATGCCATCTTCCTTCCTTGTTTCCTTGTTTCCTTGTTTCCTTCCTTCCTTCCTTCCTTCCTTCCTTCCTTCCTTTCATCTTTCTAAAAGTTTATTTTTGAGAGAGAGAGAGAGAGCGAGAGAGAGAGCGCACACACAGACAGGAAAGGGGCAGAGAGAGAGAGGAGACAGAGAATCCCAAGCTGGCTCTGTGCTATCAACACACAGCCAAACACAGGGCTCCATTTCGTGAATGGTCAGATCATGACCTGAGCTGATATCAAGAGTTGGACGCTTAACTGACTGAACCACTCAAGTGCCCCTCTTTCTTTCTTTTTTTAACTTGAAGTACATTGACACACAATGTTACATTAGGTGCAGGTATACAACATAGGTATTGGACAAAAGTCTACACACCATGCCATGTTCACCAAAAGTGTAGCCGCCACCTGTCACCATACAGCACTACCACAATATTCACCACATCACCAACTTTATTTCCTTCATAGCATTCACCACCACTTGAATTTTTTAAAATTCTGATTTTTCTATCCTGAAATACAAACCCTATGAGGGCAGCAAACTTGTTTCTTTTGCTTACTAGAATATCCTCAGTATCTAAATAATGCCTGACACATGATAGGGATTAATTATTTTCAAATATGTTTGTACACAGGACCCTCTTTCAAGTAAAATTTATTAACATTACAGAGAACACATTTTGGGAAGGTCAAGTGTAGGCTGTCAAGTTGCCATTTTACATAAGAGATCCATGTATATCTTCAGGGAGTTAAGAACTTCTTTTCACATATAAGAGCTTTATAATTATAATTCTGGTGTAAAAATATAACACATGTGCTCAAAAGTCCATTACACAGTATTGCCATGTCAAGACTATTAGGGAGAGGTTATGCATCTACCATGCTAATATATTTTTATTAGCCATTATATGTTCTAAATTCTGCAAAGAATTCTCTTTTTTTGGGGGGGTATTTCCTTATAACTTATTCCATCCCTGTCCTGAAAAATTGATGATTAAGGCTTCTTCAAGCCCTTATAAGCTTGGAAATAGTTTGAAGAGCTTCATAGTTTCCTTGGTTTCTTGGTTTTTGTTTTTGGACTGAGATACATAACCATCATACAGCTTTATTTCTTCATTCATAGATAAGGAAACTGAAGTCAGGCCCTAAGAATTTGTGTTTTTTTTTTTTTTCAAAATTATGCAACTTTAATTAATGTTATAGTCCTTGTCTGGTTTATAGTCACATTTTTTTTCTATTTCCCCTATAATTCCTAAATCCACAAGCCAAAAATTAGGAGGATTATATACAAGATACAGGATCCAGAGAGAGGGTCATATTGAGCAGCACCTGACTTCAGAGACAATGCTTGCGAAGACCCACTCCCAACTCCATTGCAATGGAGTAGTCTCATTGGTTGTACATGATGACAAAGGTGGGATAAGAGGACAATTTTATTTCCCCTTTACCTTCTAATAACTGGAGGGACTTGTCCTAACAAAGAAAGTCCTGGAGCAGCTGGGTGGCTCAGTCAGTTAAGCATCCAACTGTTGATTTCGGCTCAGGTCATGATCTCACGGTTTGTGAGTTCAAGCTCCACATTGGGCTCTCCACTAACAGTGCAGAGCCTGCTTGCAATTCTTTCTCTCCCTGTGTCTCTGCCCCTCCCCAGTTTGTGCTCACGCTCTCTCAAAATAAATAAATAAACTTAAAAAAAAAGAAAGAAAGAAAGTCTTAACAGCTCCCTTCTCATTTATATTGTTGATCTGCCTATAAGTAGATGGTATCAAAAAAGGAAATATAAACAACTTTTTACTAAATCAAGTTAACACTAATGCTTATTAGTGTTACGGGTCTTTTAAAATTATTTTCATGTGGCTGATGAATAGTAAAATTACACAGGTCTTGAGTAGGAAGCTATAAAGAGAGAAGTAAATCTTACCCCTCTTCTGATAATACACACACGGTTTGACACAAGTTGCTTAAGTGCACCAGAAGAAGATAGCCATCCTAATAGAAAAATGGGCAAAGTACATAAACAGGTAATTAATAGAATAGGAAATCCAAAATGCCCATGAAAAAAAGCATATAGATAATCAAAAAATGCAAATTAAACAACCATTAGTTTTATGTTACACTTATTTAAAAAGGCAAAAGTCAGAAGCTGGTTTAGGTAAATTATGGTAAAGATGTTCATTTGTGTATGTGTGCATGTGTGTGTGTGCATGTGTGTCCGTACATGTGTGTATGTGCCTGTGAGTGTAGGAATTTTCATACCATGTTGGTGGGAAGTCAAACAAAAGCTGCTGTTGGCAAGAGCAATCCGACACAATTTAGTCAAATTAAACATATGCATACCCTATGATGTAGCAATTCCTAGGTTACATTTCCTTCCAAAATTCTCACACTTGTCTAGAGTGAAACACGGATGCCGATGTTCGATACAGTGCTGTTTGTGGTGGTGGGAAGTTCATAGCAATTTAGAAGTCTGTCATCAATGAATTCAAAGGTAAAGGTGGCAGCCTCACACCATGGAGTGCCGTGGACAACTGGAAGTAACGAAGCAGACGCACACACAACAGTATGAGTGAATGTTAAAAACACTCTGCCGGATAACAAAGAGTAAGACACGGTGTGATTCATTTCACAATAACAAATGCAGAAATTAAAAATAGATGCTCACAAATAATACACATTTTTCAAGAAAACACTTTAAAAAAAGACCCACATTGACTGCATTAGAATGATTTCCTATGCAGGACAGGTAAAAAGAAATGGGAAATAAAATAAGTAGATAACATAAGTACATAAAAAGCCAAAAGAAAAGAAGCAAGAAAACAAATGAAAAAATAATAAGCAAACCCAAAATAAACAACTGAAAGCACAAACAGAGAAAAGTAAGGAGAAAATAAACAGAAGTAAAAACAGTTTCACTTATTCAGAAACAACATGAACTTAAAGACTCCAAAGGTGAAGTGAAATCCCCTCCTGCAATTTCCACCCCTCTTGCCCAACTCCTCGGGGGTTAGAAGGCACCACACTTCATTTCCAGCCCATGTAATCGTGAAAGATGAGAGCAGTGGTAAGAAATGAGCAAGGCTGTGCACTGAACCAAGACAGCGATTCCACTAACATGTCTGAGGTTCGATTCCTCAGGATAAGCACAGACTGAAATTAGGAAAGAAGTCCGTCTCTAGTTTTGCCTAGGGGGTTATTAAAAGGTGAGTTTGGCTTTGTAGCTGCCACTGGTACCGAGGCGTTGTTCAGAAGAGAGCAAAAGAGGCCAGGACTTGTACGGGCCACAGGGTTCCAGTTGGGAAACTGGAAAGTCAGCGTATTTCTTACCAGGTCAGAGGATTATGAAAGTCTGACCATAAAGTTACAGCATGGCTTTCCTGTGACTTGCACAAAATTGTAGCAATTTTCTGTTTAATAAAACTGCTTTGCAGAATACATAAATTACCTGCTTTTCCAGTTTCGTGCATTCTGATCCTCAATGTTATTCATCCCTATCTTGTTGCCTCACCTAGTTTTCCGATGGTGAAGACAATTTGCAGAAAGAAGTTGCTGAACTATTCATTTTTAAATTTTTTACTTATTATAGTTCAATGAGTATGTCAGAAAAAGCAAAACCACAAAGATAAAATCCATTTATCTTTAAGCAGAATGTTGCATTCAGAGGAATTTAGCTGTAAAATTATTAGTGATATTTTTCTGGGAAATGACAGTATAACAGAAAATGAGTTGACACTTTTCAAATAGGTATTGGAGACGCTTTGGTGCCCTTGCCACATAATCACATGTATTCTCAGGATGCCCTGGAGTTTCTGGCAAAAGAACAGACAGTGCAAGACTTGATATTAGACAGCCCATTTACATCTACCCCAAGATATGTGATTCTGGAGAATGCAGTGCATTTCTACCCATTAATACTATAGCACTAGAAAATATTACAGGCATCCCTATAGCCAAATATAAAAATATATACAATAATATAAGCATATTACTAAAATATGGCTCTTACATACTGAATCCAAAAGGTGTTTGGAATGACTACAGTTGAGAAAATATCTTATGGAGTCAGGAGAACGCAAAAGATTCCCTTCCAACCCATCTGCCATGGCCATCTATCTAAATCCAGAGTTAAAAATATATGTATGCTATCCATCAGATAAAATCAGTCCCCTTTTCTACATTCCCACCCTATTAGCCTTCCCCTAGGAAAATGACCATGGAGAAGTTTCGCATGATGCCAACAGTAAACTCTTTCCAAAGGTCTACAGAACATGGGAATATCTAAATCGAAATTAATTCATCTACCATTGGTGAAACAAAACATAAACCATTGTTTGTGATGTTTTATAGCATTGGATTTATGATGTATAGAATTTACTTTTCATCAATGTATTCTACAGGTCATTGTTCTGAAAACACTGCTGTACCAGGAACTATGGAATTTGAAAGGTAACATGAGTGATGATCCTTGTTCTCCAAAAGCTTGATGATGCAATGCTAAGGAAACAGAGGAATAATTATATGTCATATAACTAATATCCTTATACAGAGTGATAGTTATTACTATTTAATGATAATATTTCAAGCTTTCTACCATTTGGAGATGATCATTTTAACAGAGGATGTTATTGAGAAATTACTATCTTTGCTCTTTGCTCCTACAGACCCAAACAATAAAAAGAATGAAAAAGTTGCATTTTTAATGAGACCAGAGTTTTGAATTCTAGAATAGATTGTTCTAGAATTAACAGGGTTTTTTTTTTTTTTTCCTGATTCAGATCCAGAGAAAGTGAATTAAGCTGGCTTATCCCCAAGTGGCAGGAAATGATGGGCTCTGTGCTTTGAAGGCAGAGACAAGTGAGGCTAAATGAAAGTGTGGCAAAAATGTACTATTTCTAACACATGGCAAGAAGTGTTAGAACATGGATAGTACTGCTTATGCAACCAGAGGAATTACTCCCAGCCCCAGCTATGTGATTGAAATTAGACATTCTACCTTTCTTGCATTTAGGTGTCATGAATCCATTCCTATCCAGTTCATGAAAATAAACTAAGGTCCAGTTTACAAGAAATATGAATCTTAAAAGACCTTTCCACTGACTTATTCTATGATCTTCTGGACAGCTTAGTTTCTATTTTTCAGTCTTAAGAAAAACAAGAATATTCTTTCATTCAGTTATATTTATTAAGCCTATTTTTCATGCCAAACCCCTTGTTAGGCACTAGGAGCACAAGAATAAAATAGGCCACTTTTCCTGTTTCTGAGTAGGTCTCAGCTGAGTCAAAGTTACTGGCATGAAAAGAACTAAGTACATAACAAGCAGAATCATAAATGATGCACTGGGAGAGAACAGAGTAGCAAACTTCCCCTGGGGACATTAGGGAAGTCTTGTATGATGGATGCAACCAACCAGGGCACACTCCTCCCTCCACCATCAGGACTAGACTCAGACCAATGCCGGGAGACCCCAGCCCCTTGCACTAATTGAAGACACCTCTGTGCCATTATATACAAACAGGCTGTGAGCGAGATTTGCATTGAGGAACCCTGTTCCAACCAAAACTGCTTTCCTCATCTGCTCCCCGCAGGAGCTGATTCCAAAAGAATTTCCCAGTTAACACTCTGCAAGCAATTCGCTGTCTCAATTTGCTTCCTAGAGAACTCATGAAGATTTGGCAAAGGAAGTAATTGAGACTCAAAGGTTTACCAAGAGTTTGCTAGACAAAGGTGGTGGCAGTATTGATTCTACCTAAGCCCTGTGATCCTAGAAAATAAAGATGGTTAATCCTCCCAACCTTTTGTTTTCCAAAAACCCCCACCCTGTTGTGTTCCAGGAAAGGGCTTAACGCAAAGAACCACCTTTTCAACTTGACTTGGAAGGCACTCTTCTTTCTCCTCTCTCCCATAAGACTCTCAGAAGACTCCCTTGTTTACATATGACAAGGCCAGACACCAACCCTCAGCATTCTCCTTTTTTTTTTTTTGTCTCATAAATGATCAGCTAAACCATTTGTCCCCCTAGAACTAGATTGACAAAGAGATAAACTTTCCTTGTTCATCTGACTGATTCCTGCTTATTACAAACACCAATTCCAGCTGTAAAATTATTCCACTTGTAACTTCCCTATTCTTCTGTATAAAATCTAAGGCAAAGCCACTCTACCGAGACACCGATCCTCAGATCCAGGGTGCTCTTCCTTTGCAATAGTCTAAATAAAATCAATCTTCCTACACATTCTGGGGTTTTTGCCTTTGGCAGGGAAATGAATGCAGGCACAAGAAACATAATGAACAAAGGCCCTGAAGTGTGAAAGGACCTGGTATTGTCCAAGAGACACTGGGAATTTGATGTGGCAGGAATGTAGACCTGTGGTGGAGATCAGAGTGGATGGGAATCAGCTAGAGTAGACTGAAGTGCCTTACATGTTAAACCAGGCATTTGATCCTTAATGTGGGAAAACTCCAAAGGCCTTTTTACAGTTCTTTTTGGAAGTAAAGAGTTTTGACCACCAGCCAGGGGAGAATAGGCCCTGCAATAGAGAAAAAGGCTTTAAAAGTTTATATTAAGAGAGCATGTCATCAAGAGAACAGGTCTTCAGCTCACAAATCTTTAAAATC
This sequence comes from Cryptoprocta ferox, assembly GCA_028646485.1. Taxonomy (NCBI): domain Eukaryota; kingdom Metazoa; phylum Chordata; class Mammalia; order Carnivora; family Eupleridae; genus Cryptoprocta; species Cryptoprocta ferox. Next base: position 84,237,898 of record CM053571.1, on the reverse strand, counting down.
CTCACAAGCATTTTGGAAAACTGTATATCCACCTGTAGATTTATGTGTAAGTTACACTTGAGATTTTTCACAAAATGTTTAAACAGTTGCATATAATTTCAAACAAGCTGTAAATAGTGACATTTTGAAATGAAATATTCATATCAAGTTTTAAGAAGTATCCAGAAGAATCTAAATAGCCTAGATTTATCTAAAAAGTAAGTGAACAAGCATTTTTCTAATTTTATATACTTTCTTTATCTTCTTGAACTTTTGCATTTCATTTCACCAACACATTTTATACTAATGTATTGTATTTTTATGCTCGAAAGGCTTTTACTGGAAGTCTTTTACATTGGAAGTTATAATACATCTTTGCTACAAAAATATGTATATAATTTTTCCTGTGGCTATAGAGTCTAAAAGTTTTTTTTAATTTTTCTTCTATAACTATTCAAAAACATAAATATATTATAACTGAATGATTGATTATTAAAGATAAAAATAAAATTTATTGGAAAGTCACCTCATAATGATATGGATGAAGCTAATTTATTTCTAATTAGTTTACATATCTATGAATGAACATTATTGCTAGAAAGAGAGAGGGTTCAGCATAAAATTTATTTTTATTTTTATTTCATAGATATAAGCTATGAGCGAACAATCAGATAAATAAGTGGATAGGAATCAAAAGAGTTTTTTTCTAACAATGAACAATATCACTCTGTTCTTTAAATTCTTCTGAATTTCTAGAATACCTGGGTGGCTCAGTTGGTTAAGCGTCTGACTTCGGCTCAGGTCATGATCTCACGGTTCGTGGGCTCAAGTCCCGCATTGGGTTCTGTGCAGACAGCTTGGAACCTGGAGCCTGCTTCAGATCCCACGTCTCCCTCTCTCTCTGCCCCTCTCTTATTCACACTCTATCTCTCTGAAAAACAAATAAAAACATTTAAATTTTTTTTCTTTAATTCTTCTAAATTTTATAGAAAAATCACATGGTAATCTATTATTAAAAAATATTTTAACACTGTATCAATTCATAACTTGATAGCCCTGCTGCTGTATTAAAAGCAAAGACTTAGAAAGCAATTTATTTAGAAAGGCTTTATTATAGGCACGGACACTCTCAGTGTTTTGGAGGAGAACAAAAGCTTTACCCAGACTCATCCAATGACTAGTCTTATGTTGTTACTCTTTCCCTTAAAGGTATTTTAATAATCCAATGTACTCAGACAGGGAGGGGAAAAATAAAATATTAAATTCAATACATCTTTGTGAGTGAAACAATCTTTTTTGACAGTGTGGTTTTATCTTATCAAAGCCTGGGAGCTGCAGAGTTAACTCATTTAACTTGTGGAAAAGGTCCAGCATGCAACCTAATTAGCAAACCAAACCCGCATTGTCCAACCCGATCAACCAGGCCAGAAAAAAGTCAGGCTTCAAGTTTTCACTTCCAATAAAAGAGTTACTACATATTTTTAAAATATATAAAAATTCTGTCAAGTTGATTAGAAATCAGATCTTATAACACAGATTACTAAAAGTAGTCATTAAGACTAAATATTTTCATATCTAATGTATATTCATTTATCCATATTCTAATAAGTTGCAAGCATGATGACATTTTTATTTCTTAATTTGCAAGTCCATTTTGTGTAAACTTATGAGTCATTCCTGAAGTGAAGCGTATGATATGAGGCATAGTATTCCTTTGGTAAATGTGTACATTTGGTGTCTAATTAAATAAAACCTATGTATAAAACAGAATAAATCCAGAACCCAAATTCCTTATGTATTTCATGAAAGAAATGCTATGTACTGCCGACAATTACTTAGTCCAAAAATTATCATATGGTTGTATTTTTTGCTAATAAGAAGTGGAAAATGTTAAATATTTTATAGACAAAAAAAGATTAGGCTAATTGACATCAGAATAAATATTTTATGAAAAGATTTGAGAAAATAAGTTTAACTATATTAGTAAATGATTGCTTACAGTCTAAAAGAAATCATATATGGGGGAACCGGGGTGGTTCAGTTGGTTGGGCCTCCAACTTCAGCTCAGGTCATGATTTCAAGATTCATGGGTTCAAGCCCTGTGTCGGGCTCTGTGCTGACAGCTCAGAACCTGGAACTTGCTTTGGAATCTGTGTCTCCCTCTCTCTGCCCCTAGCCTACTCACACGCTGTCTCTCTCTCTCTCTCTCTCTCTCTCTCAAAAGTAAATAAACATTTAAAAATGTTTAATAAAAAATAAAAGAAATCATATAAAATGCACATTTACAGTTTTAATCCAGTATCTTAATATTTTTGATAATGTCAAAATAATTTCCAGTTACATGTAAAAGAATCAACAATCAAATTTTTAATCCTTCGGGTCTTTATTATTGAGCTAATGACCTGGCTTGAGGACGACTATTAAAAATATTTGGGGAGTGCCTGGATGGCTCAGTCAGTTGAACATCCAACTTTTGATTTCAGCTCAGGTCATGATCACACTGTTCATGGGTTTGAGCCTCACATCAGGCTCCACACTGATGGTGCAGAGCCTGATTGGGATTCTGTTTCTCCCCTCTCTCTGTCCCTCATGCTCTCTCCCTGTCTCTCTCTCAAAATAAATAAAGTAAACTTTAAAAAAAAATAGTTGGAAAGAATCGGTTAACTTTAAATGACAAACCTTGTTCTCAAGACACTCTTTTTCAAGAACAATGCATTTTTCCACACCACTCAAAGCATAGAAGATGCAAAATCACTCCCTTTATCCCACTCTGCAATGTACCTGAATTCAGAACATGACAACTCAACCCACCCTCAAACGTCCTTTTGCTTAGAGCCCTAGAATCTTTTATACCCTGGGAAAATGTACCATCGTAAGATGTGTGTGAAGGCCGTGCCTTTGTTTCATAGAATGGGGGTATAACTATTATGAAAAGAAAGGTGGCAAAAGAAAATCTGCCTGGATGTGCAGGAAGGTTCTCCTCAGATATGTGTTAAGAAAACTATATATGGAATTTGAGGATCTAGAAAATAATTCCCTCAACTATTTTTGCCAACTCCCAAGGTGCTCATAGTGCCATTGGAAGACTGTCATCAGAAGGCTGTGCATCAAGTTCAAGACCTCTAGAAATAGAAAGCAAATCATGAGAGAATGAACAAAAGCATAAGATATCTGGCAGAGTTTTTGTGTCTTACACTGTCACAAAAGATTTTGCATACTTGCTTCTTTGTAATATTTCTATGAAAGAATAGAAGGAGTCCATTTCTTTATGTCACAAACAAAAAAAGAAAGAAACTGTAATTGAGGGCCATGACTCCCTATTATTTCAAATGTAAAATAAGAGGGTCACCTTGCTCCCAGGTAAACAGTGACCGATCTGTTCCACTGAGTTTTCCTCTTTTTTTTAAGTTTTTATTTATTATTCAGAAAGAGAGAGAGTGAGAGAGAGCATGGGGGGGGGGCAGAGAAGGAGGGAGGGAGAGAATCCCTAGAAGGCTCCACAGTGTCAGCACAGAGCCCAATGTGGGGCTCAAACTCATTAACCATGAGATCATGACCCTAGCCAAAGTCAGACACTTAACCAACTGGGCCATCCAGGTTCCCCAAATTTGCCTCTTAAGACAAGGATGTGATGGGGGTGGGTAGTAGAAGTGGGGTGGTAGGAGACCTACCAGGGTAGAACAGGGGGAATATCATCACTATTCAATCATTTGAAATAACTCCAGGAAAGCAAACTTCCCCAGTGTAGAGCTAAAAATCACTACAAGCAATATCTGCTTATTATTTAACACTTGATAGGAAAATGAAAGGAATTTTATTAAAAAACTCTGTAGGCTGATATCCACTTCCTAGACTTCTGGATATTTCATGGACTGCCATATGAAGGAAGGAATTAATTCATTTAGGACCTACTAAGTAGAAGTCTCTCTTTGACTAACAATTTATGTAAATGAGGTGATACATAATATTATATTTTTAAAATTGTTATATATACAAAACATATAAATAAAAAATAAAAGGGTATTAATTTTTAGACTTACTTTGATTTTTTTAAACCTAAAAATTGAAGAAAAAGAAAGAAGGAAAGTCTTTCTAAAGAAAGCCAAGTAGGAAAACTGCTTGAGTGCTTTAATTTCCATTTTAAAAATTAATCTTGCAACATTTTATATAAAATCTTATAATTGGTTCCACAGTTAATTAAAATTTCATTAGTGAGCAGATATGAAAAGCACAGCTTATTTGAAGTATTTATTATTCCTTCTTGGATTGTTAATGAATTAAACCCTCAAGTGCATCTGTATTAAAGTCACCTTCCTGCTCATCTATCTACATCCTCAGAAAGTAATATGTGAAAACCAAGAGGGCTTTATATATTTGGTGCTATTATTTTTCCTCCCTAACTTGAGAATGTAAATTTATTCCATGGTACTTTCTGAAAAATTAACTACTGTTTCAACTATCATAGTCTTTTCCAGTCCAGTTATTTTAATAATTAAGATTCGATTTGAAGTTCATTTTCATTTCAGCATATTATAATTTTTGTCAACATTTTTTTCTTCATCAAAAGGTTGGTTTGAAGTCATGTCAACAACATTAACTGTTCTAATCTGTATACTCTTCATTAAATAAGATGCTATTTCATTCTCTGGAGTTTGGTTTGTATTTCATAATCTATTTAAAACAGATTTAAAAGAAACCAATCACTGCCACAAATGTCACATGTTTTTGAAGACACATGGGATATTTCTTAATTGCAAATGTCCTACTATGAAATTGATTAAATTATCTGTGAAGTAAAATGGAGACATACATTAGTAGTGATAGTGAATATTATTAATATCTGCTTCTGCATTCAGAAAAGCATGAAAGCCTTTCTTAAGGGTTTAAAATATTTCTTATTATGAAAATTTCTCACTTAATTTATTATAAGCCAATTAAAGAAAACTATTATAATTATGAACATTAGAGCAGACTAATTACTATAAATATACTTTTTTCTCATTGCTGTAGCAAGGCAAATTTTTCCCACCTGAAGTGGGAGTAAGATATTTTCGTGAGGGGTATGAAGTTTTGGGAATTCTCCTATCTTTCTACAACAAACAGCCTTGTAGGCATCAAATCCTAAATTCATTTAAGGGACAAATACAAAGATCAGGAAAGGGAAGGCTCTAACCCCACTCAGCCTCTATATTAGGATGAACCACCTGAAGTTACTGATATTTGACCACTGTGGAGGCACAGAATTGACAATTTCATATACTTCAGCTTATAAAGTCAATGTTCAATTTTTTAAGTTTATTTATTTATTTTGAGAGAGAGAGCGCGCGAGAGAAAGAGCCAGGGAGGGGCAGAGAGCGAGGAAGAGAGAGAAAGGCCCTAGCAGGCTCCACACCATCAGCACAGAGCCCGATGCAGGGCTGGAACTCATGAACTGTGAGATCATGACCTGAGCGTCTTGATGTTCATTTTTAATACAATTTTCTTTTGTTTTAGACTATGTTCTCCATAAAGAAGTTCTGTGGCAGTGTCTACATTGCTACTCAAGAGGAGTGGCAGGTGCTAATACCATGTGGACAGGAAACTTTGTCGTTCTTTGTCATTGATTCAACCAGACAAGCTGTTTTTTTATCTTTTATATATAATGGAGTTCCCAGTAAACATTGTTTATAAAGAAAGAGACCCACATTTCTAAAAAAATTTAAAAATGTTAAAAAATCATAAACTCCAGTATTACAAAAAAAGAGAGTGAAATGGTAGTATCATAAAAATACAGAGGTGATCTCATCCAATACCCTCAGCTTTAAAGGACACCGAGGCCCTGAGAGATTAAGGGTTTTCCCAAGGACCACAGTGCTAGTCAATGTCAAACACACTACAGACCCAACTTCTTTCAATTCAAGTCCAACATTCTCTTCAATATAGCATTTGACAATATTACTGCCTTATAATTATAACCCAAGCCTTTCATTTTCTAGGCTATGTCTGTATAGTTCCTTCATCTATGATTTGTGACCTATGCTCTCCAGATACTCCTTTATCCTCATTTCTTCTTCTGACATTCCAACTTGTCAACTTTCCTACTAATAAAAGTTAGCCAGCTACCATAGCATAACCTGATTTTGACTAGTGCCAAGTACAGTGGGACCACGCCCCACTTGTTCCAGGCACTGCAGTTATATTTTTAGTCTAGGATTTCATTAGTCACTTTATGCTGGAAATGAAAGTGTCAGATGTTACTTTCCATACTGTCCCAAGTTTCTGCCACTTTAAGAATTAAAGAGGCAGAGACTATGAAATGTCACCTCAGAGCCCAGAAAAGAAAACCATAATGAGGATGAAATGGAGCATTCTGGGTGAGAAATGGACTGTATCATCATAACAAAGCTCTGTAGGAAGTCCTAGTTACCCTGCAGTAAAGCACAGTCAATTCATGCAGCTTGAAAGATAGAAATAGCAAACCATTTTCTTAAAGGAAAAAAAAACGCTCTTGTTTAGTACTGGTGAGACCGCATCTTTATGGAAAAAAAAGGTACCATCTTCAACTAAGTGAACTACTCTCAGAATGAGGGGAAAACAGTTACAAAGTCCAATTTTAATGTCTGTGAGATATAGAGATGGTAAAAACGCTCTGACTGCCCAAACTCACCATTTGTATGAACAGATACTTTGTAAATCTAATGTCAAGATTTTAAATATAAATCAGGGCTGGGTCTGCCTTGTATATTCTACAGCACAAGATACCAATGACTCTGCAGGTGACCATGCAGCTGGTGTAGAAAATTGAATTAGAATGTATCCAAATTTCTCTCTCTTTTCAGCTCAGGTCATGAACTCCGAGTCAGGGATCAAGCCCTACACCACATCGGGCTCTGTGCTGAGCGTGGAGCCTGCTTAAGATTCTCTCCTCTCCTTCTGTCCCTCTCTCACTCTCTCAAAAACAAATAAACTTAAAAAAATAAATGTATCCAAATTTAAAATGAAAAATAGAGCAATCACAAGAAGTGTCTGACCAAGTAAATTTGCTCTCACAAAGGAAGAAGGTTATTTTAAGACCTGAAGAACCTAAACCACTTATCAATAAAGCTGAGGCACACTTATCAATGTACAGCACAGTATACTTCCACAAAGAATTGAAATCAAATGACACACATTTTCCCCTGTGATTTGATAGTGTGATGATATATCTTTTAAATATTAACTATGTCGGAGGAGGACAAGATGGCGGAAGAGCAGGGAGCTCTGTAATCCGCGCACGCCCGTATGGATTGAACTGAGAAGGACTGAAGGGATAAAACTTGGATTTGCAAGTGGGGGAAAGAAGAAACAGATGCCAGAAAGAAGACAACC
>CM053571.1:84190288-84230072 GCA_028646485.1 Cryptoprocta ferox | reverse complement strand
AAACTGAGGGGGGAAGGGGAAGGGGAAAAGGTAAAGCGGGGTGATGGTCTTGGTGGAGGTCACTGTGGGGAAGAGCACTGGGTGTTATATGGAAACCAACCTGACAATAAACTATAAAGTTTAAAAAAAATAAAAATAAAAATAAAAAAAATAAATAAATATTAACTATGTCAATTTTATTTTGCCAATTTGTATGAAATTGTTATAATAACAAACCTTTTTTTTCTTCACCACCAAAAATGCCAATGCCATTTGGATGAGTATGCTTGCTCATCCCATTAATTGATTTATTAAATCCTCACAGAAACTTGTGTCTGTTTCCACTTTTCTGTTTTCCTTTTCTTAAATCCTTATCACATATTTTTAAATACGTCACTTTAGGACATTGTCATAACTCTTCTTTGTCAAAAAGTTTTTTTGATGAACAAAATAATCTAGTTATTTTTCCATGGGTTAACACCAGAATTTTTGTCAAGTTCTCCCTAAAAGTATATTTAAAATTTTTTTTAATGTTTATTCATTTATTTTGAGAGAGAGTGCTTGTGCACAAGCGGAGGAGGGGTGGAGAAATAGGGAGAAAGAGAATCCCAAGCAGGCTCTGTGCTGACATGGGGCTCGATCTCATGAACTGTGAGATCATGACCTGAATGGAAATCAAGAGTTGGACACTTAATCGACTGAACCACCCAGACTCCCCTAAAAAATTATTTTTTAATTTGATCAAGAGTCTGTTAAACCTATCATTAAGTATGAGGAAAATTAATAGTCATTCTAACATTTTTGAGCTCTTATAATTTTCCAGACACTGTGCTATGAGCTTCACAAAAATTTGTGACTTTATATACTAACAAGAACCCTAGCAAGTATCATTATTATCCCTAATTTATAGATAGTAAACTGAGCTTAACAACTTTAGGCAGCCAATAAGTGAAGGAGGCAGAATCCAAGTCTGGGCCATTTTGATTCCAAGCCCATGTTATTAGTTATCATGATATACTGCCTTCTCATCAAGTACTACAATATGTATATCTTTCCATCTATTCAAGAATCCTTATATATGCAGCAGTTAAATGTGACACGCTTTTTTATATTTCTTTATATTTCTCAAGCTAATTCCTAATTTCATTCTTTGTTCTGTTGAAATTGTGAATAAAATTCCCCTGTTGTTTCATCTAAGTGGTCATTACATTATTAATAATTACTAATTTTAGATAATTTTCTTAAATCCAATAACTTTAGTGAGATTATTTAATTCTAGGATATCTACACAAAAAATTATATCATTTACAATGATAATTTGTCTCATTCTTTCAAAACACTCTAGCTTTTATTGTAACATGTCCGGTTGCATTGACCTTCTGTAATACTATTAAATAAAAAGTGCAAAAAATAATTTAATGGAAAGAGAAGGTCTTTTGATTTACCAATTAAGAATGATGTAGCTTTGGGGTGCTTGGGTGACTCAATCAGCTAAACATCCGACTTGGGCTCAGGTCATGATCTCGCGATCCACTAGTTCGAGCCCCGTGTCAGGCTCGGTGCCGAAAGCTTGCTGAGCTTACTTCAGATCCTGTGTCTCCCTCTCACTCTTTCCCTCCCCTGCTCACGCCCTGTCTCTCTCTCTCTCTCTCAAAAATAAATAAACATTAAAAATTTTTTAAAAAAGAATGACATAGCTTTTAGTTTGAGACACTCTTTTATTAATTTTTTAAAGTATTGATTATTTTTAATGATAGATACATTAGATTTTATTAAATTCCTTTTCAGTGTCTGTTAAGATTATTTTTTCTTGTTTAATCTACTAATATGAAATAAATGCATTCATATCAAACCATCATTTGTAATACAAACTACTTACTCACGTTAAGTGTTTTTCACCATGGTGGAGTATATGAATTTATTAACATTTAATTTAGAATTTTCTTTCTAATAAAAAGTGAGATTAGTTGGTAATTCTTTCATGTACTATTTTTTTCAAGTTTTGGTATCATATGTGGTACTTCATTAAATGATTTGCTTATTGAATCAATCAGAACACCAACCAGAAACAAATATTATATAGTCAAATTAAGATAATTCCCAAAAAGATTAATAAACTGACAAAGTACAGACAGGTAAGCAGGAAGTAGGGGGAAACATAGGTGACTAACACACTTGGATCTTAGAAAGGAGTGGTCACCAGAACCTGGAATGAGAGACTAACTTGAAAATGGTCACTTTGAGAAAACCTGTGATCTTCATTCAGGATCTCAAACAGTGAGCTCCTCAGAAAGAGATCCAAGGGAATAAATACTGCACCCTAGCTTTCTTCTTCCTCCTGTCTCCTGCTGGGTTTCCAGTTTGGCTGGACCCAGCAAGAAAGGAAAGGGCAGGCAGACTTTTGATGTCAGTACAGCTGGGCAGAGGGCAGAGTGGAGAAGGAAAGTGGATCTTAGGAGCTCACATAGGACACACAGCTCACACGGGTTTTAAGGGCTCTGGGGTGAAGCATACATAGGTTACTGAAATGAGTTATTCCTTGAAAATTTAAATGGATGATTTTCAAAGGTTTTGTGACTTTGGAGACTATATTTTTTAAATCATTGGCCAATTTTTAAATTTATTTCCTGATGATTACATTAAAAAGGTTTTCTACATCTTGAGTAAATTTTAATACTTTTTCTTCAGAAAGTTATTCATCATTGAAATGTATAAGTTGTATGCTTTAATAAGTATAAAATCCCTTATGATTTCTATCTGCTCTTCATTTATTGTTAAATCCTCTCTCATTTCAAACTGAGTTTGTAGATTCCTTTGTAGATTTTCCATTGGTTTGGCTTATTTTTAAAAACTAGTTCTTGGATATATTTATCAATTTAACTGTGACCTTTCTTCTAATTCTATCTTATTTTTAATGTTTTTATGTATATATGCATATATGTATGTATATATGTGTGTGTTTATATATATATAAAACCTCCTTCCACTTGGATTCTTAAATTTCATTGTTTTTCTTTTACTTCTATCTTTTCAAATGAATGCTTGATTCATTTTTTTTAATTTTCAAAACATGTGAAAGTGTTGACTTCTGAATATACCTCTGGCCAAATCACACAAGCTTTGATATGACATTTTTTTTCTTTGCTAAGCTATTGAATTGTTGAACTTTTATATGCTATTTGTGCTATGGTCATTTGTGAGGATATTTTATATATTTGTTTTTATTTGAGAGAGAGAGAGTATGAACTAGGGAGAGGGACAGTGGGAGAGACAGAGAGAGAGAGAGAGAGAGAGAGAGAGAGAGAGAGAGAATCCCAAGCAGGGTCCACACTCAGCACAGAGTCCAACTCAGGACTTGAATCCATGATCCTGGGATCATGACCTGAACTGAAATCAAGAATTGGATGCTTAACTGACTGAGCCACCCAGGGACCCCTGGGGATGCTTTAAATAATAAAGAATTTTTATTAAAATTGTTATTACATTTTATTTTAGGTAACCAAGGAATATGGCCTACATGGTCCCTACCTTCTGTAAAGTAACCCTTCTGCTGTATTTAATATTTATCATTTTCATTTTTAAAAATTTCATGGTATATATTCTGTGTCTGCTAGCAAAACATATTACTTCTTTTTAAATTTATATAATGGCATGATACTGTATCCTTTTTATTCTTGCTTCTTTTTAGCAGAATTTTATATTTTTCAGATCCATTCATGGTTGCAAATAACCATAGGTTATTCATTTGGACTGCGTTAGAACTTTAAATTGCTTGTATGATCCACAGTTCATGCCTCTATTCCTCTGTAGATGGACAGTTAAGTTCTCTTTGATTTTTCCAAGTATAAACAGTGTTACATAGCTCTCCTTACACACATGAAGAAGAATTTTTATAGGGTACTTAAGTTATGCACATCTTCAACTTGGAAAGATATTACAAATTATGTTCCAAATTGATTATAACAATCTCTGAATACTTTTTACTTTAGAAATGTACTGAGTTTTTGAATTATGATTTCATGTTAATAAATGCTCCTTTAACACTTGAAAAATATGTAACCTATACAATAAACCAGAATGATACGTTGTTAAATTTCAGAGAAGCGTTTTAGTGTAGTACTTACATGAGTAGGCTCTGACTCCAGAATTTCAGGGTTCAAAGTCCAGCTTCTCCACAAATTTTATGCCATGGGCAATTAAAATATCAGTAGCTCAATTTTTCTGACTGTAGCTGGGGATAAGATTAATACTTACTTATATGGTTATGGTGAGGGTGAAATGAACTAATGAAGAAAGTGCTTAAAACAGTGACTGGCACATGGTTAGTACTCAATAAATATTAGCTTTATCATTATTATTATCATATCAAATTTACAGGGACTGGAAAGAGTTATGTAGATCAAGAGTAGGAACTCCTTTTTAAAAAAGGCTGTGAAATTGTATTAGTGAAATTGTATTGCTTTGCTGTTGAATGTCATAATTAATTTAATACAGGTCATGCAGGGGCACTTGGGTGGCTCAGTCAGGTAAGTGTCCAACTTTGGCTCAGGTCATGATCTTACGACTCATGAGTTTGAGCCCTATATCAGGCTCTGTGCTGACAGCTCAGAGCCTGAAGCCTGCTTCAGATTCTGTGTCTCCCTCTCTCTCTGCCCCTCCCTTGCTCATACTCTGTCTCTCTATCTCTCAAAAATAAATAAATATTAAAAAAATTTTAAACTAATATAGGTCATGCAAAACTTTATGGGATTCAGTAGCAGGAACAAACTCAATTGTTTCTCTTTGGGATTTCTTGAGACAATAATAACACAATAATGAAGAAAATCATGAATAGAATGCATGAATAGGTGTATTGAAACCACAGCAAACTAAAATTATGATATTTAATGTAAATGGAAATTTTGGAGATAGGGACTGAATATTCTAATATTGATACCTTATCTTGAAATCTTCCAAATCAGTGTGAAACAAAATACAGTGTTTGAAAAGTTTAATGTCCATTGAGATATCATGTAAATGAAAAGAGAAAGCAAAGAATGGCATCATTAAATTTTAATTTATGAATAGTTAATGAATAATGCAATTGAATGAAGCAAAAAATTAACTATAAGTAAGGAAGCTAAATTTTCTTATAAGACAAAATTATCCTTAATTAAAATTAAAAATAACCTTAACAGGCTGTGACTTATAAGAGGGACACCCAAGTCCAAAACTAGTAAGTTAGAAGTTAGGGCAAGACTCTGTACTACTCCTTCATGAATACAGAGCAGTTTATTACCATTTTATCTGGGTAGGCATTACAATGAAACAGCAATAGACACAAAGGCAATAAAAGACATAGTTAATCTTATTTTCAGATGCCTACCTGGCAAAGATATTGAAACTTGATTGCAAAGAGATGGCTACCAAAAGTAAGATATGAGGCAGCACTCTCTCATTTGGGAGTACAGTTTTCTGACTGTATTAGTTTCTTATTGCTGCTATAACAAATCACCATAAACTTAAGGCTTAAAAAGACATACATTTATTATCTTGCAGTTCCAGAGGTCAGAAGTCTAAAATGGGTTGGCAGCCATGTGTTCTTTCTAAAGGATCTATGGCAGACTCTATCTCTTTCCTTTTCCCAGTTTCTAGAGTCTGTCTGCATTCCTTGGGTCATGGTTCCACATCATTGGCTCTATCATCAAGTCCCCTTCTCTGGCTCTGACCCTCCTATTTCCCCTTTATAAGGACCCTCATGATTACACTGGGCCTACCAAGATAATTCAGGATAATTTCCCCATTTGAAGACTTAATCACATCTACAAAGTCCTTTTTGTCATGTAAGATAATAGATACACAAGGTTTGGGGATTAGGACACACACTGAGTCCCCAAAGTACTTGTGTTCCACTCAAGATGGGAGATACTAGAGTGTGTTAATGAGAATAATCTAGTAAAAAAAAAAAAAAAATGATGTTGCCAGAGAAAGAAGACAAGACAATAAAATCCTTAAGAAATGAAAGGAAAGGCGTGCCTGGGTGGCTCAGTTGATTAAGCATTTGACTCTTGATTTTGGCTCAGGTCATGATCTCAGGGTTGGGGGATTGCACCCTGTATTGAGCTCCTCACTGAGCATGAAGCCTGCTAAGATTCACTATCTCTTTGTGTCTGCCCCTCTCCTCTGCTTGTGCGCTCTCTCTCTCTCTCTCAAATTAAAAATTTAAAAAAAAGAAATGAAAGGAAATAGCATCCAAGTATGCTTATTCCATTTTAGTAGTACTTGGCACATTTTAGGGGCTTGGTAAATGTTTGCAAATACATGCTATTCTGAAGTCCAAGTATTTATTTAGAAGATGCCAAAAGGCAGAGATTTGTGCTACATTTGCAATATTCATAGCAAAATTAAACAAAAGCAAAGTTATCTAGTAATAAGTTAAAAATACTACTTCAAAATCTTACTTAAGAGAAAGATATGAATATAATTGAACAATAAAAACATAAATAGAAAATATCAAAATGTGTAAGATATTCCCAAAGTAATATTTAAAAGAAAATATACTTTTCTGAATATATATAACTGATATCATCCTAAGATGGGAAAGAAACAAATTAAACCAAATACAGTTGGAAATAAAAGTGATGCAACTAAGAGTAGAAACAAGCATGCTTGGGGAAGAGGAAACAAAAATCAGTAAAAAGTGAGCACCAGAAACAATAATTAACTGGGAATAAGGGGTTAAAGCAACTGGCCATTCATTCCTTCATTTCCTGTTTCATTCATTTCCTTCAGGAGGTGGAAAGACCCCTGGAGAAAAAGGCAGATGACCATCTTGTCACCCAGACCTCCAGGTAAATAGACTAGAAATATTTGTTAGGAAGAAGAGTACTTATTTCTGGAATGCCTTTAATAGGAAGTCTCAGGCTAAAGATTGTTTAAAGCAAATAGAATTCAAGATCTAAGGGGTGTGGCTCTTTAGAGAATGCCACATGGGCTATTCACCCAGGATATAAAATTCAGGTGTTTCATAACTAAAACACTTTCACTGTGGCAGTGCTCCAATCAACCTCACATAGAGATCTCTCTATTCCACATCAGAGGAGCATATTTGAAGCAGCAAGGATCTCTCTCTGTTGCATCTGAACTTTTTGACTTCCTGTATCCTTGATCTTACTTGGTGAAACTTGTTACTAGGTAAGATTTCTGATTCATCTGAGTCTGGTTTTTCAATCCAATCTTGTGCATTGTTAACTCATTAATCAATGAAAAAGCCTAACATCAATGATCAACTATTGGCTCAATTCAAAAAAATTTTGATCAATTTTATTTTAAAAAATAATTTAAATTGTGACAAATATTCTCCATTATAACATTCATTCAGCGAGAAAGCAAAGTAGCTTTGGTAACTCTTTAAAAAAAGAATATAGTCAAATGGCCATTCCATAAAAGACCTACATTAATAAAATCAATGAGACAAAAATATAAAAAGTCATTATATAATGTGTATTCCATTGTCACAGATTCACTGTAAAACTTTGTAAAAATATCAAAGAATAATATATAGATAACAATAACTGTTCAAAATATTTAAAATTAAAACATAGCGTAAACAAGTCTATGAAGAAAAAACTGTTTGGATTCCAAAACCTAAAAAAGAAATACCACAGAAGGTTTATTAGACTAATTTCAACTACAGAATGATATATAAGCATCCAAATATTATAAAAACTGGCAGTGATTTATCCCAAGATTTTAAACTGATGCAGCAGGAAGAAAACAGTTAACGTGACTCATCATATTAATAAGGGGGAAAGAAAAATTAAAATCTTCTAAGCTTCTCAGTAAATGCCAAGAATGTATTTAACAAAATCCAATATTTGTTCTAAATTTTATGTCTAAGACTAATGTCATTGGGAATTTCTTAACAGACCATAAAATATGTCTATTTCTAGTCATGTGTGTATATATATTTAATCCAAATTCATTGGAGTCATTCCTTTTAAAAAATAATAATGAACGCCCCATTTTTAGCATTTCTGCCTAATATATGAATAATACTTGCAATTCATGTATTAATATTATTGGCAATTACTATTCAAGCAGGAAAAGAAATAGGGATACAAACATAAGAATGAAGATATAATTGAACTATATTTGCAGATGGCACGAATATGTATCTGGAAAGAAAAAAGAATAAAATTATTACTAGAGACAATAATCCAGCAAGGCTCCAGACTGTAAGATAAACCCACCAAACCTAATTGCATCTCTTTATAAAAAATGATACCTGACTAGAATAATTTAGAAACAGAATTAATTTCACTGATCATAGAGGTCAAGATATTTAAGTGCCAGAATATTCATTTAATTTAGGTCATAAGGGTTTAGGGGTTCTTAATAGCATAACAGAATAAGCAACATATTAGAATTCTGGGTGGGAGAACTTAAATACAGAAAAGATGTCAGTATATCTGGAGTTGTCATAGATAATAAATTATTGGTAATAATAAATGCTATTTATTGTTTACTATGTGGCAGTTATTATGAAAAGGGTTTTAGTTGCATTTTCTGATTAATCACTAATCCTATGAGCTAAATTCTATTCTAATCTCTTTGCAGTCAAGGAAATGGAAGATAAGAGAAGTCAACTATTTGTCACTTTGTAAGTGACAAAGGCTAGACTCAAATGACTATGTATACTTCGGACAAATTGAAAAATTGTTAGTGAAGCTTATTGAGAACAATAGGCAAAAAGTAGCAGCACATTTTTTCTCTTAAAGACATTAAAAACAATAAACTCCTTGTACCAGATTTTTTTTAAACTTCCAAGTGATAATTACATATTTGTATTTTTTGAGGCTAGCTACAAGTGGTGTGTTTGATTAAAAATTAAAATAAGGAAGTCATTTGTTAACATATAATTAGAATATGAGTTTCTGCCAAGTATCTAAATTGCTCTGGGCACTGAGCCCATTTCAGACCCATGTTGTCTATGACCTCTAACTGGCAGGTACCCGGGGCCTCACAGGTGTGCCCACAGTGCAGGGCACAGGCACTAGAGAAGCCATGGCCATGCCCAGCTCGGTGCTGCTCTCTGCCAGACTCTGGAGCTCACCACATAATGGGGGTGGCCAGAGGGGGATGCCTCGAGAACACATTTCCAACTTGGAGTTCTCTGCCAAAACTTCACACTTGCCTGAATCTGTGTATCTCACTAAAATGATTAATAATTCCTGGAGCACCCCAGTGACTCAGTCAGTTAAGCGTCTGACTTCAGCTCAGGTCATGATCTTGAAGTTCATGAGTTTGAGCCCCACATCTAGCTCTCTGCTGTCAGCAGGGAGCCCGCTTTGGATCCTCTGTCCCCCTCTCTCTACCCCTCCCCAGTTCATATGCTGGCTCTCACTCTCTCTCTCTCAAAGTAAATAAACATTTTAAAAAATGATTAATAATTCCTGTGCTTTTTCTTTCTATTCTTTAGGCTTTATTTCATTTTATAAGTCTAAAAACCAAAATTATTCCCATATATGCTGGTGTATGCTGATTTGACCCTGTTTTATGATCTAATTTCTTATGTTTAAGGTACTCATTTCTACTTCCCCTAAACCTCTTGATTTTTTCAAAATTTTATTTGCTTGATCATTTTTAAATACTTTTTATATGTTGATTTTGCCTTTCCTTAACATAATCTTTGTTTCCAAACATTCATCCCATTTGTTTTAATGCTCTTAACATTCTAACTTTCCAGTATTAGCCTGCTTCTTATTCTTTGTGAAATTTCAAATTATTCATAATTCATCTATTCCATTTTTTAAATGGTTCTTTAACTTTTGGTCATAATATTTATTCATAAATATTTTTCAGTATTATGTGTTTCTAACAATTCTTGATTTTTCTTCCTTTTATTATTTTAAGTATAAATATTTTCCCACTTGCACATGAATTATTTTTTTCTTCATGATGTGTCATCATGATGGCTGACAAAAGTCATAGTTGAGAGAGTAGTAAGAGAGAGGATAATCCATCATAACAGGAAAAACCACAGGCTCTTTCCTCATTTCCTGTGTAGCTTTCTTTTAAAGAAATGTTTATTTTTCAGAGAGAGAAAGAATGCAAGTGGTGGAAGGAAGAGAGAGGGAGGAGAGAGAATCCCAAGCAGGTTCTGCACTGTCAGTGCAAAGCCCGATGTGGGGTTTGAACCCATGAACTGTGAAATCATGACCTGAGCCGATATCAAGAGTCTGACGCTTAACCAACCAAGCCACGCAAGCACCCCTCCTGTGTAGCTTTCTGTGGCCATCCCTACCCCCACCCCAAGTCTTAACCTTGGGCAGGTTAATAATCCTAGCCAGGTGATAAAAATTCTCCCCAATCTATACATCACACCCTCCTGTGATCACTGTGATTTTCTTAAATATATTTGTCATCCATTATTTTCACGAGATCTAAAATCCATGGTTGTTAACTTCTAATAATTTAGGGCAAGCCACACCACATTTATGGCACAGGATAGGCAGGGCATTAGTCAGAGGTTAAATTATTACAGGTATGATCTGACTTTGGCAGAGGGACCAGCTAATGTTGAACTTCCAGCCAGCATTCACAGAGGAATGTTAACATTCCTGAGTCTGAGGCCCTGCTTCTAACACTTCTTACCTGACATTTATTATTATTATTATTATTGAGATATATTTGACATATAATATTATGTTAGTTTTAGGTGTACAACTTAACAATTCTATATTTGTTTCTGTATTGCAAGATGATCACCTCATTAAGTCTAGTTAGCAGCCATTGTTAGTTACAATTTTTTTACCTTATGATGAGAACTTTTAAGACCTACCCTCTTTCTATCTTTGGTTTCTCTACCTTTTTCTCCACTTGGCTCTAGGATTCTCCCAGTACATGGGCCTCCTCTCATCCTTCCCTCATAATGGGGGACAAGTTGATGTTGGCTGGACCTGAGGTTTCCTCTAAATTGAGATACAGTTAGTCTTTGCTAGTCCCTCCTGTTATTGCTAAAACCCCTGCTCCAAAGCCCATTTAACTTACCGGAATCCTAAGAGAAAGAAAGTCTATTTAAACTCTTTGATATGGATCCATATACAGCATCATGACTTCTCCGATTCTTTGTTTTCTCAAGTTGAACAGGATCATATTCTGAATTGATTAGAATTCCAAAGGGTAACAAAATCAGTCTTCAGAACTCAGGTCTCAAAGTTGATTCTCCCAATGTCATGCTGTTTTACCCTTCTGTTTGTTCCTTTAGGAGGGCCTAATTAAATGGAAACTTTCACCCCTGATGGAATTATCCTATGTAAGAGACTTAATGTTCTGGTTATTTATTGCTGTGTTACAAATTACCCCCAAAACTTAGCAGCTTAAAGCAATAACCAATTTATTATGTTTTATAATTCTGTGAGTCAGCACTATGGGCAGGATTCCACTGGTGATTCTTCTGCTCCATATGGCCCTACTGAGGTCATCTGTTGGTATTCGGCTGTGCCAGAAAGTCCAATACAGCTTCTCTTACACTTCAAGAATGTCAGCAGACATGGCTGGAAAGCGGAACTCTGTGAGGTCTGTCAACCAGGGCACCTACATGTAGCCTTTCCAGCATATCCGGGGTAATCCTAAGTTTTCCATGGTGGCTGAGGACTCTCAGAGAGAATGTTCTCAGAGAAAGGAAGTGAAAGTTGACTTTTTTTGGCCTTGCGTAGAACACTGGTGAGGGTCACTTCTGTCATATTTTATTGCTCAAAGCAGCCAAAGACCCACTCAGATTCAAGTGGAGGGGAAGGAAGCTTATGGCCCTCCTATTGTAGGGAGTATAATTGGCCAAGGGGCCCAGGCACTGCATTTTGAAGTCCACATCATGATTTGAGTATGGAGGACACAATAAGGCAGACCTGTTCCTGAAAGACATAAGACTCGTTTTTCAGCCAACTTTGAACCAAGGACTCCCCAACAACTCTGCCAAAAATTCCTTGGATACACAACAATCTGGAATGCATTCACCTTTCTCTCCCTCCCTTCTTCACTCAGAGTCAGACTTACACTGGTGTCTGTATGTCTCTCCCAGCCTCTCCTGTCTCTGTCGCTGTTTCCTTTCACAAAGCCATTGCCTCTGATAACATTCTTGCACATTTAATGTTATCTTGGTTTTTAGTTCTTAAGGACTCATGCCAACATAAAATTTTACCTCTTGGTAGGAGGAGGGTTAAAGAATTTGTGGCTATCTTCAATCACATCATTTCTTATTCCATGCTCTACCCCTGGAACCTTCTCAAAGTACCCAATTTCACCTGGAGTGCATAGATACCGGCCTACACATTAGACCCTGCCCCACTCCCATCCCTAGCCACAGCTGCTTGAACCCCAGATCGACTCCCAATTCAGGCAACCCAATGCTGAGCTGAAGCAATCACAGTGTCTCTGGTAGGAATTACCATTCGGTTAGCGATAAGTAGCTGTGCTGCCAGAACGGTAGCCCCGAAAGCCAGAGTCAGCACCATAATAAGCCAAAACTTTGGAGGAGCCCAAACCAAAAGCCTTGTCGAAGAAGCAAGTTTAGAGAGAAGAAAATAAGATGCACAGGCAGAAAGAAGAGACACAATGCTTGAGGCAGAGTGATAGAGAGAGTTCCTGAGATAAGGGATGTATTTCCGGTTTCTGTGAGGCACAGGTGTACATTGTACAAAGGAGTTCTATGACAATCCACTGAATTGTTTCCCCCCAAAATTCATATGTTGAAATCCTAAGCCCCAATACTTCAGAGTGTGACCTTATTTGGAAGTAGGGTCATTGCAGATGAAATTGGGTGACATGAGATCATACTGAAGTAGGGTAGGCCCTTATTCCAATATGATTGTGTCCTTATCAAAAGGGAGAGTTTGGACACAGACACAAACACATAGGGAGAACACCACGCAAAGCTAAAGGGAGAGATGATGCTTCTACAGGCCGAGGAACACCAAAGATTTGTAGCCAACCACCAGAAGCTAGGAGCTGGAACAGAATCTCCCTCAGAGCCTTTAGAAGAAACCAACTGTACCAACAACTTGATCTCAGACTTCTGGCCTCCAGACTGTGCGACCATAAATTCCTGTTGTTTAGACCATTCAGTATGTGATAGCCTGGCAAACTAATGTTACCCCTGTTACTTAATAATAAAACCTGTTTCTATTTGAGCTAATTTGAGTGGTTTTCTGTTTCTTGCAAAGAAAAAAAAAAGATATGAATCAAAAGGCCTGACTTATATCACCTATGCTCTGAACACAGAGAACACCCTCTGGCAGAGCCGGATTCTTCTCAGAAAATTATTCTGAATCTCCTCCAGGGCAAAGAAAAATGAATGAGCAAAGTTTAAAGTTCTCTTCTAAAGAGTATGTCAAAATAGTTTCAGCCTGGAAAACTTTAAAGGCAGATAAATCCAGAATTTTGCCTTGACAAAACAAGCTCTCAATTAAGCAACCTCAGTATATGTAGCTTTGGGTGATGTTCTTCCCTCATATTCCTTCCAGGATAAACTATTAGCCAAAAATAGAGTAACCACTCATTTTTATATGGGATCACTATTCATAGTCCAATTAAGAAGCAGGAAATAGATACCAACAAATTTTAGTTTTGGAAGAGAGGATCAGCGATAACAGTGATAATTAACTAGCAAGATCACGCTGTCGGCACGTTAAACAAAAATTATCTTTCTATCTCCCACAGCAAGCGTGTACATCCAGCCTCACTCCAAAGTGAATCTGAAAGATGAAAATATAAATTTAAAGCAGGGAGGGGACATAGAAGGAATGAGAAACAAGAACAACTTAACCACACATTAGCAATTCTAACTCCTCTGTCTGGGAGTAGTCATTAACCACCCTAAATTCCACAGGAGTCTAATGACTCTGAATGAGTATCTATAAAAGTCACAAATGATCTAATATCGTCCCTGATTTACTAGGTATGAAGTAGCCATATGTAAAACCTGACTGTTATATATATAATATTGGCCTGAAAATCCCAGGCTTCCAAGGAAGTGGCAGACTAGGGAGGACAATACTACGAATTAATAAAATTATAATTTAGAGACATTAGCAAATGGCCTTTTTAAATATGGAGTACTCCAAAGTGAAGCTTCCAAAGAAGAAAAAAAAAATTTAAGTATTTATTTTGAGAAAGAGGGAGGGAGAGTGTGAGTGGGGGAGGGGCAGAGAGCAAGAGAATCTCAAGCAGACTCCCTACTGTCAGCACAGAGCCCGATGTGAGGCTTGAACTCGTAAACCATAAGATCATGACCTGAGTTGAAATCAAGAGTCTGTCACTTAACTGACTAAGTCACCCAGGCGCCTCCAGCGGAGAAAATTTTTTTGACTTCAAACATGCTGATTGGGTTTCAAAAGATAAGCCTTCCTAAGCACTGACCTTTGTGATAGAGTTTAATACTGTGTTTGTTAAAGACGGGGGCTTTATAAAACTCATCACTTCCTATAAACAATTGTAAGCCTTTTTTTTTCTTTCTAGAAAGAAAAAAAATTTTGACTAATGACTAGTCATGCAGATATCTGTAAATCCCAGGGAAATTTCCCAAGTGCCATGGCTTTCTAAATAGAGATTTGTTTCTCCAAATCTGAGTCCTCACTTCACCAAGTTGGCTGTTATTTCATGGAGACCCGCCATCTTAATATTGTGTCTTCTCATCCATGAATGTGATATATGTCTCCAACTTAGTTAAGCTTCTTTAATGTCACTCAGACAACATTTCATAGTTTTCTGTGTATGGGTTGTGCAAATCTCCTGTCACATTTATCCCTAAGTATTTTATGGTTTTAATATGTTATTATGAATTCTATTTTTAATTTTATTTTTCAATTGTCTGTTGATAGCACATAGAAATATTATGTACTTACATATATTGACCTAGTAGACTATGACTGTGCCAAATTCACTTATCCATTCTAGCAGTTCTTTGTTAAAGTCCCCAGGATTTTCTCCATTAAAAAAAAAAATGTCATTTGAGAATAAGTAATTTCGATTCTTTGTTTCCAGTCTTGAACGTTTTATTTCCTTTTCTTGCCTTATTGTCCTAGTTAGGCCTTCCAGTACAATGTTGAATAGAAATAATTAGAGCAGGTATCTTTGCCCCAGTCCTGATCTTAAGGGGACAGGATTCAGTCTTTCACAA
Source organism: Cryptoprocta ferox (assembly GCA_028646485.1). NCBI lineage: Eukaryota > Metazoa > Chordata > Mammalia > Carnivora > Eupleridae > Cryptoprocta > Cryptoprocta ferox. Next base: position 84,214,936 of record CM053571.1, on the reverse strand, counting down.
TTAAATATGATGTTAGCTGTAGGCTTTTCATATATATCCAATGGATCTTTTAAAAATAAAATTTAGATCAGGTTATTCATTTGACCAATATCCTCCAGTGGTTTCCCAAATCATTTAAAATAACTTCCTAAATCCTTAAAATGGCCTACAATACATGGCTTTCTGTCATCTCTCTGAGCTCATCCCTACTAGCCGTTATTCTTCCCTACTAGCAGTCAGCCACACCAGCTTGTTGCTTCAAACATTGAGTTGCCCCCACCCCTGTACTTTTGCACTTGTTCCTGCTGCCTGATTGCTCTTCCCCAGATAGCCATTCTGTTCTCTGCTCAAATTTGACCACATTAGTGAGGCCCTTCTTGACAACTTTATATAAAATAGACACCCCACCCCCACATTGTCTAAGTAGTCCCTGCCCCCATCCTGCTTATATTTACCTCCACAGAACTTATCACCAACCAACGTATTATATACTTCTTTACTTATTTATATGTCCTTCCCTTCCATCATGTAAGATCCTTGAGGGTGGAAATTTTTTCTGTGACACACTTGAGCAAATGGTTTGTGTTTAGAAACTATGTATTGAATGAAAAAATATATATGGTTCGAGAGTTAACCTGTTAGTTATCATTTGATAGAGATGATGGGAAGCAAAATCATCATCATCAATGAACTCAGAAAGTACCTAAAATCTTATGTAATTTGAATTATATCACAATCTGCTTAGTTTAATTTTAATATAAAGATCTGGGTTTGGCAATTAAAATAGGGAATGAGACTAGACTCTGGGTTATAGTTATCCATGGCATGATTGTCATAACTGAACTCAAGGAGGAATCCCCAGTTGAAAACTTGGAAAGCCATTTTTCTCAATTTAATAATCCAAGGAACATTGCCCTCAACTTCGTTGACCTTGGATCTCTTTCTAGTTGACTACAGACAGTGTTTTTATTTAAGCACAGTTGACTAAAAAGCTTATATTAGGGGCACTTGAGTGGCTCAGGTGGTTAAGCAATCGACTCTTGATTTCAGCTCAGGCCCCGATTTCATGGTTCATGAGTTCGAGCCCCGATTCCGGCTCTGCACTGTCAGCAAAGAGCCTGCTTGGGATTTTCTCTCTCTCCCTTTCTCTCTGTCCCTTCTCTCTCTCTCTCTCTCTCTCTCTCTCTCTCTCTCTCTCTCTCTTTCTCTCGATAAATAAATAAACATTAAAAAAGGTTTTAAAGAAAATAAAAGCTTACATTAAGTAAAGATATTTTGAGTCTTTATTTGATTCTTCCTGCAGAACTATGTATGGCCCATGCAGGCAAATACTTACCAATTTGTTTAGTCTTATGAATCTAGTACTCCCATCACATTTGAATGAATCTCAAGTGTACTTTATCTTATTTTTTAAAAGGTGATATATTTTCCAAAGTTACAATGCTACTAGTTTTTAAGTTCTTTGGAGATGACTTCTAAACTGTGTTGTTGATTTTTAGGGGACATTATAAAGACTCTCAAAATTTTAGAAATAGAAAAAAAATGACTTCTGAAGGAACATGTGCAGATAAAGGGGAGATCTGTCAACTATGGAAGCAAGGAAAGAGGAAGGTTACAATGGTTAACATTATACCCTCCACAAAAGAAACCCCCAGCTCAGTGACTGAATCATTCTTTTCCAGAGATAAGTACAATCCATTCTTTGTGGAAATGCATGCATAAAGCAATCTTAGACTTGTGTCATTAAATATTGTGCACATGTTACTAAAGCTTTCTAATTACAATGGTGTGCAAGAGAGAATACACTAGCTAGAAAATGAAACTGGTCTGTCACTTGATAAAATTTCCCTGTTTCTTCCCCCGCCTCCCCCCCACAAACTTACAGGATTTTGCTGTCATGGTCATATCATGGGAGTCAAGGTCTAGACAAGTATCACCTACATGCCCATATGGACATTTTGAACAAGGCTTAGAAAATCTGTTATTTCATTGCAATGTGCCAGCTTTATATTAGATTTCAGGGGCTCATAAAAATGTGACATAGTGTCATGTATAGTGTCATTTAAATAATTTATAAGGTCATTTCCCTGGAAAATAGTGATCACCTCATGAATCCATGCTCACAATCCTGGTACTGATTACTGAGTGGCTAAAGTCCCAGAGAAAAAGGCCCTTTCTTCAATAGATACTTCATAGTCAATGCATATGTTGAAAGTATTTAGTTTGACATAGTCTCACTTAAAACCTTTATTTAAAATAATCATTTATGAATTGATTGCCAGACTCTGTGGCTAGATTAATTTGGCCTTTCTGTATGGTATATCATCTCACAGAAAGGATTGTAATTGTGTTTTATCTGCTGATGATATCAATAGGCTACATAGTAAATCACCACAACTAATCCCTTCCAGGATAGTACAGTGTGTTCACCAAAAGCCATAGCATGTCTAACATTCCTTATTATTTTTTAATAATTAGATTAGGAAATATCAATATTTCTAATTAACTATGTTGAATTACTATGTTATAATAATCATGGGTGTGTAGCCCCAAACTGAAAACAGCACAGAGACACATGCTACCCTCATTTCACAATGATTAAAAAATATATACTTTCAGTTTAGACATATATGACCAGAAGCTACCAGCACGATACTAAAGCCATCCTAAAGGAATATTCTCCCACATTCCTTCAGGAGAAAATGTATATGAGAAAACTGAAACATCACCTAATTATAAAACAATTCTTAGCTAGCTCTAGGCTCTAATTTTAATGCAAAATACAAACTTGAGTCACTTATGTATGATTGAGGATTTATTTCATGCTGATTTTATTTTAACGGAAATAATCCCTATAAAGAATGAAGATGCAGCCAAAAGAGCCTTTAAGGATAATTTGAAAATAGATAGCTTGGTAGCAGGAAGGAAAATATAATTTATGTGTAAACATCCTTTGAACATTTCTGCATAATCAAACTTTTCTTTAATAGGAAAAGTAATGCCCCAATAACAACTGAACTGGCTGTTGAACATTATTTCTCTAAATGCAAAAGATACAGACATATTATATCTTAATCATAGACACTGACTTAGCTCTGGTATTTTCATTTATTTATTGATATTTATCCCTCTTTACTCATTCTACAATATTGAGGTAGATGGTAAACTATTGTATATGATGTAATTATGGAATATTAAGATATTTTAGGTTCTGTATTTGAGAATGTTTTGGTTTATTAAACAAAACTACTCTGGGGGCACCTGGGTGGCTCAATTGGTTAAACGTCCAACTTCCACTCAGGTCATGATCTCATGGTTCATGGGTTCAAGCCCCATGTCGGGCTCTGTGGTGACAGCTCAGAGCCTGGAGCCTGCTTCAGATTCTGTGTCTCCCTCTATCTTTGTTTCTCTCCCTCATGTGCTCTGTCTCTCAAAAATAAATAAACATTAAAAAAATTTTTTTTAAAACTACCCTGGTCATCTTGAGTACATCAAAGTAAATTTAGTTCAAATTATGTCCTAAGTCTTAGAACATAGAACATAGTGTGTAAAGACCAGTGTCTTAAGTTTCCAGTTCTAAGGTTAGAACTTACCTTTATCCAGCCTGAGTGTAGTACTAACTCTTAGTGTATATACTTTAACTCTTAGTGTATATACTTTTCAGTTAATTTATAGAAAAAAACTTAATTTGATTTTAAAGCTTTGTAGTCAGATGAGCTCCATCATCATATAGGTCTTTGATGATTCTTATTTACATAAATTCACTCCCACCTACCATTGTATATATTTACTGCTTTATCCTTGGTGCTTTGTTGGAATCTAGCATAGTTTCTATCATCTTCTGATCAACATGAATTTGATTATAGAGATAAGGAGAAAACAATACATATATATGACACTTTCCATCCTTATTGTAGCAGTTATGTAGTTAATGCTAGTTAATGCTAACTTCTCAGCTTAATAAATTAAAGATGTCTGGCAATTGGAACACTAGAAAGAGAACCAGAATCCTAATTTAACTTCATTTTGTGTTAATACAAAAGCTAAAATGCTAAAAATTAATCTAAAAACTGTGCATCCATTATTCATATCCAGTTGGTCTTCTGCTATTGTTCCCAGAAGAAAGTTATTAATGCATGTGAAGCACCAAGGTCAAATTTATTTTGGGTACAACATAATGTACCTATGTATTTCAGACTACTGCCATGGCATGAATCCTTAATGGCCTCATAACATTAACTTTATATTCAATCACAATTTAGAAATTATTAATGCTTATACCATGTTAATATGTAGAACCAATAGGGGCTATGGAGCAGTAACAGCAACAAAGGCCGTCAACTAATAATACTTCAAATACTATGTGGAAAATAATGATTATATATTAGTTTTTAAAATATTTCAGGTACATATAGCTTTTCCCAGTCTTAGTAGCCTGGCCTATGGGGGGAAAATCATTATCACTTTCACTTCTAATCCCCATCTATTTTCAAATAACCTTACCATAACACAGCTTTAGCACATTAATGGTAGATATCCATCACTTTCAAATTAGATATGCTTCACTGAATTTGGCTGCAATGTGAATCTATACAGAATAAGTCCTGTATTTTTCAATGACCTCCCAAATAGAATAGAATATGTGACATCATTGAAAAGATTCACTCTATAAACTTTCAGCATGGAGATTCAAGGGGCAGGAAACCCATGTCCAACAGAGGCTGCCCTTGGCATGGACCACTGCATGGCACTGACCTTGGGCCCTGGCTTCTCAGGCCTTAGTCCCTGCACCCTGCACCATGGAGATACCCACAGCCTCTGTAAGTGAGCACCAGTTTTCACAGGACTACTCCAAAGCCTGGGTTAGAGACACACTTTCCTCAGTCGGAAAACCCAGGATCCATGCAAAACTCCCTCAATAGACTCAGGCAGGCTGGTAATCAAGTACATTATCCTTAAATCCAAAATCCTAAAATTCAGACAGTTCTAAAGCCCAATAGTTTTTTGGTAGCAAAACTGATCTGAATCATTTGGCTGGAAAACCTGACCTGAACTAGGGTGAGACTATTTAGAGGCCTCATTTATCCCACTTTAGGTGAATATTCATGTTTCTCTGCCAAAATATGAATGTTTGATTACAGAGAGCTCCAGACCCTTGCTGGGACTGTTCATATAATATATATTTGTATGATAGGAAAAGATAACTCAGTAGGCAGAGAGGGAAAGATTAGGATCAGAGGTCCCTTAGTAGGGAAAAACACATATTTTGGAATAATGTGGGGAGTGTCTAACCACAGCAAACACCCTTAGGCGTAAGGTTCCTCCTAAGAATGTAATCGACACCACCTACTCCCCCTCAAGTTTCCCTGAGGAACTAGACAAAAGACCTAATTAAAAATAAATAGTAGACCATAAAACGTATGACCCGTAAGGAATGATATGGCCATAGACCATTCCTCATACAATGGAAACAACCCAATCAGGAATGGACAACCCAGCACATAGAGTTGTCAGCCAATAAGGGTAGGACCTGAGAAAGAAAGAGGGGGAAGGGAAGGGAGAGTGACCAAAACCTTACATAACAAAGGCCTTTGCCTATAGTCTTGGCATTCACTTTTGAATGTCCCCTCTCTGTAAAGAGAGCTTTCATACTATTCTTACCTTCTAATCTTCTACTCTAAAAAATTTTTGCCTGCTGCTCATTTTGTGTCCATCTCTTCATTTTTCAAAGCAGTGAGACAATGAACCCGAGGTATTGAGGTAAAAAATCCTGCAACGTTTGTACTGTATTACCTTCTAAATTCTGATATTTAAAATACAACCGGCACCTAAGGATTTGGATAAGGGATAGGAAAATCACATTTTGTAAAATTGCACAGACACGAATTTAAAACTTAATCTGCTGCTAAGTACTAATTATGTAACCTTGGATAAATTATTTAGCTTCCCTGAACTTGATTCAAGTATAAAAATGGGGACATCAGGGGTGCCTGGCTGTCTCAATCAGAAGAACATGCAACCTTTGATGTTGGGGTCATGATTTCGAGCCCCACATTGGGTCTAGAGATGACTTAAATGAACAAAACTTAAATAAATAGGAATGCGGACATCAACTAGTGCTACAAATGCTTTGATGGTACTTACCTGATTTGAGAATCACTTTTCACCATTATCTTTTCCTAAAATTTCACTCCCCTCTGTCTGCCCCTGCCCTCACCAAATATCACAACTTGATGACTTACTTGAAGACCCCCTCCTTTACAGCATCCAAATGTTGCTCACGCCTTCTCCTTTTGTCTAATTATTTACAGAGTCCAATGGAGCTAAAGAGCAGCATTACTCTGAAAGTATCTGTACATGTTGGGGTTGGGGGAGACCACAGAATTGGAATTTCAAATAAGATGCTAGTACAGATAAAAATAGATGTCAGACAATGAGAGGAAAAGTGTACACACTAGAGGCTGGAGACCACCTCAACTCAATTCCTTAATGCATTAGGATTACAGACTTGCACCCCTGCCATTGTCTTAATGTCACAAGGGTAAGAAGGGCTTTGTGACACTCAGGTAAGGGAAGGAATCCAAATGCCACTGGAAAGGAGAGAAAAGACCAGTCACAAGTTAGCAAATGTCAAGAATATGTTTCCATAATTGTCCACAGCAATATTGAACATCTATAGAAATCTGTAGAGTTTTTGTCCAAGGGAATTACACATTATAAATCTTTTTGTTGTTTGAGATTTTAACCAGCACTGTGAGCTATGCAGACTGATTTCTTCATCACACATTGATAAGAAGACATCTGATAAATTCTTCTCAGATGTTAAATGTAGTGAAAAGCATAGCATAAAATCAAAATCTAGGTATTTGAAGAGACCTTAAAGATTAATCTAATTTCCTGATCATTTGACAGATGAAAAACTGAAGCCCAGAGAAGCTTTGTAACTTGATTAAATTTCATAGCTGGTAAAAGGCAGAGCCAGAACGACTCAAATCCTTGCATCCATTAAGAAAATAATAAATAAATGACAGCCTAGTGTCTTCATTGGAGGATATCTGTATTAAAATTAGGTATTCTGAAACACGGAGCAGTGCTACTGTAGAAAGATCATAGCAGGTGGGAGGCAGGAAGGTTCTGGCAGTGGCTCTGCCACTGACTTAGGCAATGCAAAGAGGGATCTAAGGCCCTCCCAATCCTGAGATGTTATGATGCTCTGGGTCTTTCCAAGTTACATGAAAGAAATGGAATCTTCAAAGATAAGAACAGGCAAGTACATTGGATCCTGTAAGAATCTGATCCAGTGGCTTTAAATATGAAGTTTAATATTCAAATTTTTTAATGTTTTATTATATTTTTGAGAGAGAGAGACAGGGTGTGAGCAGAAGAGGGGCAGAGAGAGAGGGAGACACAGAATCCAAAGCAGGCTCCAGGCTCCCAAATGTCAGTACGGAGCCCGACACGGGGCTCAGACCCACAAACCATGAGATCATGATATGAGCCTAAGTCATAAGGAGACTAGTCTGATCTCTCGGGATCAGAATATATGTTGCACTTGAGCACATGACCAAACATATTTCTAAATTATAGAAGATGATATCTCCTCTGTTGGACACTCCTAAGGATTGTAATTTGATGCATACAACTTGTCTTCAACTGCTTATGCCTGTTCAGAAGAAACCATGCTGGGCTTCTCCATCAATGATTTCCAATCAAAGATGCCTTCTCTATGCTCAGCATAAATAGGTGTTGAGAGCAAGGAAAGGGCATCACTGTTTGTTGCAACACTTGACATTTAATATGACTGTGTAAGATGCAGGCCCCTTGGGAGAGGAGAGGCAGTGCTTTTAAAAAGAGATACTCAAGAATACTCTATAAAATCTTACCTTCTTGCTCTTATGTTTAAAAAATATTCAATTCACTCTTGCTCTTTTTTCTCATTATGTCAATTTGAGACATAATGTCAATGTCTTCCCCCTCCCCCCAATAGACTTGTTCTTCTTCTTGTTACATTGACATGCTATGTGCCCTTTAGATATTAATTCTCACTAGAAATCATTCAATATTATTGAAGTCCTTGTACTTATGTCTTTGGGCTTAATATTTTTCCTCTACATACTTATTACTTCAAACCATGTAATATACTTTAAAACATGTGTTCATATTATCTTTTGGAGAAAGCACTCTTTTTTTATTTTTTTTATATTTATTTATCTGAGAGAGAGAGAGACAGAGACAGAGCATAAGTTGGGGAGGGGCAGAGATATAGGGAGACACAGAATCTGAAGCAGGCTCCAGGCTCTGAGCTGTCAGCACAGAGCCCCATGTCGAACTTACGAACTGTGAGATCATGACCCGAGCCAAAATCAGATGCCCAATGAACTGAGCCACCCAGGAACCACTCTTAACCCATGGGACACTGTACAGGGCAACAGCAAGCTTCCCTCAGAAAAGCCCTTATAAAAAAAAAAAAAAAACATTAGAGGGTAATTATTTGAATTACAAAAGGACTTCTTTAAAAAACTACTCATTTGGTGAACTTAAGTGTTTATTTACTGATCCCTCAGACCACTTGTAAGGAAAGTAGCTTAAGTAGCCACTGCCAGATGAAGGTCAATTCTAAGAGATGAGGCAACAAGGACAATACCAGGCAACCAGTAGAAAACTGCTATTACATGGCATTTAGTACTCATCTCATCATTTAGGCAAAACAAAATATCCTTTTCTAAGATCTCATAGTCCAGTTAAATAATGAAAGTTATGCCAACTATAAATATAAAATAATCCTATTTCTGGATCACTAAACATTATCCATAAATATACTTTGTTGGCAAGAATTGGAAGAAGATCCTTTAAAAAATCTATAGGACACTACAGTATACTTTATACATTAAATTTACAGTTCCTTTCGATACTGTTAATGATCAGTTAGATCTTAAATTTTTTCGAGGATAGTATACTAGAATATTGTTCTGTAAAGTGAATGATAATTATAACTGCTTTTAATAAGGTGTTCTTTCTATCTTAAAGAATTAAGATACAAATTCTTATAAACAGTGAATTAGTTGTATCCCAGGGGTAAAAATATTTATCAGAAAACAGGTTTGTTAAATTATACCAGTAGAATATGAATATATTATATTCTGAACTTTGGGAAAAGAAGTACCCCTGCAATTAGTGATTTGGCTAGGGGAATGGTTTTGTAGTAATTCTTAGATATCTTTCACATAGATCTCAGCCTAAGTTCCCCCCTTCTGCCTATCTTATTATTATTTCACCCAATTTTTAGAAAAATAGTGTGACCATCTTCATATAGGTTATTAAAATCTTACTCATAACAGCCACTTCCTCAAAAGAATGAGGTACTTGTATAAATTTTTGAAAGAATTCTTCAAAACAATATGAATGCATACTCCTGTCTTGCAAATAAAAATGTCTGACTACCAAACCTTCAATATCTAAATTATATTTTGAACAAAACCCATAAATGAGTAAGGCATGAGTTATTTTCAGTAGACAAGAAGAAATAATTGAGTCCATTAAGAATAAGAGATTATTCAAATGTAAAAATATTTCAAATGCTGTTTCAAAGCCTTATTATATCTTCTACTGCAATTATCACATTTATTTCCTATAGTTCTGACTGCTCACCTATACGGACAAGAAGCTCCTCAGTTCCCTTCTCTCACAGGAAGTGACTGTCTATGTATCCTTGGAATGTTAACAAAAGGATTCTTAACATGATGGTGTCATCCCATTAAATCTATCAGTGATAGATATATCTATCGATTATCTATCCATAGTTGTTTATCAATGGATAAACAAATGTGACATACACATACAATAGAATATTAGCCACAGAAAGAATTGAAGTACAGACCTTCATCAACTTATAGTGGGGTTACGTCCTGATAAACCCATCATAAATTGAAAATATCATAGGTCAAAAATGTACTTAACACCTAACCTATAGAGCGCCATGGCTTAGCCTAGCGCTACTTAAACGTGTTCAGAATACTTGTAGTAGCCTACAATTGGGCAAAATCATCTAACACAAAGCCTATTTATTAAGAAAGTATTGAATATGCATATAATTCATTGAATACTGTACTGAAAGTGAAAAACAGAATGCTTGTATGGGTACAGAATAGGTATAGCATACCGGTTGTTAGCCCTCGTGATCACATGGCTGATGCTGTGGCTCACTGCCACTGCCCAGCAGCACTACAGAGTATCCTGCTGCATACTGCCAGCCCAGAAAAAGATCCAGATTCAAAATTCCACATACAGCTTCTACTGAATGCATATCTCTTTGTGCCACCGTAAAGTTGAAAAATCGTTGTCAGACCACCATTAGGTCAGGGGGCTGTGTACTGATATATGCTACAGCATGGATGAACCTCAAAAGATTGTGCTAAAGGAAAAAGCCAGACACAAAAGATTACATATTACATGAATCCAGTCATATGAAATACTCAGAATAGACAAATCCATAGAGACTGAAAGCAGATTAGTTGTTACCAGGGACTAAGGCCAGGGGAGAATGAGAAGAGTGTATTTAAGAGGTATGGGATCTCTGGTTGTAATGTAGTACTTTGAAACCAGATAGAGATAATAGTTGCATAATATTGTGGATGTACTAAATGACACTGAATTTTACATGTTAAAATGGTTCATTTTATGTGATACAAATATCAACTCAAAAACAAAACAAAAACTCTTCAGTGGCTTCTCATTGCTTTTGGAATAAAGTTCAAAATTTTAAGTATGCCCAGAAAGGCCCTCATGATTTGGTCCCTGTTTATCTCAGTAGTATCATTAGTGCCATTCTTATCCTCATTCTCCAGGCTCAGGGTAGACCAGTCTGTTCCTAGACTCTAAAGCTCTAGATGCTTTTTTCTCAACAGAAAGTACTTTCTCCCCTACTCTGCTTTCTCTTTTTTTTTACCAAGCTAACTCCTGCTCAACTTCAAGTCTTAAGGCAAAATGTCACTTCCTTATACCTCTGTCCCCCAAGGTAAGGATCCCTGCTGTCCACCCTCATAGCCACATAAACATCTTGGAGTGCTCACTTCAAAGGTAATGTTTTAATTAATTAGCTGAGTAGTTATATGTTTATTATCTATCCATACTTATAAATATATGCTCTACTGGGGCAGGATTCACATAGTGTTTCTGATATATATCGTAGGTACACAATAAATACTTAGTAAAAAAGTGAATTAATTGAGAATCTGTTATGTCAACTGGATTAAATATTTCTTTTGGTCATGTTCATCATCTGCTAAGCTATGAACTATGGCTAAAACAGTAGATATTTTCATACTTCTTTTTAATAATTACAATTAATATTTATAGAATATTTATCATATGCTACTCATGGTGCTAAGTGCTTTACAGATATGATCTGATTTAATTCTCATAAAAACATCATTATTGTGCATTATTATTATAGTAGTATCCTACCTTTTTATTAATCCCATTTTAGAGAAGAAACTGAGAAGTTCCGTAGATTACTGAAGCCACACAGATAGCATGTGATCAATTCAAAATCCTATTTTTCGGAACTCATTTTCATCATGCCTCACAGTCTGCTGAAAAGCACATACAGGGCTGGCATTGAACCAGACCTGAGACATAGTGCTTCTTGGAATAACACTGGCAAATCAGAGGGGCATTGATGAGATCATGTGAGTTTAGAAGAGTAGTTTAAGAAGAAAACATGGTTCAAGAATAGATGTCTTGAGTAGAAACCAGAATCATAGAGCCTTATATGAATTTACTAAAATGAGAAACTATAGAAAATTTACTCTTAAAGTTACACAGTGCATATTTGTTTTTAACCCAGTTTCAATGCATGCTCATTATATTTTAGCAATTGGAATCATTTTTTTTTGCAAGAGAAAGATTGATCAGACATGCTTGGACTAGTTCAAATTCATACTTCTGTTCTACTAACTATATCCCCTGGAGACTTAGTGGCTGTTGTGGTCTTTCAATTGGTCTAAATAGCCTGTAAACTGATACAGGTTACACTGACATTATAAGAGAAATATCCAGAGAGCACTATCTCAGCAGGAGTCGTTTGAGTAATGATTAGCATACAGCACTGAAAATACAGGGCAGCAGGTATTGGCAACTGATAAGTCTGTAGGATTAAGTGAGAGTGTAACAGACCCAGCATTTGAGTTTATATAAGGCATTCAGAACACCAGATTCGCCATGTCCTTAGTAGATTATTTTCTTGCCCTAGAAAGCTTGTACAGCAGATCGAAAAGTAGCAAGCATGTGCATGTGGAAATCATAACCAAATATCGAAATGGGGAGAAATGTCCCATTTTTATGTTGCTAGTAGAGGGACTACTGTAGTGAGTTAGTTCTCCAAGAACAGTAAAGCTAAGCCTTGAGCATCAGAATTGATTGGGTCAGTCCCAACAAATGTGATTTTTATCCATCAATTATTCAAAACTCTAGAATAAAAGTGAGAACTCCATAACTCTCAGAGTTATGAAGCTCATCAGGTCTGAAATGATGCTAGAGACCCTTTGGGAGCTGAACCAAAAAAATAGAGTTCAGACCTGAGTCACCAAGATGGGCTTGAAAAATGAGACTGAAATATACACTGAGAAAATAGAGTGGTAAGAGGACCATATGGAAAGATTTGGATAGAAGAGACAATGTTTTAGCAGCTGGTGTGAATGAATAATATTTAGGCAAGGGAAATGCATTAGTTATCTATTCACAATAATGCTGCATAACAAATTATCCCAAACTCATAGCTTAAAACAATAGATATTTATTTAGTTACAAGTCTGTGAGCCCTCAATTTAGGCAGGCAATTTTGGTTTGGCAATTCTGGCCTTAGCTCAGCTCATTCACATGTCTGGCAATCAGCTACAAGTCACGTAATATTGAATAGCCTCAGTTGTAACCGAGCAATTCTGAACTGGGTCTCTTCTCCAGCAAGCTAGGCTTGCTCATGATAAAAGCAGAGGAGCAAGAGAGAAAGCAAAACCATACACATGATTTCAAGCCTCTACTTGCATCATATCTGCTAATATGTATCCCATTGTCCAAAGCAAGTCCTATGACAAAACTCAGAATCAACAGATGGTGAAATGGACTCTGCCTCTCTAGTAAGAGAAAATACAAAGTCATAAGGCATAGGGTGTTGTGTCAGTTGTTTATCACTCTATTAGAAACCACTCCAAGACTTAATAATCTGAAACAATTACCATTTACTTTCCTCACTATTTGGAGTTATTCTTCTGCAGATATTTCCTGGGATTTATCAACAATTTAGCTAAGATTGAATCATCTAAGATGTCCTTACACCCATGCCTGACAGTTGGTGTTGGCATTGGGCTATGTTTCAGCAGGAGGCTAAACCAGGATTTCTTATGGTGGCTAGTTTATAAAAGCAAGAGAGAGCAAGCCCAATGAACAAGTGCTTTGTGTCATGATTGCTAATGTCCCATTAACCGAAACAAGTCCCATAGTCAAAGAAAATCAGAGAGCCAAGTCCAGAGTCAGCATATGAGATTACACAGGGCTTGGATACAGGGAGCTATGTTTATTGGGGCCCATAATGTAACAAACTAGTACAGGTATGGAGAAAGGGAAGGAACCAAAATAATGGCACCATCAGCGTAATCAATCTACCACAGGAGAGATGTTGAAAGAAAATTTTAAAGAAACTTTTGTAGCATATGACTACATTTCCCTTGGCATTTTCAAGAATATTTTTAAAAAGCTTTCTTGGAGCTCCTGAGTGGCTCAGTCAGTTAAGCGTCTGACTTCAGCTCAGGTCATGATCTCACGGTGTGTGAGTTCGAGCCCCACATTGGGCTCTGTGCTGACAGCTCAGACAGAGCCTGGAGCCTGCTTTGGATTCTGTGTCTCCCTGTCTCTCTACACCACTTGTGCATGCTCTCTCTCTCTCTCTCTCTGTCTCAAAGATAAATAAACATTAAAAAAAAATTTTTAAGGTGAATTTTTTTGTATATCTTACTATCCCATCAGTGTACATATTTTTCAACATTACCGACAGTAAAGATAGAGATGCTCCTAATTACCCAATTAGAAATAACTCCTGACTATAGGAAATACTTCCTGAATTCCAATTCATGTGGGACTGACTACGAGTACCTTTGCTTTATAGATTCAATAATGTTGCTTAGGATATACATATATAACATATATATGATTGGACTATACAATAAATTTTAGTTCTGAAAAAAATACAGTTGCAAAAAGTTGAAAAGCTAGTATCATTATGAAAAAAAAGGAGTAAAAATGAGTAAATAGTCATCTAGGCTAGCTGCTAGATTCAGAGTGACTTGTCTTATCTCGATACTGCCTGCCTCGATACTGGGTTGGGTTCTTGGAGGCTATACCTCTGAAACATGATTCCACCTCACTGTTCATATTGATGATTGAGGAAGGACACCTGGTCTAAACTAGGTCAATCATCTTTACTATTCTAGGAATTTGAAATTTGAGAGCAGGAAATTTAAACTAAGATTAAGAGTTATTGGAGCTAAATCAAATTGACAGCAATACTCTTTCATCTGAAGTCCCTAGAACCAGTCTGATTTCTACCTTTTTTAGATGTTTAACACATGTTTGGATTTCATGAGTTACCCCAAATCCAAAGCCCTTCCAATATATTTCCCTTTCCTCTTTTTTTTTAACTTAAGCCAACTAGATTTATTTTCTATTTGTAGTGGATGCAGTAGTATGCTATTCCAGAATGCCTTTTAGGACTAAGACACTCATTCCTCCACTTGGCAAAACAAAGCATCATATCATCCAAAAATCTGGATGAAGGGAGTTGCTTTGTCCTTTCCTGGGGGCAGTCCTCAGGATGTCACCAGTTCTGGAGAAGAACAAATCAAGTACCTGGTAGCAATTTGATTTTATTGGATGCTTTTAATTCTCAAAGAGACAGCAGGTCTTCTTGACCAAGATCAATACATATTCCAAATATGAGTTGTCTTTCTTGCCTTCCAGGCATTGGCCAGTACCATTCTACAAATATTTAAAGAAGATTTGATCCACTGATCTGGGAATTCCTCATAACATTGTATTGGACTAAGGGACATGTTTTATAACAAAGTAGGTGTAGCAGTGAGCACATACATGTCCTTGAAATCCAGTGGTCCCATTTCATATCACCAGAAGCTACCAGGTTGTAAGGCAACAATCTTTTGATGACACAGCTGAGGCATCAGATTGAAGATGCCTGTGATGATAGGGCACCATCACTGATGCCCAAAAGCAATGGCTATTGCATGGTTTTGAGCCCCTATTAAATAAAATACATTAACCCCAAAACTAAGAGCAACAGTTAGAATGACCTGCTTACCACAATATCAGACCACTTTGAGAATTTATATTTTCCACCTGTACACATCTGGACTATGCCACTGTAGAGTTTCTGGTTCCAAGAGGGTGAATGCTTCCACCAGAAAACATGGTTATGCCTTGGCTATTACCCAGTCATTCCAGGATTCACACACAAAACTACAAGAGCCATGGAAAGGGCTCACCACATTAGCGGGAGTAAATGGCCCTGTGCATCAGTAGGAAACAGCGGTTCTTACACATGTAAACAAGAAGAATACACTTGACACTTGACTGTCTCTTGGTACTCCCCTGTCACGTTTGGAAAGTAAATGGACAAAAGCAACAGCTACATCTCTAGAAAAGCATGATGACCAGGGTCTCAGATTTCTCAGAGTAGTAGAGGAGGGAAATGATAAGTATCAGTTGCAACCCTGAGAACAGTGGTAGGGGGTACAGTTTTTTCTCATTAACCTTGGTCTTGTATGTTTCCCAGGAAATGATAAAAATAAGAACTCTGGAAGATCTGTTCCTAAATGGGATGAACTTTACTTTAAGAGGTTCTAAGCCACATACATGTGAAGAATAGAAGATTCAGTTATGCCCTTCATGACTGGGACACTCGTTTTTCCTCAGTTGCCAAGAGTGTGGGCTGCTGGCACCTCAAACCTGGTCCCTCTCTGGGAAGTACTTTCAGTCAAAAGGAGCCACCTAATCCAAGTTCATGTTCCCTCCCTGGGGAAGCCTTCATCCAGTGCCTGCTCAGGGCAGGGGTACAAGGTCCCAGCCCCCCTTCAGTTTGGAACAACTCAGAATGGCCATCCCAGCTCCAGATCTGCCTGTGGGATCACCTGAAACCTTTACTGAGATTTTGTCAGAGGTCAGCTCTTTCCTCTGCCTATTCCTGCCTTTATGTGTTGTCCTGAGTGAAAAAGCATGCCTTAGTTAATTTACTGATCAGAAACATGTCTCAGAGTCTTTTTCTGAAAACTCAACCTAAAATACTCTAACTTTTATCCAAATGAATACGGCAGCTTATTTGGAGGAAAGTATTAAGTATTATAACAACTGAGGAGATATGAGAGAGAGAGAGAGAGAGAGAGAGAGAGAGAGAGAGAGAGAGAGATGTTCACAAAATCCTGTAAGCTGAATACTATTATCATCTATATTTTCCAGGTGAGGATATGGAAGCTCAGGTAATTTGAGAGATTTCACTCAACATGGCTAAGTCTATCTGACTTAAGAACCTGTATTTTACTACTTTTTTACCATAAATAACGCATTCCCTTGTATGGCTCTATATTAGCCTGGAAATGAAAAAAATAAAATAAAAATGATTCCCACCATCCTCTCCCAGATGCTCTCCACGAGCTGTGTCTATGTCAGGATAAGATGCTTTCTCTCATAACAGCAAGTCAGTTTCTAATGCCTATGTTACAAGTTACAGATAAGGCTTTACAAAAAACTCTATATAAGACGTAGCTAAGTAGCTCATAAGTGGCATCCTAAATATTGAGGAAAAAATGTCTTTGTATGTGTATATCCATTGCATACCTGAGAAATTGATGGACCAAAATGTTCTGGAGAGGGATTCTGCTTCCAAATGATGAGTTTCTTAATGCATTATATGGAGTACTGTCTTTTTTTTTTTCAATTTGATTTAATCTGACAGTAGAGGTGGGAAGGAGAAAAAGAGGATAGGAAGGAGAGGAGAATGAGGGGAGAAAGAAAAGAAATGAAGATGTTATTAGCTGTGTCTGTATATCGAATTATGAGATTTTTATTTAGCTTTCCTAAATTTCTACTATTAGCATAGTACCACAGTAAGAATTAGAAAATAAAGTAGAAGATCTTCTGATTTATGATGCTTTTCAAAAGGATGGAGGAAATACCACTGGGAATGTGTAGCTAGAGAAATGGGGCTGGAGGGTATTTTGAGGTCCCAGGGACTCAAATGGACTATTCAAAAGTCATTCTGATACAAACTGTTCCCAATCAGAGAAAGAATAGATTATGTAAGAGTGGTTTTCATCAATTCAGCCTGCTTTGATTTGTGAACTGTAGGTCAAATTGTGTATGTACAAATTTGCAGAACTTTATATATTCATGAACATAGATTGAAAGTCAGCAGGATCATGAACACTTTTCCTCTTATCAGAAATAGTAAGCGTGTCTAAAATTTTCAACAAAGATTAAAAATTATTAATAACCAAGTTAATGCTGTTATTCTTTTAGAAAACAAGATTGGAAAGTGAATTTGTATGCAGGTCTTTACAAAAACTTTACAAAGAAAAAATAATAATCGAGTGTAATGCCTCACCATTTTCACTATAATACCTCTATCAGGTTTATTTTACTGAATCACATGCCCAAACAGTACATCTGTTTGTGTTATTTTCCTTTTCCAGGCTTTCATTAGAGTAACCCTATTCAATACACTACTATTTAATTGCCTTATCATAGGATCTAGTAGTCACAGCCAGAGCAAGATAATTTAGGTAAAGAAATGGAAGAAAAGTTTGTTTTATTTTTCTATCATCTCCAATTTATCCTTCCACAATGTACCCTAGAATATAGTTTTCATGTAATTCAGAAAAAGAATATTGGAAACAAGCTCCAGCCTGTCAAATAAAATTCTATATAACTAGCTTGTCTGGCGCTATTCTATTAAAATGTTCTACACTTTGAGATGTCCTCATTTCTGAAGGGCAAATGAACCCAGCAGGTGATCGAGTGATTATGACTTCTGATTCAGAGCTCATTTTTAAAAACATGAACCGTTTAATGCCTGCTGATTGCCATCACTAACATTCCCTTGTTTTCAATACCCTCTTCCTCTTACTCACTAACTGAATCTTGCTCTGCATCCAGAGAGGCCACATAAAGGGAATCTGCAGCTAAGTTTCAATCCTCTAGATGGCAAGAAAACTCACTATAATATTAATTTTCCAAGAAATATTTAGAATCCTCTATTTTCCTATTCCAGATGTAAATTTTAATAAATAGTTTGAAGTAGAAGTTTCTTAATAACAGAGCAAAATGAAAGGGACTTGCCAACAAGAGATTCTACTTCACCTAAAATATGGCCTATACAGGTGTCCTGAGGAAATGCTATAGCAGTAGAAGCAATTACTTTCCTATTCTGAAAAGTTATAAAAATGAAGCCAAACAAAACAACAACAGCAAAACAGTTCACAAACAAATCAACTATTCTGGCATAACCTTCATTATTAATACTTCTGGGATATTCCTGGAATTTTGAGTATACCATCTTTTGATTATAAAAGAAAATCCTGTATTTTATTAGCTTATAAACCTACATGGAAAAGATAAAAACAATAATGTGTTACAGTATAAAGTCTTCTACAGTTTTCAAATACAATGTACACATTCTTTCTTTAACTGATTGAGGTGTAATAATACTTGGCAACAGCTTTTTGACAAGAGATGGAGGTGTTTATCCCAGATTGTAATTTCCTGGAGGATGTGGGTGTTAGCCCACCTTTAAAAAGATATTTTTACAGTAACTAGAAATTCAAGAACCTCCAATAGTGCTACAAGGTTGTCTCTTCATCCACTGAATCCTCAAGTGCTTTATCACTTGTCATTTTGAAGATGATCATTAATCAGAACACTTTGCACTCAAACCAACTTGTAACCTATGGGCTTTTTACAAACATAACAAGCTACATCAATAAAATGCAGCTGTCGCAAAGTGAAATGAGGCTGTTCATCATAATATGAGTAGCAGTCTAAAACCGGAAGATAAAGATGACTATGATACCCAGTTGAAAATGCTGGCATCATTTCTCTCTTCCTAAACTCCATTTGTTATCTAAAGTAAAAATATCAGGTGTGGAGGGGATAAACATCCAATAGCTTTTATTAAAAAACACAGAAGTAGGTGTCAAAATTAGAATTGGTAGGTATACCACTATATAGGTAGTGAGCATGAGGATTATACTAAAAGGCTAAGTTTGTATCTGTATATAGGACTGTATACTCCTAATTGGTGGTTTTTGGTTGCTAATTCAGAAACCAAAGCATTATTGGCTAGATCCTATGGACAACTGTTCATCTCACTTCACACCAACCTGGAAGCTGAACTTAGTACCTTGAAACATTCCAAGCACCCAGGCATATACCCAGCTCTTCAACATACTAGCTACACACAAAAAGGTATGCTATTGAAGGTTTTGTGGGGACATGTCAAAAGGGCTTATATTCCATACAGTCTGACTGAACTTCCTTCATTTCCCCAAATGTTCTCTCTCAGTGTGTCAGTCTGTCTCTCCTCTCCAAGTCCAGCATGCCCAGCTAAGCTCAGAACTGAGACCTGAGTCTTTTTTTTTTTTTTAATGTAGAACAAGTGAGGTCTCTAGCTCCCCAGCTTCAGGTGCTTCCCCTGTGTGGCAAGGTACCCACATCCTTGGAAGGCAGGGAAAATTGTAAATAATCAATATTTTCTCTCTTCACAGTTTTAAGGATATGCAAATGTCTCAAGACCAGGAATGCTAAGTCAACCTTAAAATGAGACTGGATTCAAAAAGAGGAACACCACCAGAAAACTAAGGAAACTTCAGTTTTCTATCAGCTTCTCTGTTCGTTTGCTTTATTCTTCTCTCTAGTTTTTCTTTTCTTTCCTTGTAATTATTCTGGTTATATAAAAAGTGAAGGCCTCAGAGTCAGAGATCTTTGTTATGTAGATTGGTGGTTTTCCAGTCTAACTATACATCAGTTCAATTTACTAACATGGATTCCTCAACCTCAAACGTTATGGTTTTAAAGTGTGATAGGGCTTGAACATTAATATTTTTAAAAGCTTCCTAAGTGGCTTTAAGATAAAGCTCCTGCTCCTGAAGCAAGAGCACCTCCCTGCCCCCACAAAAATACAGCAGTGTAAATAAGACAGAAATGTATTTCTTTCTCACTTAACAGTTCTAACATGAGCAACCCAGATAGGCAGAGTAGCTGGGCTCCACCTAATCATTAAGGATCCCAATTTCCCTCCCTTGGTCATCCATACTACCAGCTTACAACCAAAAGTATTTTACAAACTTGATGCTTAGGATCTTGCCCTTGACTGTTTGGTCAAAGTGGGGTCACTGACATAGTCACTTTCCAGCTCTTAGGAAGGTAAACACTAGAGGTTCAAGCCAAACAATCTTCTTATCAGCAAATGGGGCAGAAATGGTTCACAACACTTCTTCCCCCAGGCTCTTGGTGAGGACTTAGTCATTTGACTGGGAAACACAGTCTGTAGCTGGACAGCTATCTTCCCAGGAAGACATGAAGAACATTTGGGGGAACGTGGGCACTCCACCACATTCCTGAAGTGCTTCTAAAGCACAGGCAGGTACAGAAAAGTGATGGTGACTTTCTACCTGTCTTCTTCAATTTACATAGTATTAGCTGTCACATAGAGGACAGGCCACTCAACTTACAGTCAGAGGACTCATGTGCAAGTCCAAGTCTGCCACCAATTGTGTGACCTCAAGCAGATCATTTCATAAAAATATTATATGTTTAATGTTAAATGATTTGTATCATCATTTCTTTTAATCTTTACAATGTAAGACAAATATCTTTAATTCTATTTTATTAGGAAATTAGGTAATTTTTCCCACTTCACAGCAGTATACATTATCAAAGCTAGATTTCAAATTCAACATTATCTGAATCCAAAACATATCATCTTTCCCCTCTGCCGTATTTAACATCATTGAGCCTCATTTGCTCATAAGTATAAATGAGATAAAATATCTACCTCAATGATATGTTGTGAGGGTTAAATGGGCTAATTTAAAGGTGCTGTATAGACCTTAAATACCCACATAAATAGAAGTTATTATTTTCCTTTGTAACACAGAAAATGAAACTGGTTTGCCACAGTGGGTCTGTGTTTTGAATTCCATTCTGGCAGTGGTGATGGATTTGCACTTATTCATTCACAATCTCTGGTTCTGTCTTCTGTGATCAATAGCACCCATTTATGAGATGACAGTTCAGAGTTAACCTGTAGCGTGGAACTGAACAAAGCCAACTGACCCACATGGGAATTGAATTAATGATCTGGAACTGATAAGCACTGTACTCAGATGAACTGAAATAACTAGACATCGACTATCATCATGAAGACATAGACTAAAGATAATAAGACTCAAGGAAAAGCAATATTTCTCTGTTGTTCTTGTAGTTCATTTATTAAAGGATTACAAATAAAACCAGCTGTCTTGCAAGCAACTGTCCAGTTATCATAAACCAAATTAAGGTGAGTTCCAGCACATTTCTTCATTTTGTATTCTAGTCACATTACTGCAAAGACTATCTTTTCTTTCATGGAGGCTGAAAACTTCAGCCTACAGATCATGAGTTGCAGAAAAGCAAAGAATAAAACAGGACAACAAGGTTAAACATGTATTTCCTTCTCATCATTCCTACCTCACCTCTCCCCTCAAATAAGCAGAAATATTTGGGGGAAAGAATAAAATAAATACAAATTGAAGTATATGCTTATATTGTCTAGATGATATTTTGGTAGCACTTTTAAGTACATAACTATATGTGGGGATGGGTCTTAATTTTTTATGATGTAAAATTATTATTTTTTGAAATTAAGACAAGATGTCTGATCAAAAGGGTCTCAAAATTTCTGACAATTTCCAATATCACTAGCATCATTCAAATCTTAGATTCTCCCTAACTGCTCCACCACTGACATGAGTATCCAGACTTTGGCTTTGATTTTTAGCTCTGTATTCAGTCATTTACAGTGTCATAAATTTTTTTTGTGACCCCTTATAAAGAAAAACAACTTAAATTGTTCAAGAGGAAAAGGCTACCAAGCTTATAATCTACTCTCGATCTCCTACCCCCACACTGAACAGTGTGCTTTGCCAATAAGCCACTTATGCATATATACCATAGGAAGGGAAATGGAGAAAAAAAGTAATTTTCACTCAGTTCAAAGAATCTCTACTGTCTAAAAAAACAAACCTCTCAAGATGATTCCACTACATTTATATATCAAACATTCTTATTTCCCCTGAAAGTTCACTTATTGCAGATGACCTGTTAACCAGATTAAGAAAAAAAAATTAATGATAAAAAGCAAGTTTGGGAATTAGGGGAACCTAAATTTTCAAATTGAACAAAATGTAAGTTGCTTTTTGCTGTAGCTAGATGGTAATCCTTTATAGCAAAATGAGTATGGGGAATGAAAAGCTTTCCATTTTTTATTGGTATATAAACAGATGAGATCCAGGACTTATAATATAGCTCTAATTTCATGGATCATGTCAGGAAATGAAACAATAGAATTTTTGGTTGAACCACACATAGATAGGGATATAGTCTATGTAGTGTCTACTATACTATCTACTGGCCTGCTTATTTCTGAATTCAGTTCTAAACGTTTAGATTGGTAGACTACTGTCGGTTAAGTGTCTGACTTCCACTCAGGTCATGATCTCATGGTTTGTGAGTTGGAGCCTTGCGCTGGGCTCTCTGATGTCAGTGAAGAGTTTAATTTGGAACTTCTGTCTCTCTCTCTCTCTCAATCTCAATCAAAATAAATAAATAAACTTAAAACATAATTTTACATTAATAAATCATACCATATGTACTCTTTTCTACAGAGACACCTTGTTTTCTTGTGTTTCACTTTATTGTGCTTTACAGGTAAGGCAACCCTTCATTGAACAAGTCTATCAGTACCATTTTTTCAATAGCCTATGCTCACTTCATGTCTCTGTCACATTTTGGCAATTTTGAAAATATTTTGAACTCTTTCATTATTAGTTCACTTGTTATAGTGATCTGTGGTCAGTGACTATGACTCCCTGAAAGCTCAGAAGATGGGTGGATTTTTAGCAATCAAGTTTTTTATTCTTATGAGAGAGACAGAGAGACAGAGACAGAGAGAGAGAGAGAGAGAGAGAGAGAGAGAGAGAGTCAGCAGGGGAGAGGGGCAGAGGGAGAGAGAGACAAAGAAAGGATCTTATATATGCTCCACACTCAGTACAGAGCCCAATGTGGGGCTTGATCCCACAACCCTAGGATCATGACCTGAGCCAAAATCAAGAGTCAATCAACTAAGCCACCCAGTCACCTCAAGTATCTTTTTAAGTAAGGTATGTGCTTTGGTTATTTTTAGACATAATGCTATTGTACACTTAATAGACTACCGTATAGTGTAAACATTACTTTTATATGCACCAGGAAATTTGACTCCCTTTACTGCAATATTTGCTTTATTGCAGTAGCCTGGAACCAAATCTGCAACATCTTCAACGTATGCCTCTATCTGGCTTAGTCAAAATTGCTCAATATTATGGTTGTGAGTTTCATCCGTGTTATTTCATGTAGCAGTATTTCAGTCATTTCCATTGCTGTATAGCATTGTGTTGTATGGATATACCATAAGTTGGTATCTATTCTACTACATTTTGTTTTGTCTTAAGTTTTTGGCTGTTACAAATAGTGATACAACAATGAACATTCTTGTACATATTGTACAGTAGACAAATGTACACATTTGTTATGGTTTCAATGTAATATTCCCCCAAATTTATATGGAAATCTTAATGTCCACTGTGATAGTATTAGGAGTGGGGACTTTGGAAGGTGCTTAGGTCATGAAGGTGGAGCTCTCTTGAATAAGATTAGTGCTCCTATAAAGGAGACCCCACCGGGACACCTGGGTGACTCAGTTAAACAACCAACTCTTGATTTCAGCTCAGGTCATGATCACTCAGTGTTGGGCTCTTACACTGACAGCATGGAGATTACATGGGATTCTCTGTCTCCATCTTTACCTCTACCCTTCCTCCACTTTTGTTCTCTCTCTCTGTCTCTCTCTCTGTCTCTCCCTCTCAAAAATAAATAAATAAACATTTAAAAAAGAAGAAGAAGAAAGAGATACCCCACAAAACTCCCTTGGCCCTTCCAATATGCGAAGATACAACAAGAACTTTGAGACTCAGAAATGACCCTCATCCAAGCCTGCTGGCACTTTAATCTCAAGCATGCAGGCTCCAGAATGGTCAGAAATGAATTTCTGTTGTTTATAAGCTGTGGTATTTTTATTCTACAGCCTAAATGAACTAAGGCAACATTTTAGTAGGGTATACAGCTACAACTGGAATTATGGGGTCATGAAATATAATTATGTTCCATTTCATTAGATGCTCCCAGTTTTGCAAAGTGGTTTTACCAATTTACACTCCCACCAGCAATGTTAATGTTCCAGTTGCTCCATATCCTTATCATTATATGGTATTATAAGTATTTTTTAGCCATCTTCTAGGTGTGATAAGGCATCATAAT
>CM053571.1:84123941-84189788 GCA_028646485.1 Cryptoprocta ferox | reverse complement strand
AAGAACTCGCCGGCCAGATGGGACGGATTTCTCTCCCGGCGCTCGGCAGATATATATGGGGAGACGGGCGAGTTTTTCCTCCCTTAGGGATGGTTCTAGGTGCGTTTTCCGTCTCTCTTTCTCTTCCCCTGGTCTCTCCGGGGCACAGCGCGTTCTCCCTGTGTTGGGCTCGGGGGCTCCTTCCCCTGCACCACCGGGACCCGCCCGTCCCCTAATTTCCCAGATCCCAGTCCGTCACTCAGGCATCTTTGAGGTTGTCTTCTTTATGGCGTCTGTTTCTTCTTTCCCCCACTTGCAAATCCAAGTTTTATCCCTTCAGTCCTTCTCAGTTCAATCCATACGGGCGTGCGCGGATTACAGAGCTCCCTGCTTCTCCGCCATCTTGTCCTCTCCCCATAATGTGGTTTTAAGTTGTATATCCCTAATGTCTAATGAGATTGAGCATCTTTTTTATGTTCATAAGCCCTTTGAATATTTACTTTTTGAAGTCTTGTTCAAATATTTGCCAATTTTTCTTTTTCTTATTACTATGTTATTTTTATATGTTGTAGATATTAGTCCTTTAATTGAATATACATATTGCAAATATGTTCTCCATACTGCATCTTGCCTTTTCATTCACCAAATGATATCTTTTGAGGAACCAAACTTCTTAATATTAACATAATTCAATTTTTCAATCTCTTCCTTGAAAGCTGACATTGCACTCCAGTCCAGCTACACCAGACCCTTGCTGTTCCTCAATTGTCCAAGACATCTTTCCACTTCTTCACTTGCTATTTGCATACATATATTCACATGGCCCACTCCTTCCAGGTCTCTCTGTTCAAATGAGTCCTTATCAGAGCACAGCTCTGGGCCTGGTCTTTTCATACTTTTCCATATAAAATGGTACACAAGAACACGTACCTACCCTGTCCTGTTCCCAGTATTTTCTACTACCTATGTTCTGCTTTATTTTCTTCCTATCATCCATAGCTACCTAATAGATTTTTTATTTATTTATTTTCTCTCTTCCTGACTCACACACTACAATATAAGCTTAATCTTCACTGCCCAGAACAATACCTGGTGCATAATAGGTATTCAAAAAAATACTTTTTTCTAAATAAATGAATAAACTGTATCTAAGTATGAATTTATTTTTATTTATCTTTCTCACGGCTCTGTACATTTTCTGAGTGCTCAAATCTTTATTCAATTCTGAAAATTATTAACTATTATTTCTCCTAATTCACCTATTTTCCCTTCTGCATTGTATATTAGACATATGTTGGAGATTTTAGAGATCTATCTTTCACATCCTTACACTTCTCTTAAATGTTTTCTATCTATCTCACTAGGCTACATTTTAGATGATTTCCTCAGAGTTGTTGTCCAATTCAATAATTCTCTCTTTAACCTTGTTTAGTCTACTGATAATTTATCTATTAAGATTTTTATTTTAGTAACTATATTTTCTATTTATATAATATTTATTTGGGTGATTTTTCCATCTGCATGTTTTTTCTTCAATGCTGTGTTTCTCTTTTGTGGATTACTGTAGTTCTCAAGAGATAACTTTGAACATTTCAGGCGTACTTATCTCAGAGCTTTTCTTAGGTCTTGTATTCCTCAGGTATGAATACTCCAATTTGTTTTATCTCTTTACTCTATCTCACTGCATAATTTATAATCTTTTTCATATTCAGTGGGAATTATTTACAAAAGTTCCGTGTGTCCTGCATTACAGAAGTTAAATTTATACATTTATATTTTAAATTTATAATTCCTTCTGTTAAAGTCCTTTAAGTTTCACTGATTTGAGAACAGCTCTTATGATACTCTTTTAGCTCTATATTCTGTACTGTTTGGGAGATGAATTTTGACTATCTACCAATGCATTCCTTGAGCCAGAATGTGAGGATTTGGCCAGCTCTGTTATTTTAAAAATAAAAGGTATTCTCTGCCTGCAGCAGGGGGCTACATTAAAGTTTCAAATAAAGCCCTAATAAGAGTATGGTCTTTCTCTGGCATTTTCTTTTATGCATATGCTTCTCTTGGAGATACCATTGCAACCAGATAGAATTTATATATATTGTGATCTTGTGTTCAGGACTAATATCAACCTTTTCAAACACTATTTTCACTGATGACTAAGACATCTAGATGGAAATATTCCACAGGTAGTTGAAAATAAGGAAAGAGTGCTCAGAGGACATGTCAAGACACAGAAAAATGTTTACGTGGCTGTCCACTATTAACAAAGTATTTGGAATTATGTATTCTATTGACATCCAATAATATAATTACTATTTACTTTGAAAATCAAAAGACAATGCAAGTTAACAAAGCAAAGTCTCTTTAGTATTTTCTTGCACTCGAATTTCAAAAGTCACTTAAGAAGCATTTATTTACAGTCTCTTATATGTGGAATACTCTTCCATGTTCATTAGTGTGACAATCATTCCTGAATAAAGTCAGAGCATCTGTGTGTAAAAGATTGAATCAAAGAGTGGGAGAGGTCAACAGGCAAATAATCTATGAGAAGAATCATAAATTTTTGGAAAAATCATTTACCATAATGTTATATTATACCTCACATATAAAATTGATATTACTTAGCTTCCCTGTTTATTTTGGCTGTCTATTTATCAGGAGTGATAGATTTGTCTTCAATCATTTCCTCTCCTGTGGTGAATGACAGTTTGCATTTATAAAACAATTGAATAGGGTTTAGGAAGAGTGGGCAACTATAGAATGGTAAAACACTGATTTGCACTATTAAGGTTCTGCATCTTGAGCTCGGCCTCATTAGCAATCTAGCCAACTGAGCTAATGTAGCATAACCAGGAACTTTTTTAGGGACAAAGTTTATTATGTCGCAGCAGACAAGGCAAGTTGTCAGCAGCACCTTAGCAGATTCTGATGGCTCTCTAGAGAGATGTAATCCTGTCTGCATTATCCAATAGTTGTAAAAAAACCCAAGGAGTTGATATCTGAGCCTGTTTCATGGGAAAAAAAAGAAGTACTGAAAGGTTGGAAACACTGGAGGCAGTAAAACAAAAAGCACAGGCCACCAATAGTATTTGGGAACACTTCTATATCTCATACCATAGATTTTTTACATCAGAATTACTGGAGTCATTCATCATTACAAATGTTATCTTAACTTCCAGGGCGCTGGAATTTCCTATACTTAAAACATACCTTAGAGTAAAAAAACAAGGTTGAATCAGGAATGTCTTCCTGTAAAATGGGTCAAACTTTATGTTAAGCTTTGTCCTTTCAAAGATGTCTAATAAAACAGCCAAAATAAAGATGGAGTATATGCAGAAAAATTGAGGTACCAAATTCAAATGTTCTTATTTTTCAGTCTCTTGCCAATATTATCAGGAGTATTTAAAGAATTATTTGGTAAATCATTGAATGACAATCCATTGCTTCCTCAATTATCTGAGAATTTATTGTGGAACTATATAATAACTAACTTCCCATACAAGTCCTTTCCTTCATGTCTTACATGTTCTTTGATCACCGAAATAATAGATTAAAAGAATTAAAGAGTGGGCAAAACTCAGTAATGGTTGTCATTCTGATAGCCTTTTTTTAATGGGGCTCTATTAAACCATAACAATGAACATTATATGTTGTAATTAGGCTAGAATGTGGTTGTTATGTCCATTACATTTCTTATTCAGGTAACTTGAAATTAAACAGTGCAGTGAACTGTGTTAGGACATGATGATTTATTTGCACCAACCTTCAATTTGAGGATAATATTTTGTTACTCATCCCATCATTCCCAAATATATTTTTATTTCCTTTATTTTTTTTCTTTTCTTCCCTTAGATTAACCCCTACAAATTTTCCAAGTACAATTTCTCATACTCATACATTCATTCACCTGTTATGTATTTAATGTCCACAGTGAACTGGCCACTACACTCAGTGACAGAAACAAATGATCAGCCAAAACAAAATCAGTCCTTCATTTCAAAAATTACAGAGGAGTGGGGGCCAGGGAAGACAATCAAATAATTACACAAAAGTGTAAAATTGATAATCACTATTAAATGTGAAAGACATAGCAATATGAGAGCTGCTAATGAGATTTGATGTAATCAGGTAGGGATTTCCCAAGAAAGTGACATTGGTGTTGAAATTGGAAGGACGACTAGGAGTTATCCAGGTACAAAAAAGAAGAAACACAGACTTGTGTGCAAATGTCCTACATAGACTTTCTAACAACTGGTTATAGAGTTGCAAGAATGCAGATAAATTGGCCTTATCCCTAGGGCTAAATATGCTCCTAATTCTAATTAGCCAGGGAAGGTCAAACATTTTCAGGATTGAATTCAAGAGAAATCATTTGTTTAGTCATCTGATTCTTTTAATTCTAAGTCATCTTTGGCAGAAAAAAAAAAGAACAAAGCTCTAAATTTATTGGACTTAAAGGTCTTTTTCATCAGCCAGGGCACAGATCCAGGACTTTTGCACATGCTAGCTATAGAACTTGGTGCACATGAGTTTTCTTTTCATTTTTATTCCCTGCATTATCCTTAATAATACCTAGTTCTAAATAAAGCGTGATGGCCTATTTTGGTTTGATGTGTGATTATGCTTTAGTTTGCATTTTATTTCTATAATTCATGAAAATTTATTGTAGAAAAGCCATTTGAAATGAAATGCAGGGGGAAGTGATTGTTAAAGCTTAGTATAAAAATAAATGAATTTCTTTCAAAAATACAAATGAAAGTACTATTGTAAAAAATTATCAATCTGAACCATTTCAAACTGCCTTAGAAAATATTGCCTTTTATTTTACATCAATGTGACATCTAAATGAGCATTTTTACTCTATCATTGTCAATCACTACCTTAAATATGTATGTTATAACTAAAGACCACCAAACACATATAGTCTATCTTGAGTAGTATTAATAGCTAAATTCTTTAAAAATATGTTGACACAATATTCTTATGAAGACAAAATACTAGATAAGTGCCAATGAAGAAAAAGGTCAATTTAGTTAGGGAATAAGAATAACACCTGAATACTATAAACACAAAAATTTCTAGCATTCCTATGTATATGTGTGTGGGTGTGGGTGGGTGGGTGTGTGGAGAGAGAGAGAGAGAGAAAGAAAGGTTTACTATGCCACAATATTAATTATAATTTGGCATAAGTTAAGTCACTCAGTATCTTCCTCCAATTAGTGAATGGTTAACTTCTCATGTATCTATCTGTTTTGACCACTAATTCAAATGGATCATATCAAAATAAAACTTAATAAATATTAAGGACCTAAATAAACAGGATATATATTCTAAAGAAAGAAAGAATCTGAATAATACTCAAAAAATAATCTTTACCTATTACCTAGTTACATTTCATTCATTCATTAACAAATTTCATAAGTTCCTACTGCACTAAGTATGGGAGATTCTGATAAAGAACACAAAGCTCCTAACACATTGGTGCTAACAATTTTTAGAACTGTACAATAACTGATAAGCTTTTTCTTTAGATCTCAAACTGAACAAAAAATCACATGAAAGTTTTTCTGGTTCTGATTCTTTCCTTTTATTTTTTTAATTTTTTTAATGTTTATTCATTTTTTTTTTTGAGAGAGAGAGAGAGCACAAGTGAGGGAGGAGCAGAGAGAGAGGGAGACACAGAATCTGAAGCAGGCTCCAGGCTCTGAGCTGTCAGCACAGTGCCCGACACAGGGCTCAAACCCATGAACCATGAGATCATGACCTGAGCCAAAGTCAGAGGCTTAACTGACTGGGCCACTCAGGTGCCCCTGATTCTTCCCCTTTTCTAAATACTACATCAACAACTTTCTAACACATGACAATACCATGATTGGGCTTGTGTGTGTGTGTGTGTGTGTGTGTATGTGTGTGTATTTATATATATAAATAACAATGTGTATATATATATATATATATATATATATATAAAACAATAAATGTCATAAACATAGCCTAGCCACAATCCTATGGAATTTTATAATTCAATAGAAATAGGTTAATAGTAATTGTATTTACATGGTATTTTACAATTCAAAAGCACTTCACACACATCTCATTTGTGTGAGCTTCTATATAGTTATGCATATAGAGATATTATAAATTGACGAGTGCCTATGAAAATCAACAGAATTAGAACTTCTAAGTAAGACACACATGAAAAGCAAGGCATACATCCAACATAGTTCAAAACTAAAGGAAGGTAGGGCAAAGCCTCATGAGCATAGGGTTCTGCAGTATGATTCATACTGAGAGATGTTGAGAAAAGAGATGAGATTTCAGGATGCATTCAACTGACAGAAAGGAAAAGGCTAAGATAAAGGAAGTACAGGAAGTACAGGAAGACATTTCAAGGACAAAGTGCTACTTTGGAAAAGGCACAGACTTTTATAATATAAATTTATGCTAAGGTTTACAACCATGTAGCTTGTCCCACTCTACATTGCCTACAAAAGCACTATTGGGATCAATACCTTATTCTATAAATGAACAAGATATAATTCATCCAATATTTCCATCTTGCTTCTTTTATTTCAGGTTTTTAAATCTTTTAAGTGCAGTTAAAACAAATCAACAAGCAAAGCCATCTAAACCTTCCTACAACTAATTGTATTTCCCAACATGTAACATAAAACCTTTGAATCATAGCAACTAACTCAAATAAGTGACCCAGAGTCATCCCGATTATGAGAACAGGCCATCTGTTCATTGTCTTAGAAAGCTAAACACTCCTCTGACTTAACTTTTTTATAACAGTGATTATTCACTTTGGCAACCGTTGCATTTATTGTTTGTTTCATCACTATAAGATTCTAGTTTGGCATCCAAATGCTGTATATTTTCTTCTTTGGCATTATATGAGCATTCATTCCTCTTCATACCATGGGAAGTTTATTCAGTGCCAATTAGAAGAATAAACTGCAAGATGGTGATGGCTCTGTTACATCAGAAATCATATACAATCAAGTTTATTCCTGCTATGAACCAGTTACACAGAAATTGCTTCAATAAATTTTCTCTCTCAAATTTAGAATATTAAGTTAAATTATATGAAATTGCCAATATTCAACTGTCTGACTTCAAAAAATGGCAAATTCATATGGTTCTGCCTAATAAATGAACCAGAGATTCCACATACTTTTACTCCTTAATTAAAGTTAGCCAGATATCTACATGCCATGTTTACTGTAGTATTATTTACAATAGCCAAAACACACACACACAAAAATACAAGCAACAACAAAAATACTTTAATGTTCATCAATGGGTGAACGGATAAAGAAAATACAGTATATATCAAAACATAGGATATTATTCAGCCATAAAAGAGAATGAAAATCCTGCTATTTGTGACACCATGGATGAGCTTTGAGGACATTATGCTAAGTAAGATAAGTCAGAAAAAGAAAGACAAATGCTGTGTGATTCACTTATTTGTGGAATTTTAAAAGGCCAAACTCAGATAAAGAGAGTAGAATGGTAGTTGTCAGGGGCTGGTGGGTAGGGAAATGGGGAGATGATGATCAAATGATATATATATTCAGCTATAAAATGAATAGTTCTAGGGATCTAATGTACAACATGGTGACTATAGTTAATATTATATATTCAAAAGTTGCTATGACAATACATCTTAAATGTTCTCACTTAAAACAACAACCAAAAATGGTAATTATTTGAGATAATGTGTTAATTAACCTTACTGTGGTAATCATTTTGCAATATATATGTGTATCAAGTCATCATATTGTGCACCTTAAACGTACACAATATTATATGTCAACTTTATCTCAAAAAAGCCAACCTGAATCCTGAAGCCACTGGGCATTAGTCACAGGTGTCTAGGTTGGCATCTTGCTCATGCAGAGCCAGAGGCCAAGGCTGGCTGCCAATGCAAATCTCAGGCACTGGGTGCAGAGAGTGAGAGGGACTCAGGCAGCTGGCACTTGGGAACACACAAAAAACTGGGACAAAAACTGGTGAAATCTACAAAGGGTCTGTAGTGGTTGTGCTGGCTGTTGGTTTCTTCAGCGATGAAAGCCCCTGGTACCCTTTGCAAAGCAGGTCACTAGGAACAACAGTAACACAAAATGCTTGATACTAGCAGTCCCTGCCCTTCTTCCTTGTCCCTAGTCATCACTATATGTCTCAGCTTTGTCAGTCTCTGCCTGGGTGAAAGTGAAGTGGGTCTTTCATGTAGTCCCCTGAAAGTCTGGGGAAGCTAATTGTTCACCCCATTCTCCTTTTCCTGGTCAGGAGAATTCTTTCTAAGGGGAACTGTTGGCACTGGGCCATGTGACATGGGAAATGGAATGATGAAGACAAAATGAAGTTGTTCTTTCTTCCCTTCTTTTGCAATTATTCTACTTTTTTTTTTTGTTCCACTGTGTTGCTAAAGTTTTGTAAGTAGACTCCTGAGCTCTCCTAGAGATGTTTTTATTCATGGATAGCTGTCTAATTGTTGATCTTTGTAGGGAGGTTGTTGATCTTTGTGGAAAGATCTCCTATTCTGCCATCTTGGTGATGTCATGCCCTAATATTCCTATTCTAATGCAAATTCAATCACATAGATTTTAGATTTTAAGTGCTCTTGATTTAAATAAATTCTGTTTAAGTATTCATACTTTTAGTATGAATTTTATGGTTTTTGTCAGGTTGCTGGAACTGATCTTCAAATTCTTCACTTAAGGAAAATTAGAAGCTTTATACATAACCCTCTTGAGTATGTGTGAATTATAAAAATTAACAAAAGATATATTTTTTTATATTTAATTTCATGCCTAAGAAAATGAGCTCTAGGGGTGCTGGGTGGCTCAATCGGTTGAGCATCCAACTTTGGTTCAGGTCATGATCTCAAAGTTTGTGAATTCGAGCCCCATGTCCAGCTCTGTGCTGAGAGCTCGGAGCCTGGAGCCTGGAGCCTGCTTCGGATTCTGTGTCTCCCTCTCTCTCTCTCTCTGCTCCTCTCCCACTTGTGCTTTATCTCTCTCTCTCAAAAATAAGTAAACATTAAAAAAAAAAAAGAAAATGAGCTCTAAGCCTATGGTATTTAGAAGAGGCATAAGTGAGAACCTTTGTTCAAAAACAGCTACAATCAAGAGCTCTGTTATCTGTGAATTTAAGTCTCATTCTAACTACATAGGTGTAAATAAGAATACTGAATGGAACTTTATCCTTTTTCAAAAGGAAATATTTTAACAAACAACATGTATGCATAGAGTTAGGTTGAAAACTGAAGAGTCCTTTCTTCAACAGAATTACTTAACTTATACATCACGGAAATTCAGTAGACATCAGTTATCCAGATTTCTTCAAGGCTAAAAGTCTTGACAAAGTCTTTTTTAATACCCTTATGAAAGAGATAGAAAAGAGATATTGAAGGCTAATACAATTGGATGGTTTTCAAATTAATTGAAAAGCCATTTCTTGAAGATACTGATTAATGAAATAATGTCACAGTCTGTGGGCTTTGCTTTCAGCCCTGTCATGTTCAACGATTTTATCAATGACTTGAATGAAGACAGCAAATATATGTGTGTTACATTTACAGATGATACAAAGCTCAAAAGGATAGGGAATATGTTGGATGACAGTATGCCAGTATCACAAGCCAAAAAGATCTTGACAGGCTAGAGAGATGGGCCAAGCCTCACAAGATAGAATTTAATAAGGATAAATGTAAGGTCAGAACAACAACAACAAGAAAATGAAAAGAACCCTGCTATTCAATTATAAGCTGAGGGATCTGTGGCTTAAGGAGAGCATGTAAAATGAGGACTGAGGAATTTAGTTGAATTCACAGTAAGCTCACTATTGGTCAATAGTATGAATTTTGATTAGGGACATGCTTTTTAGAGTCAAAAAGATGGACAGTTAAAAAAATGGGAAGATGGAAAGTCATGGATCTGACAGTTATTAAGGATTAACCCTGGTCAGTTACTTAATTTCTCCAAACTTTAATTTCCTTATATGTACAATGAGAGTGATAATAGGAAAAATTTTGATGTGAAGTCTACTCTGTTAAGTTTTTTTATGGAGGTGCTGACTGAATTCTTGAATCTTTAATGATCACCGAGACTTTCCTTTAATTCATCATAGCCTATATTTCTCCTCTTTCAATAGAACAGGTAGAGAAAAAGACTTGAGGATGAAAACAAAAATAAGGTAAGGAAGAAATTCACCAATATTCCCTGAGCAATTACTTTGGTCCAGGCACTATGTAAGGTGCTCTAGGTACATGAACTCACTTAGTTCACATACCTAATGTAACAAAGATCACATCATTGCCATTTAAAATATGAGAAAACTAAGGTTTACAGGGAGTGGTTTTCCCAAAGTCAAAAACACTTAGCACAATTGGACTTTGAGCCCAGGTCTGCACTACAAGACCAGACTCTCTGCCACGGCCATTCACCTCAGAACAGTCCTCAGTGATCACCTAGTGACAAATATCCTCAACATTCTTTCATTCTATCTGCACGGTCTGAAATTCAAATTAAAACATTATTCTATTACCACATTTATATTAATGTTATCTGGTTGGATTCAATCTGTGAGAATTTATTTTAACACATTAAATTATGTCTATGACTCAACTTGCCTATATAAAGCAATTCAGTAGGCATGATGACACTCCTGATAGTCATCCATTTCTTTAATAGTAACCTTTCCCATAACTAGTTCCTGAAAAGCTTTCTTCCCTGGGCCTTTTGTTTTTAACCTAATTATGCTTCCTTTGTGCTTTAAGTCATTTCTTCTGTCTTTATGTTCCACCAGCTGCATATGAGCAAACCTTGAGGCAAGCCAGCAGCAGCGAAACAACTTCTTATATAAACTGGAAGGAAAAAAATAGGAAAAAAATTATTTCAACTAATAAAAAAATGCAATGCTACACACCTGTAGGTTACCGTGGATATTAAAGGATTTCAGAAAGAGGCCAGTAGGGGAAAGATATGGATACAAAAAGAACATTACACCCCATCCACTGCCAAAGCCTATGCCACCCACATGCTGTCGTCCTTCAAAACCCAAGTCAAACATCACTTTTTCTGTGAAGTCCTGCCTGACCACATCCCCACTCCAGGTGAAATTTGATCGCTCTTTCTTCTGCTCCATGCCTTTTTATACCTCTTATATAACACACATTATACTATATCGCAAATATTTGCTGATGCAACAAGGTATTAAATGATAAGTTTCAATGGAGGCACCAACACAATAGATGTTATATTCTAAAGGAGGTGCTAGCACACTGAATAGAATTTTAAAAATAGTTTACTAGGAACAATTCCTGAATCCCTCATCCACATCAAAAATATTTTTTTAATAAAAATGAAGATGGGGGAGGAGTTTCTGAGTTGGTTTCTTTCTAAGATTGGACTTAGAGTCATATCCTTCATGGGGAAGCCCTCAAGCCTCCTGAGGGAGCATCAGTGAGTCTGCTTTTGAAGCTTAGCTTGTGAGGCCCAAGCTGGGAGGAGCACAATAGGCTGGTATCAGAGCCCCACCCAAAATCAAGCACTAAGAATGAACTAAGTTGCAGTTAACTCAGAGCATTGGAGTACTGCCACTATATGTAGGAACCAGTGTGCAATCCCAGCATTTGCTGAGGCAAGGGATTTTCCAACCTGTTACAGTGACATGTAAGCATATTCTATAAAAAATGCTTTTTTTTAAAGTTGCCAGTAACTACGCTCCATGCTGAAAAATTCAGCGCACTCTTCTCAATCCTTAGATGACTCAACTTCTCTAAATAACCTAGTGTATGTTTTTGACTCAAACTTTCACCTTCCTTGGTTTTGTTACCATTCAATGAGGTGTTGTGCAAAGATCATGAGCTTTGGAGTCAAATAGACCTATATTTGATTTAATACAATCAATAGGTGTTTACAGAATGCACAAAATGTGCCAGGGACTAAACTATGTTCTGGGTGATCAATAGTAAACAAGACAGACATGAAAAAAGATGCCCTCATTCTGCTTAACATTTAACCCAGCCACTACTTCCCAGCCATATTACCATAAGAAATTTATTAAATTGTCTGAGCATAAGCTTTCTCGCCTATAAAGGAAGAATGATATTACCTATTTCATGGGAAATATTATGGAGATTAAATGAGGCAAATTATGTAAATTGCTGATTCATCTCTTTCAAACACATAATAGTCATTCAATAAATGTTCAAGTCTTTCACCATACCCTCCCTCTCCCCTCCCTTGCCCATTACCTGGCATATTCTCTGCTATAGCTTTTGCTCCACTCATTCTTTAATTATCTCAGTCCTACTCTGGCAAGCAGGTATGAAATGCTTGCATTCACCCAAGCTTTCCCAGCTCTGTCTTTCCTCATTCTTTACTTTCTCCCTAAGAGACTTTATTCAGTCCTTTGCTACCACCACATCTATGTAATTGCTTTTTCAAGCTACATCTTTAAATGTAATCTCTCTTTAGCTCTCACCCACATTTTCATAATGCCTCTATTTCAGTCCTCTAAAAATAAACTCACCACACTCACCTGAAATCTACTTAACTGCTTGCACCATTAATATAAATTAATTTCATCTAAATATGCATTTATTAAGTGCCCATTATATACAAGAGATTTGCCTGGAGCTAGAGACTCTCTTGCCACTATCTGAGTTCAAAAAAAACTCAAATAAATTTTTAAGATAAGGCCAATATCCTTCACTAGCTGAACTCTCACTATTTGCTCTCAGAAACTCAGGAACAATAAGACTTGATCAGCAAGGGATATTTTTATCTACAAAGCATTGTAACTTATACATAGTAGGTAATCAATGAATGTTTACTTAGCTAAATTCTATTTGAATTAATGGTATAAGCAGATGAAAGTATTAAAATATAAGTCATGCTGGTGATGGTAAATATTCGAGGGGTATAGTTGAGCATAAAGTAAGTAATATACATGAGAAGGTATGTAAGATCAATTTTGGAAGCAAAGACAAGTGGTTTGAGGTATATCTAATAATACTATCTAACAAATAAAGTTATCTAATAAATGATGTTTGCCTAACAAATCCAATGTAATGGAAAGCCACTAAAAGTTTTTGTTTGAGTGAAAACACTATCACAGCTATTAATTTTTTGTTGTTGGCATAAGGAACTTGATAAACTATGCAGGGAGATGGCTAACTAATGTGCTGTTTTATTGACAACATATATACAAAGATTTGCATGCAAATGTTTGCAGAAAGCTTTTTCACTGTAGCCAAAAAATGGAAATACCCAAATATCCATTAACTAGTCATGGATAAACCAACTGTAGTATAACCATGTGATGGAATACTACTCAGCCGTAAAAAAGACTAAACTGTAGTGATACACACAATATGAATGAATCTCAAAAACATTCTGCTAAGTGCAAGTAGCCTCAAACAAAAATTTACATACTTAATGAGGGGCACTTGAGCATCCGACTCAATTTTAGCTCAGATCATGATCTCACAGTTCATGGGATCGAGCCCTGCTTTGGATTCTCTCTCTACCCCTTTCTCCCCTTCTCAAAATAAATAAATAAACTTTAAAAAAAAGTATACAAACTGAATGATTCCATATGTGATATTATAGAAAAGGCAAATCTTAAAGACAAGAAAGAGATCAGCACTGGCAGAGGCTAGAGGTCTGGGGGGAGGGGGAACTGACTCACACATTGATTGTTCATTTTGGGGTGATGCAAATGTTTTATATCTTGATTATAATAATGATAACACAACTGTATACATTTGTCAAAATTCATTAAAATGTACACTTATAAAGAGTAAATTTTATTATATGTAAATTAAATCTGATGGTAGGATGACTGGAGATTAAGGGAAAGATTCTAAAATACACCAAAAAGGAATAAATGATAGATGCAAGCAACTAATTGTCTATGAAATCAATGGAGTATATATCTTCTGAAAGCATGGTAGAATCACTAGAACAAAACTAAGACTCCAGGAAAAGAAAGTGATTTTTGAGGTGGGTTATTTTTTCTCCTGCTTTAAGGAGATATAATTGATATAAGTTTAAGGTGTACAGTATAACGATTTGAGATATATATATATAGTGAAACGATTACCACATAGGATTGGTTGGTCCTTCCATTACCTCACATAATTATCTTTTTTTGTTGTGAGAACATTTAAAATCTACTCTTGTAGCAACTTTCAATTATATAATTCAGTGCAGGTATGAGGTGATATCTCCTTGTGATTTGATTTGCATTTCTCTGATGATTAGTGATGCTGAACATCTTTTCATGTACTCATTAACCATTTGTATGTCTTTGGAAAATATCTGTTTATTTCCCCTGTCCATATTTTAATCAAGTTATTTGTGCTTTTTTGCTATTGAGTTGTATGAGTTCCCTTTTTTTTTTTATTAACTCATCAGAGAGATGGTATGCAAATATTTTCTCCAAGTCCATATATTGTCTTTTTATCTTGTTGATTGTTTCTTTTTCTGTGCAGAAATTTTTCATCTGATGTAGTCCAGTTGTTATTTTGTGCTTTTGTTGTTTGTGCTTTGGCATCATATCTGAAAACAAAACAAAAACAATCTTTCCAAGACCAATGCCAAGGACCTTTTTACCTGCCTTCTTCTAGAAGTTTTACAGTTTCAGGTCTTACATTTAAGTCTTTAATCTATTTGAGTAATTTTTGTGAATGATGTAAGACAGTGGTCCAATATTCTTTTGCATGTAATTATCCAGTTTCCCCAACACCATTTATTAAAGAGACTGTTCTTTTTCCATTCAGTATACTTGGCTCCCTTGTCAAATTTTAGTTAACCCAAATGCAAGAGTTTTTTTCTGAGCTCTTAATTCTGTTCCATCCATCTATGTGTTTGTTTTTATGCCAGTACCACACTGTTTTGATTACTTTAGCTTGGAATATATTTTGAAATCATGAAGTATGATGCCTCCAGTTTTGCTCTTCTCTCTCAGGATACTTTGGCTATTTAGTGTCTTTTGTAGTTCCATACAAATTTTCAGAATTGCTCTTTCTATTTTCTGTGAAAAATGCCCTGGAATTTTGATAGGGATTGCATTGAATCTACAGATGGCTCTAGGTAGTATGGACATTTTAACAGTGTTAATTCTTCTGATCCGTGAACACAGAATATTTTTCCATTTCTTTGTGTCTTCTTCAATTTCTTTCATCAAAATCTTATAGATTTCAATGTACAGATCTTTCACCTCCTAGGTTAGATTTGCCTCATATTTTACTGTGTTTAATGCTATTATAGGGGCACCTGGGTGGCTCAGTGAATTTAGCATGCTGACAACTCAGAGCCTGGAGCCTGCTTCAGATTCTGTGTCTTCCTCTCTCTCTGGTCCTCCCCTGCTTGTGCTCTCTCTCTCAAAAATAAATAAATATTAATGCTATTACAAATGGGAATACTTTCTTTATTTCTTTTTCAAGGACTAGAAAAAGAACACACTATGCCCAAAGTTAGCAGAAGGAAGAAAATAACAAAGATTAGAGCATAAATAAGTGAAATTGAGACCAGAAAACAATAATAAAGATGAGTGAAACTAACATCTGGTTTTTTTAAAAGATAAACAAAATTGGGGTGCCTGGATGGCTCAGTCAGTTAAGCGTCCAACTTTGGCTCAGGTCATGATCTCACGGTTCGTGGATTCGAGCCCTGTGTCGGGCTCTGTGCCAACAGCTCAGAGTCTGGAGCCTGCTTCCGATTCTGTGTCTCCCTCTCTCTCTGCCCCTCCCACACATTCTCCCTCTCTCTGTCTCTCTCTCTCAAAAATGGATAATCATTACAAAAATTATTTTAAAAAGCTAAACAAAATTGACAAGACTTTAGCTAGACTAAGAAGAGACAACACGAAGTAAACAAAATCAGAACTGGAAGAAAAGACATTACAATTGATACCACAGAAATACAAAAGATCACAGGATACTGCTATGAACAATTATACACCAATAAATTGGACAACCTAGAAGAAATGGATAAATTCCTACAGACATACAATCTACCAGGACAATTGTGAAGAAAAAGAACATTGGAGCAGATCAATAACAAGTAATGAGATTGAATTTGTAATCAAATGCCTCCCAACAAAGAAACACACAGGATCAGATGGCTTCCTTCATTGGTGAATTCTACCAAACATTCAAAAAAGAATTTATACTAATCATCAAATTCCTCCAAAAATTGAAGAGGCAGGAACACTCCCAAACTCATTTTACAAGGCCAGTATTACCCTGATAGCAAAGACAGATAAGGATACTACAAGAAAAGAAAACCATAGGCCAAAATACCTGATGAGTATAGATGCGAAAATTCTCAACGAAATACAGTGAGCCAAACTCATCAGTTTATTGAAAAGA
This sequence comes from Cryptoprocta ferox, assembly GCA_028646485.1. Lineage (NCBI taxonomy): Eukaryota > Metazoa > Chordata > Mammalia > Carnivora > Eupleridae > Cryptoprocta > Cryptoprocta ferox. The sequence continues at coordinate 84,173,419 of CM053571.1, read as the reverse complement.
TCCTACCCCATGAGCAAGTGGAATTTATGTGTGTGATACATGAATGGTTCAAATATCAATAAATGTGATATACTACATTAACAGAATGAAAGATAAAAATCATATGATAATTGCAATAGATGCAAAAAAAAGCATTTGACAAAATACAATATCCTTTCATAATAAAAACTCTCAACAAAGTGAATATACAAGGAGTGTACCTTAACATCATAAAGACCATATTAACAAGCCCACAGCTAATATCATACTCCATAGTGAAAGGTTGAAAGCTTTTCCCCTAAGATCAGGGACAAGACAAGGGTACATACTCTCACCACTTCTATTGAACATAGTACTAAAAATCCTAGCCAGACCAAATAGGCAAGAAAAAGAAATAAAAGGCATCCAGCTCAGAAAAAAAGAAGCAAAACTGTCTTTGCTTACAATGTGATCTTACATATACAACATTCTAAGGACTCCACCAAAACACCAAAACTGATAAACAAATTTAATACAGTTGCAAGATAAAAACCAACATACAAGAATCAGTTGCATTTCTATACACTAAGAACAAAATACCTGAAAAATAAAGAGAGATGAATGTTTATTTCGACTTTTGCCACTGCATTTGAGATTCTGTCACTGTAGGGCAACCAAGTTAAAAAACCTAACAGGCAGTGAGCAACTTAAGATAGTAACTAAAAGAGAGGAAGGGCTGGACATCAGAAATCTCTAGCTAAAATGAATAAAATTTACATTTGTATATGTAAGAGTAGATTAGAGCACTATGTAAATGTTGAAAAACAGATGCTTTGTGGCATCCACAAAGGCAGCAGGATGGAGAATAAAAAACAAAGGACAGATAATTTTAGGAAAGTGGTATTAACAATCTTTAGTGCTGCAGAGTAGTCAAAAATTAAAAATGAAATACATAATTAAATATGGATTTTTGGTGTCATTGGGTGACCTTAAATAGTATAATTTCAGTAGAATAGGAGGGGTCGAATTCAGATGTCAAGGTTTTAAAAGAGTAAGCTTTGAGGACTTGAAAATAGTAAAAGGCTTTTTGCAAAGATTGCCTAGAAGGTTATCACTAGTAGTAATCTTTGTTCTTGGCAAACGAGAAAGGAGGCTGATAAAATGATGGTTGGGAAGGAATTCAGAATTTTTTTGTTAATGCTCAAGTACTTTGTTTACAGACTCTGCAGAGGTAACATCAAACAATAAATATTTATTAAAGGCTAAAATATCAACATTCAGTTTAATCAAAGGGTCATCAGGGCCTAGGATATATTAGGTCAAGACGCCCAAACTGATTTATATCATAAGACAATTAAACAATTTACAATGAAAAGCACAACTATTAAGCAGGCTGGTCTTTGTATTGGCTGGGTGACACATTATTGCCCCAGGGAAGAACCTTTCTTAGGGAAGCAAGCTTAAAATTACAAGGTATTTGTACTTCCCCTGCCCCAGCAAATAGGGTTCTCCTCCATATCTTCCTTCTTTTTCATTTCCAGTTTTTTTAATATAGTCCAGACTTTATTAAAACTGGGATGCTTTTTAAAATGCACATTTCTGGGGCGCCTGGGTGGCTCAATCATTTAAGCGTCCAACTTTGGCTCAGGTCATGATCTCGCAGTTGGCGGGTTTGAGCCCTGCATCTGGCTCTGTGCTGACAGCTCAGAGCCTGGAGCCTGCTTTGGATTCTGTGTCTCCCTCTCTCTCTGCTACTCCCCCTATCATATTCTGTTTCTCTCTGTCTCTCAAAAATAAATAAATGTTAAAAAAAATTTTTTTAATGCACATTTCTGGCTTTGGCTTAAACTAAATTAGAACTTCTAAGCCAGAGACCCAGATATCTCTATATTTTAACAGCTTCACCAATCCATCCAAATGATTTTTAATGCACATTAGAGAATCTTTTTGGTACAATCTGTAACCACTTTCTCACTTCATGCTGCTTATTCATTTTAGTCTGGCTTCTACTACCCCACTCTGTCCTCTTGCTGAAAGATCCAGTGACATCTTAATTTTCAGCTCCAATTGCATTATTCTCATCAACTATCCTGAAACAATGAACATTTTTGCCACACTTTTCTTTCTTGCAGCTTTCTACTTCTTGGCTTCAAAGGTAGCATTCCCTTCAGGTTCTTTTCCTATTCACTTGACTTTGTTTTCTTTGCTAAATCCTTTTCCACTGCTTTGGGCCCTACATTTTGGGTTTTCCCAGAGTTTAGTCCTTGGTTTCTCCTTTTTTACTTCTAGAATTTCTTTTGGGATAATTTCATCCATTCCCATTTCTTTTTCCATTGACTATATTTTTACAATTCCCAAGTATTTATTTCCAATCCTGGCCTCTTTCCTTAACTGTGGCCACTAACCTCTGGTGCTCACCAAATAGCTGCATTCAAGCATTTAGTAAACTTGGAGCAGCAGAAAAGGCTGTCAGAAAAATGCTCACGTAAAGTCTGGAAAAGGTTGGGTGTTGGGAGCCATCCTGAACTCACTGGTTGAGCACACTCCTAGTGAAGGAAGTTAAGGCGGGTTTGCAAGGTCTCTTGCCGTCAGGCAGCAACCAGTATCTATCCCATCATAACTATCTCCGTGCTTGGGCACCAAACCTCGGAGAGCTTTGCTGATTAGTGTCAGGAGCGCCCTGTCCCCCTGCCCTGTCCCTGCGTGATTGCACCTGGTCAGGGAAAAGATGAGTAAACTAGATACACCCTAATGCGACTAAGGCAAGGAACATACAATTTTCCTCCTAGCTGAGCAATTAACTGATAACTCACTACTTTCTAGGACTGGACGTCGTTGCAAAAGTCACTACTGCAATAAATGTCAAAAATGTATCATTTGTCTTTGGGACTGTGAAAGCAGATATTATGTCTCCTGGGGATCCTGTTTTTCTGGGACACTTTCTCTTAGAGCTATAAACAGCCTAATGACCCTTACTCATAAAAAACTGACCTTTACTAAACAATGCGGTTTGCCTCATGGTTAAAGGTCGCTTTCTTAAGGCTATACCTGAGGTTTTGTATATCTTGGTCTTAAGCATCCTATGGAAAAAATGTACACTTAAAAAATACCTGCCCTTCCCATATAATAGTACGAGTGCCTGTAGCTAAGTTTTTTATGACAATCATTACTACTAAGATTAGAATTGTAACTTCTGCAGAATCCATGTTCTGGAAAATTGTAAAAATTATCTATGAGAAATCATTTACTAAACATACGCTGCTCTTTCTTCTCCTTGTGCCTTTCACTATAAATAAAGCTAGAGAATCAGACAGAGCAGAGATGTCTGTCTGGTGATCAGAAAGAAACTTGAGGCTCTCTCACTCCCTTTCGCCAACACCATTCATCCTTCAGGGAACCCTGGACCTGCTGGAGCTAGACTCTGGCAGTTGGGAAAATGCCCTGACAAAACTAATACTGGGTATATAAGAGACATACTGAGAACGAGGAGGCATCTGCTTCAGAATCATAAAGCTAGTAATTAAGTAGATTGATCCAACCCAGAAATCCTAAAGACTGAAGACAGTGTCCATGTGAAGACAATTGGGGGCCATGAGCAAAGGGTTGTGAAACTAACTGCAGGTCTAGACAGAGGCAAGAAGTGAGGCAGGAGCTTGGTCATGAGCAAGATGGGAAGCTACAGATGTATTGATTCAGGTGACTACAAAATGCTAGAGCACAGTGCTAAGGCAGTCCGCAACCTGTTAACTTGTCCACAGATGGGGAGGCTTAAAGGGTTATATTTTTCTGTCAGTTTATCTATAAAAACTAATAAAAGAAATCACCTAGGGGGATTAAGAGGTACAAACTTCCATTTATAAAATAAACAAGTCATGGGGATATAATGTACAGCATAAGGAACATAGGTAATACTAATTATGCATGGTGACAGAGGGTAACTAGATTTACAGTGGTGATCATTTTGTAAGGTATATAAATGTCAAATCACTATGTGGCACACCTAAAACTGACACAATATTGTATGTCAACTATACCTCAATTAAAAGAAGACAAAAACTGGAAAAAGAAAAGGAAATCACCTAGAGATGTTGGATTTAATGTGTTTAATCTGAGGTGGTTAAAACATTCCAAGATTATCCTGAGAGCAATTGTTCTTCCTCCATCCCTTCCTTTTAAAATGTCTAATTATAAAACATTTTGAACAGAAAATAATACAATACATATGTAACCACCACAGGAATTAACAAAGATGTTAATACTTTGCTATAATTGCTTTGGATTGTTGCCTTTCTTAAAGAGATAAATTGGTGTATATATAGAACTAGAGACACCGCCCCCACCCCCCCAAAAATTTGCTCTTTACTCAATTCCCCAGAGGGCATCACTCTGCTGATATCAGAGTGTACCAGTCTCAAGATGGTTTTTATTCTTTTACTATAGCACAAATACAATAAATCTAAAAATTTGAATTCAGCATTGGGTAAAGTTGAGAGAATATCTCTGTCACAGTATTATTTGAGAGATATCTTGGATTGAACGAATGCTGTTGAATAAGTACTTTGAGGAGTCAAAGCATTGTACTGTCCATTATTGTCCTCAGGAAGAGAAGGAAACGATTATGAAATATTAAGATTCCACCAACCACCAGAGCAAAATGAGCAAACAGCTATGAAACTGGCTAAGTAAGGCAATGATATCACTTAAATGTAAAACTATAAAAGATTTGGGGTGCCTGGGTGGCTCAGTCAGTTAAGCATCTGACTTCAGATCAGGTCATGATCTCACAGTTTGTGGGTTCGAGCCCCATGTCAGACTCTGTACTGAGAGTCTGGAGCCTGCTTCAGATTCTGTGTCTCCCTCTCTCTCTCTGCCCCTCCCCCGCCCATGCTATGTCCCCCTCTCAAAAGTAAATAAACATTAAAAAAAAAGAGAGAGAGAGAGGGGCGCCTGGGTAGCTCAGTTGGTTGAGTGTCTGACTTCGGCTCAGGTCATGATCTCACCATTGGTGGGTTCGAGCCCCGCATCGGGCTCTGTGCTGATGGCTCAGAGCCTGGAGCCTGCTTCTGATTCTGTGTCTCCCTCTCTCTCTGCCCCTCCCCCATTCGTGTGCGTGTGCACGCTCTCTCTCTCTCTCTCTCTCTCTCTCTCTCTCTCTCAAAAGTAAATAAAAACATTTTAAAAAATTAACAAAGGGGGGGGCTATTCTAGAATTTAGATCAGGAAAAGGACCAGTTAGAGAATTATTGCAAAAATCCAGTTGAAAAGTTAATAAAGGTAAAAAGAAGGTAACGGCTGGGAGATCAGGAAAAAAGAGGATGGAAAAGAGAGATATTGCAAAGTAAGCTCCACAGGATGTTTCAAAAGATTAGAGGTTGAATATAAAATGCTGGAAAAATTAAAGATGGATTAGAAGTTTACATTTCAGGAGCATGATGATGCCATTTGTAACATTACAGCACAAATGCATGGAAATAGAGAAAATAACTTATTTGATTATGAACATGGGAGTATGAAGTACTGGAGATATCTTGCAAGCAGTTGGAAATATATGATTAAAGTCAGATAGAATCTAAAGAAGTAGTTTTATGAGTCCTGTGCAATGAGATTATAATTGACACCACAGGAGCCTGTGAACTAGACAAGAGGAAAAGAGTAAAGTAGACGAGAAGAGAGGGAAGGGAAAGGAATGGAGGGGAAGGGAGGGGTGACAGTCAAAAGGTGAGCTTTGGGGGAAATAGAAATGTAGAGATTAAGAGAGAAAAAGAAATCAAGAAGCAAGATGAGGCAAGAAATAGCTGATTTCTGTGTCTCATGAATTGAGGATAGAGAGTTTCATAAAAGAAATAAAGTCATCAACTGTGTTCAATGATCTTAAGAAGTTGGGGCACCTGGGTGGCTCAGTTGGTTAAGGGTTCAATTCTTGATTACAGCTCAGGTCATGATCTCACAGTTCTTGACTTCAAGCCCCATGTTGAGTTCTGCATTGTCAGAGCAGAGCCTACTTAGGATTCTCTCTCTCTCCTCTCTCTGCCCCTCCCCTGCTTTCTCTCTCTCTCAATAAATAAATAAATAAATAAACTTAAAAAAAAAAAAAAAAAAAAAAGAAAGACATTGCCCATTATAAGCCTGGACAGGATCTTTGGTAGTTTTTCAGAGAGCTATTTCTGGATGGATTAGATAGCTCCAGGATTAATCTGGATGGATTAGATAGTTTATGGATTAAGATAGCTCCAGGTTAAAAAAAGAAAAAAAGCAAGAAATGAGAAAGTAGACACAATAAAATTATGAAAAGAGTTTCAATAGTAACTTCAGGTCATGAAAGCCTTGATAAAAAGATGGGGTTCTGTTCTCAGAAGAAACATAAGTTAATCTGTATGCTGAAGGGAAAGAGCAAGTAAAACAAAATAGAGTGAAGATAGAAAATAAAAACCATACTAGATGGAGCAAAGTCAGGGGAGGATAAAGGGGATGAATCACAAGTACAGTGTGGCAGGGTTAGCCATGAAAAGTAGATATGTTTTGGGGCGCGTGGGTGGCTCAGTCAGTCAAGCGTCCGACTTCGACTCAGGTCATGATCTCATGGTTCATGGGTTCGAGTCCCGCATCAGGCTCTGTGCTGACAGCTCGGAGCTCGGAGCCTGCTTTAGATTCTGTGTCTCCGGAACTCGGAGCCTGCTTCAGATTCTGGGTCTCCCTCTCTCTCTGCCCCTCCCCACCTCAAGCTCTGTCTCTCTCTGTCTCAAAAATAAATAAGCATTAAAAAAAAGCAGATATGTTTCTTCTTCTGAGCTTGAAAGAAGGAAAACAAGGTAATAGTTGAAAATTGAATTAGAGTGTTCTCTGAAAGAAAATTAAGAGAACTCACATTTACTTAATTTAACTTATTCAGACACATGAAACGATGCTCAGTGTCACTCATCATCAAGGAAATACAAATAAAAACCACACTGAGATACCACCTCATGCTGGTCAGAGTGGCTAAAATGAACAAATCAGGAGACTATCGATGCTGGCAAAGATGTGCAGAAACGGAACCCACTTGTGCTGTTGGTGGGAATGCAAACTGGTGCAGCCTCTCTGGAAAACAGTGTGGAGGTTCCTCAAAAAGTTAAAAGTAGAACTCCCCTATGACCCAGCAATAGCACTGCTAGGAATTTACCCAAGAGATACAGAAGGGCTGATGCATAGGGGCACATGTATCCCAATGTTTATAGCTACACTTTCAACAATAGCCAAACCATGGAAAGAGCCTAAATGTCTATCAACTGATGGATAAAGAAGATGTGGTTTATATATACAATGGAATACTACTTGGCAATGAGAAAGAATGAAATCTTGCATTTGCAGCAACGTGGATGGAACTCGAGGGTATTATGCTAAGTGAAATAAGTCAGTCAGAGAAGGACAGATACCATATGCTTTCACTCATGTGATCTTGAGAAACTTAACAGAGGACCATGGGGGAGGGGATGGGGAAAACAAAAGTTACAGGGAGGGAGGGAGGCAAATCCTAAGAGGCTCTTGAATACTGAGAGCAGATTGAGGGTTGATGGGGGTGTGGGAGAGGGGAAAGTGCATGATGGGCATTGAGGAAGGCACTTTTTGGGATGAGCACTGGGTGTTGTATAGAAACCAATCTGACAATAAATTACATTAAAAAATTTTAACCTATTCATAAAAGTAGAAGCTGAAGCCACCTGCTTAGAATGGGGACAGGGCTTTTAACTATATGTTGGAACTTACATGGGGCACCTCGGTGGCTCAGTCAGCTAAGCATTTGACTCTTGATTTTAGCTCAGGTCATGATCTCCCAGTTCCTGAAATCAAGCCCCCGGTCAGGCTCAGTGCTGACAGCCCTGAGCTTGCTTGGGATTCTTTCTTTGACCCTCCCATATGCTTGCTTGCACTCTCTCTCTCTCTCCAAATAAATAAATAAACATGAAAAAAAATTTTAAGCCTATAGGCTTCCAGACAATTGAGAGGAAAATTGGAAATATGTCAATGATAGAAAAATATAAAAGTTTCAAAGCTGCACTGCCTATAAGTCAAGACCTACTCCTACTTGCATGACTGTACTGAGAAATATGTTTGACTCTAAGTGCCAGAAAAGGATACAGTATCAATTACCTGTCACCACAAAATTTCAGCGCTTATATTGCTCACATGTTTGGGAGTCAGCTGGCAGTTGGCTGATCTAGACTCCTCTTGACTAGAAAAAGTGGAGTGACATGGTTCTGTTCCACATGTCTCTCATCCTCTGGCAGGAGAGCTTAAGTATGTTCCTGTGGTGATGGCAGAAGCACAAGAGAGCAAACCCCAACACATAAGCCCATTTCAAGCCTTGTGTTGTGTCCCATTGGCCAAAACAAGCCACATGGTTGAACCCACTGTCAAGGAGTGGGGCGGCTCACCCCACGAATGCTGAAAGGGCACTGCAATGATGTAGATAAAGGGAGGAATACAGAATTGATCACTGCCACTGAACTTCTGTCTAGTAAATAAAGATATGAATACATGATATGTTGTCACAGTAACCTTACATCTCAGGATGAAATATTTCAACATTTGTATCTTTAAAAATAACATGTTGGGGGGGGCCCTGGGTGGCTCTGTCAGTTGAGCATCCGACTTTGAATCAGGTCATGATCTCGCGATCCATGAGTTTGAGCCCAGCATCAAGTTCTGTGCTGACAGCTCAGAGCCTGGAGCCTGCTTCAGATTCTGTGTCTCCTTCTCTTTGCCCCTCCCCCACTCTCACTCTGTCTCTCTGTCTCTCTGTCTCTCTCTCTCAAACATAAATAAACATCAAAAAAAAAAAAAAAAAAGCAGAACTCACCACCAATACCTGAGTACTGGCTATGTGAGTCCAGCACCTTATTTTCTGAATGTGACCCAAGGCCTAGTTAGAAAAATGCAATAGGATGTAAATGTTCCAAGGAAAGTCTAAGTTTTACATTTCAAAGGGAAATGAAATAAAACTGAAAATGAGAAAAATATAATTAGAATAAATAAAAATAACATGTTGGGAGTAAGCTTCCAGCCAAGGTTCTTGGTGTATTTAAACCAAAGATTTTTCAATTAATGTATTATCATATTTTGGAAAGTTATGAATAAGTATTACATAATTGTCCCCAAATTACCATAGTTATTGTTGTGAAGAAAAATAAATGTAAATGAGAAAATAATTAACTCAATAATATAGTGCAATTTCAAACAACATCATTTTGACATGATCTGGGTATCTTGTATCCTTGGTTGCATTGTTAAAAAAATTTTAAAAAAACAAAATTAGATAAATTAATGTAAGTTCATGTTTTAAAGTACACTCTAAATGACAGATTTATAAGTAATTTTCTTAGTTGAGTTTTGAAAAGTGTTTTTTAAAATATAAGAGCTGTTAAAAATCTACTCCAACAAGTCTTTTCCCCTTACTACTCCACCCTAGGTCTTCCTGTTGTAATGTCACCAGTGACTCCTTCACCCCCGTCCCCATTGTTAAAACCCATCACCAGCTTTTAACATATTTGACTCCCCTTTAATACATTTTCTCACTTGGCTTTGGGGCTACTATATTTTCTTCATTTTCCTCTACCTCATGGAGATTTTCTTCTCTCAGTATCTCCTGTTAGAGTCTCTTCTTCTCCTGACCACTTAATACTAGTAGACCCCAATGCTTAGTTAGTCCTTGGACCTCTTTCCTATCCATTCACACTTATTTTCCAAGTAATTTTATTTGGTCCCATCGCTTTGGGTCTTAGGCTGATTTCTGTATCTCCACCCCAAACTTCTCTTCTAAACTCAACTCCTTTATTCAGCTGACCTCACAACATTTCTGTTTGTATATCTAATAGCCATTTCAAATTTAACATGTCCAAAATCAAATGCTAATCTTTCCATCCAAACTTGCAGAATTCCCACCCCAGTTGCTAGCAATTCCATCCTTGCAGATGTTCTTGTGAAACCCTCAGAGTCATCCTGGATTTCTGTGTCTTTCTCTTTTACTCCATATCCTTTCTATCCACTCTATCAGAGCAACTTGTTAGCTCTACCTATAAAGTATATCCAGAATACAATGACTTCTCACCACCTCCATTGTGATCACCTGCTCTGGCCATCGTCTTGGACCTGGATTACTGCAGTAGCATCCTCACCAGTCTCCATGCTTCCACACTTGCCATTTCACAGCCTATTCTCAACAGCATGATCCTTGTAAACTCTAAGTTAGATTATGTCATTCCTCTCCTCAGAATACCCCGATGGCTCCTGGAAGTTAAAAGCCTTACTGTAGTATACAGGTTCTACGTGCCAGCCCCTGTTAACTTGCTGATATTATCCTCATATTGGCCTCCATGCTGTTCCTTGAACACTCCTGGCAAGCTCCAAAATGAGGGTTTACACTAGCTGTTCTCTCTGCTTGAAACGGTCTTTCCCCCTCCTTCAAATATTTGCTCAAATACTACCTTCTTATGAGGTCTTGCCTAATCAAAATGGTAGTTAGTTTACCTCCTCCCACATAGACACACTCCCAGGCCCCGTCTCTGCTGGATTTTGATAGCACTTATCACTCCATAATGTATTATATAATTGGCTTAGTTATTATGTTTATTTCTTTCCCCACTAGAATGCAAGACACACAACAGCAGGGGTTTTTGTGTCTTTGATGAACTTATACATCTCAAAAGCCTAGAACAATGGGTGACACATAATGGGCCCTCAATAAATATGAGTTTAATCTATGGATTTATAAATTAATAAGTGAAAAAATCAGTTCAATCACTAAATGGATCTTTCTCATGCAGCAAGATGGGTATTTTGTTAAATAAATGCCATTAGAGATTTTTATATGCATATTTATTTTTGTTCTTCTCCCTACCTTTCTTTTCTTGGGATCTGCATCTCTTAATAGCATGATATTTTAAAACCTATGTGTCTCTAAAACTTTCATTCATACATGAATGTTTGTGAAAAGTACCTCCACTAAGCTTGTTTATTCTTTTTCATACACAAATGTCCACTAGAACCCAGATAAAATGCCTTCACTTCTGATATTATTAAATGCAATTTATGTAGAAAGTTTGCATGCTATACATTTTAATTATATTCATTCCAATGTCTGATTTAATGCTTTTTTTTTAATTGGAGGAATATTGTCAAGAAAGAGTTGTCTTTTCTAATAGTGACAACTGAGCTGTCATCGCCATCTTTCTGTTTGTGAGCTGAAAGCAATAGACTCCTGCCACTTAATGAACTCTGCTTGGCAGGCAGAAGACCTTCATGTCACACACTTCAGTGACTCTCATCCTGCAGCTCCCACATGTCCAAGTCTTTCCCCCTTCTTCGCCCTTCTAATATCTTGTCTGGTTCCACTTTCAATAATGCCAATTGCTAACTCTACATGCAGTCAGTGCATGGACCGCAACAGATTGGGTTACAAGCCTCATTCCTAAATGTCAGGCTCCCACCTTGAAAACTCTGCATGACCAGAAAGGATGGATTATAGCTAATGCAGAGCAGGCTTAGAGTCACTGAGTAACTCATCAGCAGCACTTCATCATCCCAGATCCTTGTACCTCTTCTCTCTCTTTTCTCCCCTCCAACCTTGTTTTTCTCCTCCTCAATCAGGAGGAGGAAATAAGTGAGTTCCATTCCTAACCTTTTTTACCCAAATATGTAGTCACCAACCAAAAGCCCTTCCACCATCCTGTTCCCTTACTCACTTTACCCTTACGTTTTTCACTTCTACCTTGGTTAAGAATTACGTTGAAGACATCTTATTCCCATCAAATTTATAATGCTTGCCAAAAGCATTTTTTAAATTTTTATAGATTACTTTTTTATACTAAGTCTATTTATATTAATTATTAGCATTCCCATCCATTGGAGGTAGAGTTGTGTGGTAGATAAGGAGGCGATCATGGAGGCTGTGGCCAAAGTGCCATATTTCTACATCACCTTTGACCCCATGTGGAACCTATCATGCATCAAAACAAAACAAACAAAACAAAAAAATAAAGACAGTTGAAGGCAAAAAAGAATAAAACAAGCATTTGATTTGGAGAATGAAATCCTACATACAAGAAACATCCTTGCTACTTTTTAATGGATGACTGAGGCAATTTGCCCAGTCTCATTTTCTCCATATAAGATTGTAACATTTACTTCCTGGAGGATGTGTGACAATAAAGCTAACATCTCGGAAATGTCTATAGACTTTAAAATGTTTTAAGAATACACATGACTATTACTGAGGATCCTAGAAATAATTAGGCCACCTGCTTAAAAGCACGGATTGAGAGAAAAGCCTAGAATCAAAGAATATGTATTATTTATGAAGACAAAGAAGTAATTATAAGGCATAGCTGTAAGATCTAAGACTACTTGTACTGCAACATATATGTGAAGATATACTATTCAAGGATATTTTAAGTTTAAATTTTAATCATGAAATAATTCAAAAATAAAAAAGGGAAAATGCTTTAACACTTACATATTAACACACTACTAACATTAAACAGATGTTAACATTTTACATTATATGTTTTAGATCTTTCCCCTTTTTTGAGATATAAAATGTTACAGCTAAAACTAACACCCTACCTCCCTTTTTTGCTTCTTTTCTTCCTTGCAAACAACCACTTTCCTGAAATTATTGTATATCATTCCCATATGTTTTGGGACATTTACCTTTTTAAAGAAAATGTACGAATATTTGTGTATTTTTAAACTTTACTGTGGGGAAATAGGTTCTACTTACCTAAATGGGTTAGAAAAAAGATTATGGAGAAAAGCCGCCACTACGGGGCAAAAGAGCCCAAGGTTAGCTAGCAAGATATTGTAATGGGATCATGAGTAACTTGTTATATCACCTGCAGGAAATTACTTTCCATCTGAGCCAATGTACCTTGATCACAAACTCCACTTGCCCCGCAGACCCTTTGCTTCTTACACACAAGTTAATGATTACTGTCTGATTGTTTTCTTCATGTTCACCACATGTATAAGATCTTGAGAGCTCAATACATATGGAGATGAAACCCCTGCTCAAGGCTCTTGTCTCCTCCAGGACATTAGCCTCTCTCATATTCAATTCTGTGTCTGCTTTCTTGCTGGACAGGAGAGAACTCCAGACTCATAGTCTGTGACACATTACATACACACAAAACATCCTTTAAGACTTTTTTCTCTTAAAAATAAGTTTCTGGGGTTTATCCATGTTGGTACCTGCAGATCTAGTTTGTTTAGTTGTACAGCTTTGTAATGTGATGTTGAAAAACAGCTATATGTGTCTCCTTATAAACATAAAAGTTTCTCCCTAAAAGTATAATTGCTGGATTATAGCAGACATCCATCGTCACATTTATAGCTCCATTAGGAATACAAAACCTCTCCAGTAGGTGTCATCAGAATGATTACATTTTACTCATTAGATAGGTTTGATATGGTATGTCATGAATTAATTTGTATTTCCCTGAATAGTAGCAATGTTGAGACTCTTTACAAATTGTTGTTGGCATCCAGTTTCTTCTATGAATTACCTGTGATGGCCTTGGTCTATTTTTCTATTGGATTGGCTTTCTTTTTATCATTAATTTGTAGAAACTCTTTATATATTCTGAATACAAATACTTTGATGGTTATATGCATTACAAATTTCTTGCAGGTTTTATCTCCTTTTTTTTCACATTGCTCATAGTACCTTACAGAAGTTATTATGTAGTCAAATTGTTAATATTTTCCTTATTAATAAGTTTGTGCTTTTGCATCATATATAAGGTGCCAAATCATATATATAAGACCTGATATAATTAACATATTATTTTCCCATGTGTTCTTCTAAATACTTTATTGTTTTATTTTTAAACTTAGACTTTTATCCCATCTGGAATTCAATTTGTATAAATGTACAGGTACAAAAAAATTTTTCCTATCAATAATTGTCAAGTATCATTTAATAATGGCATCCTCGGGGTGCCTGGGTGGCTCAATCAGTTAGCATCCAACTTTGGCTCAGGTCATGATCTCGCAGTTCATGAGTTCAAGCCCCACATCAGGCTCTGTGCTGACAGCTCAGAGCCTAGATCCTGCTTCAGATTCTCTGTCTCCCTCTCTCTCTGCAATTCCCCTGTTCTCACACTCTCTCTCTCTCCCTCAAAATCAATAAACATTAAAAAAAATTTTAATAATGGCATCCTATTTCTCCCAAATTTTATTGCCATGTTTATCAAATAAATAGATTTGGTTCTAAGTTTCCTTTTCCTTTCCATTGGTTTGTCTATTCTGTGTTAGGCCTCACAGATTTTATTCTTATGGATTTACAGAATTTTAATACCTCGCCAGGCAAATCTACCATTATTCTTCTTCAGGATTGTGTTGACTGTTCTTGGCCCTGTGTATTTCCACATAAATATTTGGATTAATTTGTCAAATCCCATTAAAAAGAAATTGATGACTTTCCATTAAAAGCACAATGAATTTTACAGGCTTCTAGTCCTAGAATGAATAAATCACAGGAATAAAGGGTACAGCATAAGGAATATGGTCAGTGATATTGTAATAGTGTTATATGGCAACAGATGGTAGCTGCACTTGTGGTGAACATAACGTAACATGTAGAGAAGTTGAATCATGTTGTACACCTGGAACTAATGTAACCTTGTCATATCAACTATACTCAAATAAAAAAATTAAAACAAAAGCAAAACAAAACAAAACAAACAAAAAAAAAAACGCACCTAAATCAAGAAACAATAGGGAATTATTTCGTGTGTTTTCACCTGTTGAGAGATGCAAGTAAAAAAACCAACTACTATAGTCATGTGAGAATTCATAATGCAATAATTTAAACGTGCTGTATAAAATTTATAATTTGGGGTAAGTTTCCATCTTTATGATTTTGATCCTTCCCATCCACAAATCATGGTATCACAATCATGCTGTATCTTTCCAACCATTTAAGTCTTCTTTTGATAAAGTTTTATAATATTCTCTACAAAAGTCTAATATGCTTTTAAAAATTCATTTTTCTAGATATCTTATAGTTTTATTTTCCATTATAAATAATACATAAAGCTTTTATAGTACTTTGTCTAAGGAAGACAGCCTACCAAGTGATTAATAATTGCACAAGTTTGGGTATTGAAACCAAAATGGTTTGAGTTCTAATCTTGGTGTTGCCTTTTTATAAGGTGTATTACCTAAAGCAAGTTGCTAAACTTCTGGGAGATAGTTCAGTCATGCATAAAATCAAGGATTGTAATAATAATCCTGCCTCAGGATTGTTATAATAATTATATAAGAGGAGAGAGAGAGACTCAGAACATTGCCTGACACAGTAAATGCTTAACAAATGTTAATTTGTTGATCAGGATGGAGTAAGGCAAGTTGCATTAACAAGCAAACCCTAAAATCTCAGTGAGTGACTGAAAGCAACAAAGTTTATTTCTTGTTTACGCTGCATGTGTGACATGCAGCGGGGGTTGTCCTATATTACAGTCACCCCAGGACCCAAACTGATACAAACTGATAGAGCAGCTATTATCTGGAAGATTGCCACATACTGGGAAACAATGGAAATGTGTAGCAAGTCCCATATGGGCTCTGAAAGCTTTCACCTGTAAATGATGGACATCACTTGTGCTTCCATTCATTGGTCATAACAAGTCATCTAATCCAACCTAACTTCAAGAGACAAGAAAGTAAACTCCTGGGCGCCTGGGTGGCTCAGTCGGTTGAGCGTCCGACTTCGGCTCAGGTCATGATCTCACGGTCCGTGAGTTCAAGCCCCACATGGGGCTCTCTGCTGACAGCTCAGAGCCTTAAGCCTGCTTCAGATTCTGTGTCTCCCTGTCTCTCTCTCTCTCTCTCTCTCTGCCCCTCCCCTACTCATGCTCTGTCTCTCTACATCTCTCAAAAATGAATAAACATTAAAAAAAGAAAGTAAAATCCTACCATACACTAAGACAGGACCAAAGCGATTAGTATTAATAGCTATCATGGTTGTCATAATTTTATCACAGTTTATAAATATTAAATTTTAAAAAAAAAATCTTAAAATCTGTCAACTGGCTAAATAATTGTTAAACTGGTTTCCATAGTTTGGAGTTTCTTTTGGCTTTTCTTGGTAAATATTCTACTGTTTACTAATAATGACAATTTTTTGTGCTTTCTTTCCCAATCCTTCTACTGTTTATTTCATGTGTTTGTGTTTGTTTGTGTGTTAAGGTATGTTGCTGTGCTGGCTAGAACTTCTAGTATCATGTTGAAGAAATAATGAATCATAATAAAAAGATGTGTATTGTCGTCCCTTTTAATTTTTGTGAATTTAGTTAATGTGAATGTTTCAATATTATATTATTTGGCATTTCCTCAATTACTAGTTGAGCTTTTTTCATTTGCTTAGATGTTCTTGGTCAGGCAACATTCCCTTTTGTGCATTATTAGTTTGTACCTTTGGCTTATTTTTCTGTTGAACTGCTTGTTTTTTCCTTCCTAATATGTAAGAGTGCTTATATATTCAGATATTAATCCTTTGTTAGTTAAAAGCATTAAAATATCTTTTTACAGTTTATGGCTTGTATATGATATTTTTTCAAATGGTATCTTATGTCCTGCAGAAGTTTAATGTAGTCAAAACTCTTTCCTTCATGTTTTCAATCTTTATGTATTTTCTTAAGTTTATTTATTTATTTTGAGAGAGAGAAAGAACATGCACATGAGAGCAGGGTAGAGGCAGAGAGACGGGGAGAGAGAGAGACAAGCAGGCTCCACACTGTCAGCACAGAGCTCCATCTCCACAAACCAAAACACCTTTATGTGTTTTTAAAGAAATTCTCACTATCAAATAATTATATAAATGTTTTCCTATATTTTTTTCTGCATGGTTTTAAGTTTTACTTTTCACATTTAGTTCCTCAATCTCCCTGAAATTGATCTATGAGAGCTGTATAACAGGATACTTGGGGAGGGAGGTTGAATCAAGAGGAAATAGCAATTCACTTCATGCCAACATATCTAACCATGAAAAATGTTTTTCTGAAGAACATTAATTACATCTCTCAGAGCCTCTAATGTTCTGCACAACATAGTTTAGGAAATTCTGGAATCAGTGAATTCTACCTAAAATTTCAAGAGAAAGGAAGGAAACCAATAATTCAGTGCCACCTAAGTGGAAAACATTATGCTAGTTATGTTACCACAACTCATTTCATACTCAAAAATGAAAACAAAAACAAAAAAAAAAAAAACAGTGTTTTTCATTCTATTTTATAGATTCCTACAATCATCTAGCTAATAAACCATGAAACTAGAATCTCAGGCCAGATTTATCTTCCACTTCCATCCATTTTCTTCCCACCACAAAATCATTGAGTATTTTGAAAAGGTGGAAGGATAGATTGATACATTGAATTTTAAGACAAAGTTAGACAACCAAAAAAAAAGAGTTAATGACTCTGGTAGAAGGCCTACTTGCTTTTAAAATGTCTCTTTAGGTATAACCTTGATTTTACAGTTATTTTGAAATTAAAAATATTTACCAGGATTCAAGTCCTGTAGCCCTGAGTTTAAACCTGTTATATCAAGCAAGCTATTTTCCTAGCCTCAATTCAAGGAGGATAATAATAGCTACTGCACAGCACTATTGGTCAGATTACATGGGTTACATAGAAGAAGCATCCATCACTATGTTTGGTACACAATAGGCACTGAAATATTAGTTCCATGAAACCTCAACAGTGTTATTTATATGGACCCACCAACCTACCACAAGGTCGCCACAACCTAAAAAATATGGGAAACCATTGTCCTCTTTCCCTTCTTTTCTCTTGCTTTTCTTTTCTCTTTTCTTTTGCCATTGTTTCTTCTCTGACTCTGCCTCAGGCAGCACTTTGTTGGTAATACTGGACCTACTGTATAAACAGGTATCCTGTCATTAATTATGACTAGGTTCAGTCCAGTGGAGCTAAATAACTTTCAGAAGGCCAAGTCAGTGCCAGAATGAGTCACCAACAAACTGAGACTCTCTTCCTCCTCCCCACCTGCTTTGTTCCCACAGTGGCCACAGCTGCCTTTAGGTTGTAGGTGTTAGAAAGTTACTGAAAGTGACCGAGACAGTGACCTCTAATATTTTGTAGCTTGTCCTCCTCCAGCATCCCAGAAATAAACAAGCTGGCATCCACAGGGAAGTGATTGGATCATATCAGGACACATAAAGATGCCATATTGATTCTGTCTTGGGTTCTACTACTCAAACCTATTTCTTCACTATCAATTTTTTCATATTCTTTTTTTCTCCTCTCGGGTCTCCTTTGTTAAAAGTTTCTTCCCTCTATCTGGTGTTTTCCTCCTCTTTGCTTTCCTTTGGAATATCTACAGTCTTCATCCTAGCCCCATCTCCCCCTTTTCTCTTCCTTCTTTCCCCAACCCATTCAAAAGTAATGATGATGATGAATAACAACAGTAATAAGCAGTGGCTTGCTGACTGCACTGCAAAAAAAATGCACTACTTTCCGTTAATGGTCATAGGTGGCTTCCCAAGCCTGGTGACTGAATTGTTGGGCCACAGTGAGACAGGTGGGAGAGTGTGGGTGGTACCCAGTTAGCAGTCCACTTGAACCATTCTCCTGCCAATCTTTCTGACAATGAAATGTCTAATGCAGGCAAAGGCATTGTAGCTCATGAAGTCTGTGTTGCTAATGTACTCCAAGTCAACCACAACACAGTTATCAACACAAAATCCCCATATTTACTATATGGAAGTGAAAAAACAATGAGACAGGCTTGATGTTTTAACTAAGACTGTGATATCATTTCTTGATTTTATGTCTGGCCAGCTTTTGTTTTACAAATGAGTAGGCTTGTGCTTTTCAGAGCAATGTTGTAACATACACATGTGCTAAAAATTATACTGGAATGCCCAGTGAAACTTGTTTCTATCCAGACAAATTATCTGTTGGAGATACCCACTGTACTTAATTTGGGAGTATAAGTTCTTACCTTTTCATATGTAGCAATTTAAGAACTGACTTAAATGCATAATTATCTCAGACTCTTTGGTTAATTCTATCTATAATTTGGCCTTGGTCTTCTAATTTATATTTACTTGATATTTTTATTTAAAAACTCTTACTGTTCTTAACACATTTCACTATGTGTTTTGTGTAAGCCACCTCAAATCCTTTGTAGAATACTATGAATTTAAAAGAAATAAATGAAGTCATAAAGTGTCTTTACCTAGTCACTTAAACCATATGTCTTGATCTCTATTCTGATTTCTAGCTCATAGACTATTTTTTTTTCATTTTTACTTCCTCATTTACAATTTGACCTCATGCTACAGACTAAATGTTGGGGTTCTCCCTGCCAAAATTCATATGTTGAGACAAAATCCCTAATGTAGTGGAATTTGGAGGTGGGACCTTTGGGAGTTCATTTTGTCTGGAGGATGGACCCCTTATGATGGAATTAGTATCCATCTAAAAGAAACTCCAGAAAGCTTCCTCCCTATTTCCACTATATGAGGAGGACACGTGAACCAGGAAGCAGGCTCTCACCAGATGTCAACTCTGTCAGTGCCTTCATCTCGGACTTCCCAGTCTCCAGAACTGTATGAAATAAACTCTTGCTGTTTATAATCACCCCCAGTCAGTGGTCTTTTGTTATAGCAGCCCAAACAGACTAAGATACATCATGGAATATTGGATTGAAAGATATTATTAGAAGACATACAAGCTTCATTTCATCAGAGTTATGCAAGCCTTCTTAATCTAAACTCAAATAAGTAAAGAATAGATTTGGAAAAATAACACAAAGGAGGTATTTATCAGTCACTATTCTAAGCTAAATATCTGGGAAATGCTGGCTTAAAAAGTACTTGTTTTGAGATGAATACAGTACAGATACAGTATTTCAAGTCAAGTTAAGTTTAAAGGCATGAATTAAGCAGGCACTTATTGTCAGCCTTACCTGTATCAGTTTAAGGCTTCATTAGTAAACAAATTTGTCACAGGAAAAAAGTTTCCTCAGAACCTATAGGGATTTTTTTATAGCACGTTGAAACTCTGATTTGGAAAATTCGTCTGTATTAATGGCTGAAGCAATAACTGGTTACTTGTATCTTTCTTCTTTAGAGGGAGAGTTAGAGAGTCTTTTTCACCACTGAATCTCCAGCTCTGGCTTCCCCATAGCACAGGCTCCGTGGTCAGGTGTTCTAATTACTGCCCGAGCTCTGCCAATTATAATCTGTACATGTTAGGGCAGTCCACTTAAACTCTGTGTGCATCAGACTTTTCATCAGTAAAACTGATAAAATAATAGCTCTTAGAAGTCAAACCAATAATCTGCATATAGAAAACATTTAATAAACCATAAATATATGGATGAAACAGTTAACGTTTTGACCTAAGTGCATAGCATGATTGCTGAATTATATGTGTCTGTCTCTGAAATTCTTAAATATGGATGCTTGGGGAAAAGTCTTAATTAGTGACAACTTATCCCAGCTGGCATTATCAACTGCTTGATGACACCTTCCAAGGCATAGACATCATGCCTGCCTAAAAGAAACAAATCAGCATCAAGAGCTATGTCTCTTAAATTTAAGCCTGCTCCAGCCATGGCAGGTATCCCAACAACATCAACTTTTTATTGTATTTCATAATCAATTGAGCTGTATATATGGACAATCCCCTCCTTTCCTCTTACCCCCACCCTGGCCCCATGCACAAGCATAATAACAACATGGCTAAAAAGTAAGTTTTGCCATCAGACCCAGACTGAGGTTTCTGCTCTTCTGCTTATTAGCTACATGTCCTTGGGCAAGTTAAACTCACTAAGCTTCAACTTTCACTTGTAAAATTGGAATAATACCTACTCAGAGGATTGATAAGTAGAAAAATATATGAGACATTATATGTAAATCACATAACCTAGTGCCTGACACATAAGAAGCATTCATTAAATTGTTTTATTATTATTATTATTATTATTATACCCCAAATTCTGATAAATTTTTAATTAAGAACAAAATATAACATTGGTTACAAAATAATTTTATTTTAGTGACAGAAAAAAGAAAGCTCTGCAGTTTTAATCCTTGACAGAATTTCTGGTGTTGCAGTTGTCATCTGGGACACACTGAAACCTAAAACACTGATAAATTCAGATTGATTTGTATTGTGTTATAAAGGTCTCAAGGTACTAATTAGATAAGAAGCTGCTATGATTTTTCCAGATGACTGTGTTAGTGTGAATAGCTCTTCAGGTGACATTATTACTAATAATAGTAATAATTATTAAGTCCTTTAATGTCCCATAATTACAAATGAAGTCTCCACTGAGATGTCACATCAAAAAAGTTTATCTTTTTGCTTATAAATTCAGTTTCTTTGTTCACCAACAAGCACAGTCCATAGATGTCAGTACTCATAAGGATCCTTCTTTTCATGCACCTTTTGCTTTGAACAATTTCTTCCAGTACATTTGGTTGGAAGGTAATATGCTGGTAGAATATTTCTATATGCCTTAGAGGGAAGGGAAGGGACTTACACGGAGAGAGTAGAGGACCTCACTACAATCCACCCCCAAAAAGGAGGCGTAGCAGTCTATCTGCTGCCTAATATCTTATAAAAGTTTCATCTGACTGAATGTGTTGAAGGAGACCTTGGCCTTTAAAGGAATCTAATAGGCAATCTAAGGACAAGTCAAAAAAGCACAACCATCTCATCCAGAGGGAAATATCTGAATATAAAAGAGGCCAAACTGGGCTTTGGAGAAGTTTATAAAGGAAATGTAATGTAATCAAGTCTACCTGGATATTTTCAAGGCTCTATTCTGTGTTATTGGGGTAGTGGTTTCATTACTCATTTGTATAGCTACAAACTTGATGCTCACTCAATGTACATTTATTTTTTAAGTCCACCTATACTAGCTCCTTGTTTTACCTTGCAAAGTTTTTTTAGTATGTTTTCAACTTCTGGTTTGAAGATTCAATCTCTGAGTAAAATCCTAGAAGACAGTTCAGATACTTTGACCACAACAATAAAAACACTTTACTTTTATCTAACATGGAAGTAGCCAAATCTATTGGCATCCTGTTTTCCATGTGTAATAACTTCATTCAGTAAATCTTTCCTTCAACAAGCATTTTCTGAAGGACTACTAGTGTCTTACACATGTTATTATTTATGAAACCAAGCATATCATGATCCCTACCCTACTGTTCCAAGGCTAATGTCTTTCCCAAGATCTCGATATTTTCAGAAATGCATAATGTCTTCTTGCCAGCTACTTCAAACTCTGTTCACCTGGTGTGAGTTGAAGACATATTCAATCATTCTCCATCACCCGTAGCCTGACTGTCAGAATGAATAAAGCACAGGGAAGAAATGACAAGAAGGATTGTAGAAGCTGGAACTCCAACATGAGGATGAGAGAGAATGGAAGTGCTACCACAGCCAATTCACTCAGACTCCCCTCCCTGTTAAGTATCCACGGCATCTAAGAGCTCTCCAGAGGCTTGAAAATTCTTGTCTTAAAAGAGGTCCAATAAAATCATTCTCACTCAACGAACTCCAGGGAACACACAGGGGATGGTGAAGAAGTAGGATTTCTGATGGCTTTGTGAATCTCAGAAAAGAAACCAGTAGAAACACTAAACCTTTTGTGACCCTCATAGGGTCTTCAAATTTTTTTATAAAATGACTTTAATTACAAGTAAACATTCCTTTTGATAGCAGATTAGAACTCCATGAATGATACTTCAATGGTAAACCATAATACTTATTAATAATGAACATAGCACTAGTTCCTAAAACCATTTCCCTAGTGGCATAACAATTTTTCTCAAGTGATTCCATAGCTCTCATTCTTGTTTTTTTTTTATGATCTTAATGAACTACAGATGGGGAGGTGGTTATTTTAAAATGCCCTATGTATGCTAGCACCTAAATTGAGAGAAATGTTTAATTTCTCAGGCTCTACTTACTACTCGAAAATGGGTATTTAATAAATGCCTAAAGAAGATCTAACTCACAAAGCTCAGTCTTTGAGAGTCAGAAATAGCTTACAATTGTTTATTCCAAGTTAAGCGTGAGCCTGATAAGACTATTTTAAAATACTAAATCTTTTGTCTTTGAAGTAAAATACAAAAACTTGTGGGTCAATATCAGTTTTACAAATATGTTATTAATTTGGTTATATTTTCTCTATGTTCCTGAAGTATTCTACTTCATCATAAAACATGTTTCATTTTTCATATTTTAAATAATACCAAGTTCAGGGCTCCAGGGTGGCTCAGTCGGTTAAGTGTCTGACTTTGGGTCAGGTCATGATCGCACCGTTCATGAGTTTGAGCCCTGCATCAGGCTCTGTGCTAACAGCTCAGAGCCTGGAGCCTGCTTCAGATTCTGTGTCTCCCTTTCTATCTACCTGCCCCTCTCCCACTCACATTCTCTCTCTCTCTCTTTCTCTCTCTCTCTCTCTCTCTCTCTCTCTCTCTCTTTCTCTCTCTCTCTCTCAAAAATAGATAAACATCAAAAAACTTTTTGTTAAATAATACCAAGTTCAATAATGGCAATGTTTGTGCATTTATCCCATTTATACTGAGAATTTTAATAACTTACGGTGACTTAGAAATGTCTTTTGAGAAGACACATGAAATTGTTTTCAGGATCAAGTAGGGAATCCTCAACTACATTTACCCTTTTAGCCAAACATTTTAGCTTGCAGTTTTGAGCCCTTATTGATCCAAAATTAAGAGAGACATATGTTTAAAAGTATGCATCTTATAGGCATAAATTAGAAAAATGTGTGAAAATATGTGGTACATATTTTTTCCCTTCTTGGAAGCTGACTGCATTATATGTATATGACCAAAAAATGAATTTAAAGCAGCAGTTACTAAACTGGGACCATAGAAGCTCTGAAATTAAATGAAAAAATATGAGCATGTGCATATGTGTTGGTTAGGGGGAGAAAAAAGATAAGAAAACACATATATATTGAGTAGTTTCTATATGTCAGGCCTTGTTCAAGACATTGAGAACATAGTATGAACAAGATAGAGGACCTGACCTCAAGTATCTTATATTCTCATCAAGAAATATAGCTGGTAAAACATAAACAAATAAATAAATTTCAGAAACATATCCCAAATTTAGGATTTGGGATTTCTACAATTTAAATTCAAAATAATAAGACCTCAAAATCAGAGATGGACAAAAACAAAGGATATAGACCACTATAAATGGAGACAGAAGAGCTAGATACAGTTTTAGGACACCAAAGAATCACCTTTTAGAATTATTAGATATACCCTGGAACAAAACATGTATAAGATGTCACAATTGCCTTAATATGATCATGATCCAAAAAATGATCAAAGAAGAAGTAACTGTCGGAAATAACCATGAAGAATTAATGGAGAATCAACTGAATGGGAATTAAAATTAAAAACTTAATTAAAATTTTTGGGGCCGCCTGGGTGGTTCAGGTGGTTGGGCGTCCAACTTCAGTTCAGGTCATGATCTCACAGTTATGTAGGTTCAAGCCCCACGTTGGGCTCTGTGCTGACAGCTCAGAGCCTGGAGCCTGCTTAGGAGTCTGTGTCTCCCTCTCTCTCTGCCCCTCCCCTCCTCTCTCTCTCTCTCTCTCTCTCTCTCTCTCTCAAAAATATATGTGTTTAAAAAACTTTTAATAAGAAAATTTTTAATAAAAATATAAAAATAAATTTTTAAAATAAAATTAACTACATAAAGATTTAAAGGAGAATCAACATTTGGAAATAAATTATAAATTGGGTGAAATGGAGTCTCAATGAATGAGTGGGACATCAGAACAGACAGAGTCAGTAAATTTGAAGACATTACACAGAGTACAGCACAGACAGAAAATATGGACTGAACAAAAGAACAGAGAAAATGAGAGATTCTAGCACACATTCGGTTGAGTCCCTGAGGAGAAAACATTTAAAAATGCAGTAGGGATAGAATTGAAGAGACAACCACTGAAACATTTTTTTGATAAAGGACATGTATATATAGAAATAGGAAGTTCCACATATGCCAAGCAAGATAGATAAATGAAATCCACATTTGGGCATTTTCTTATGAAGCTACAGAATGCCAAAGACGAAAAAAGAAACTTTGAATTAGATGGAGAGAAAAGACAGATCATTTACCAGGAGTGGTAAATATACTGATACCAACCTCTGAGGGGCAACAATGAAAACCAAAAGACCAAGTATCACTGTCTTCAGAGTCCTGAGAGAATATAACTGTCAATCTAGAATTATAAATCCAGCAAAACTATCATTTCAAAATGAGGGTAAAATAAAGATATTTTCAGATTAATAAACACTGAGGGAGTTTGCCACCAACAGACCTCTACTAAAGGAGCATTTAAATTATGTATTTCAGGGGCACCTGGGTGGCTCAGTTGGTTAAGCATCCACCTTTGGCTCAGGCATGATCTCACAGCTCGTGAGTTTGAGCCCCACATCAGGCTCTGTGCTGACAGCTCAGAGACTGGAGCCTGCTTTGGATTCTGCGTCTGTCTATCTCTGCCCCTCCCCTGCTCACACACTGCCTCTCTCTCTCTCCTCTGTCTCTGTCTCTCTCTCTCTCTCTCTCTCTCTCTCTCTCCTACCCCTGCCCCGCTCCCCCACTCACTTGTGTGCTCTCTCTCTATATATAAAATTTTTAAAAAGTAAAAGATTAAAAAAAAATTGTAAGGAACAAAGGTCCTCCTTTGCAATAAAGACTGTACAACCTGAAACCTTGGGAAAACGAGTATCAGAACTTCTCTTTTAAACTACACTTGTAGTTTAATACATAGTGACAGTCTGACCAAAGGGTACACTGATGTTGTATCTCAATTTGATAGTGCAAACATACCTAGAGCTACCTACATATCAAGAATATATTTTAATGAAAGCTTATTTTCTTATAATAATAAATATATTGGGATAATCATTTTTTTAAAAAACATAGACTAAAAAAAAATTTATTAATGCTGAAAAAAGAATTTCCCTTAAAGACAGAACCATAAAACAAGGTGAGAGAAGTCTTGTTTTCATTCCTGTATCCCTAACTGTTCTCTCTCTTCCACATTGGGAATTCATATTTGACTTATCATTTCCTGAAAAATTATATTTCAGAGGTAGAAAGTTAATATATCCATGTTTCATTGTTTTATACAAATAAGCGTTGTGACTCAAGTACTGTATCTGCATCCACAACAACTTGGAGAGCCATTCAAGTTTGAGAGCCATTGTAAATCAAATCTCTGATGATAAGCGTGGACAAGAGTCTCCTACAGCCTTCAGGAATCAGCAAAAGACAAATCCTTCCCTTTGATTAGAGGAGAGTTTCCAGTTATTTAGCATGTCAAGAGAGATATTTGGAGGCCAATGGCAATTTGAACCCCATGTGAAATTGCCAGCTACTTCCACCAACAGATGTAGCAGTGTGGAAGGAAAGTAGTTGCAGAGGTAGGTATTTCCAAGCTGCGATAGTCTGAGTAAGTTGCTTAATATCTATCATGCTTCAGTTTCCCTGTTACAACAAGGATAATACCACTCACTGTTTTTCAGACAGTTCTAAGGATTACAAAGATTATATTAAGTGATGTAATAACTGAGAACCCACAGAATGAGCCGTGTGCTGTCACATGGCAGGTACTCTAAGGCCGAAGCCAGAATTCTAATACCGGATCACAGAGATCATCAACTTCATTTCAACAGCGGTCAGCAGGTCAAGGTGTGAGCTAGGCTCCAGTTGTTCACAGAATTAAAGTCCCCATTTCTATACTTTTCTGAAAGCATACGTTATCCCAGAGCATCACACTTATAAAATTAGATTAAGGATGATGGAGGAGGTATGGCTCACTCACAGAGCCACTTGGACAAAGCTAAATGCAATTGGAAGGCAAACACTTTTTAGCTGACTTGAATCTTTCCAGGGTTACTGTTGAAAAAATAAACCCACAAGGTATTCTTCCTCTTCTGCCATTAAAATGTGTTTCCTCTGAAAGGAAAGTCTCCCATTGTTTGGCTCACAGAAAATGTCACAGTTCTTTACTTAATCTTACTATACACAATTCTTGGCTTTCTTAAACAGCCAACTCTCAGTGTGTATTGTAGCTGGCAAGGCAGCCATGGACTATTTCTATGAAATCGCCTGGGAAATGTATCAGTGGGTTTTGCTGAACAACAGTAAAACTTGCCACCACACATGAGGAGGGAACATTGGCCAATTAGGGTCCTATAATGAACTGCCCACCACTTCTCCATTTCTTAAGCAAACTTCCCTTCCAGATTATTTTCCCTAACGTGACCATTCGAGGCCACCACAAGCTGTGCTTGTCCAGACCACATTTATTGGAAAAGGTGCAATTGAAGTTCACAAATGGGAAAAGAAAAAAAGAGAGAGAGAGAGAGAGATCAACTATTCATCTGGGTCCACCTAGGAAAGAAACAAGCTATTTTTGCTTCTAAAAGCTTTAAAAATAAATAAATAAAACTTCTCTCCTGGAAAGAAGCTGCCTTGTTGCTTTGTAAGCAGGCTAGCTGGCACAGGTAAAAACAGCTGATGGCGAGGCTCTTGCCAGGGGGAGTCTGAGGGATGGAAAGGAGCTCAAGAATTTGCTCAGGACTCTCTTCAAACCATCCTTCATCCTCTGCAGCTCTCCAGCCAAAGCCAAGGAAAGGTTTTGCAATCACCATAGTGATTCAGGCAAAAACAAGCATTGCTATTTATGCATGGTTTCTGCTAGGCAGGCTTGAAATAATATAGTAAAAAGTAGGCCAAACTCAATAAAAATACCGAAAATGTAAAACTGGCTACCGGGCAGCACCCGTGCCTAAAAATGCCCATTTGTGTGTTCTTCAAGATAACATGACAAATTTGCAGTGTTTCACCTGGTATCAGAAAAAGACAAATTAAGGATAATCTCCTGGGACAAGTTCTGCTCTGACTAGGACAGATTCCCGCAGTCACTGAAGTAACCTGGGTTGGCTGGGTGGGGGGCATGAGAATCAGGAGCAGAGTCATCATTCCGTGAGAGAAAGCCTCCAGCCCCAGGAAGTACTGGTACTGGTGGCAAGCCAACAAGACTCACCCTGAGACGCCGTTCCATCTTAGTCCCAATCAGGTACCCATGTGTGCTTCCCATATGTGTTCTGCCACCACATGCCACAAAGGAACTAATGCAGTTTAGGAAAACACATTTCTTAAGCTGATTTTTAAAATGTAGGGGCGTCTGGGTGGCTCCATCAGTTAAGCATCCAACTCTTAATCTCAGCTCACGTCTTAATCTCAGGGTCTGAGTTCAAGCACCACATTGGGCTCCATGCTGGGTGTGGAGTCTACTTATAATACAATAATAAAAAATAAAGGGGCATCTGGGTGGCTCAGTCGGTTAACTGTCCGACTGCTGCACAGGTCATGATCTTGCAGTTTGTGAGTTCGAGCCCCACAATGGGCTCTGTGCTGACAGCTCAGAGCCTGAAGCCTCCTCAGATTCGGTGTCCCCCCCGCCCTCTGCTCCTCCTAGGCTCATGCTCTGTTTTCTCTGTCTCTCAATAATAAACAAAAACATTTAAAAAATTTTTTAATAATAATAATAAATAAAATTGAAAAAATTAAATACATGATTATAGTTTTATCCAAACAGGTACCTGAGAAGATTATTAGTACAAAAATTAATTCTTTTTGAAATTTTATTCATATTTTTATGCATATTTTAAAAATAGGACACATATAACCTATGATTTCACAAATACTAATTCTTTAGAAGGCTAAATTTATTTAGAATTTCCAAATGAGTTTATTCAGAGAAATAAAAAGTAAATAGTAGTAGAAGTGTCAAATGTAAATGTCAAAAATGTGAAGTTGGTACATATGTGGCAGATTTGGGAAATACATAATTAAGAAGCTAATAATGAGATCTGTATGTTTTTGATAAATCCATAGGGTTCTGGCCCATGGAAGAGGCTCCCATGAAGTCTTCCATGAACTATTTCTATGGGTAGACAGAGCTTGTTTCCTCAGCTGTGCATGGACTCCAGGAGGATGCTCCTCACTGCCTGGTAATCCACAAGAGGCTGCTGCTCAACCCTGAATGGACCAGGATGTCCCTTCTCCACCGGTGATGAATACCACCACACTCATTTCTCCCTAAAGGAAATACACACTGGCCTCAAGGATTTAAATGACTCTTTACCAGAGGGACTTCCACAAAAGTTCCAGAGCTTCACAGAATGGAGTCTGGGTGAGAGATGGGGGAGAAGAGGAGGTGGGGGAAGAGCCCTGGGTCAGAAATTATGTCTTTGGGGTGCCTGGGTGCTCAGTCTGTTGAGCACTGGACTCTCAATTTCAGCTCAGGTCATGATCTCCCTGTCCATGAGATCATGCCCTGTGTCAGGTTCATTGCTCACAGCACAGAGCCTACTGGGGATTCTCTACCTCTCTCTTTGCCTCTCTCTCCCTCTCTCTCTCTCTCTGTCTTTCTCTCTCTCTCTCTCAAAAATAAATAAATAACCTTAAAAAAAAGATAGAAATTTTGCCCTTGGCCCAATTTTCTTTTCTCATCATACATGAGGAACCAGGAGTTTCAAGGTCCCTTCCTTTTATCTTTCCTTCCCGTCAATCCTTCCCCCATCCAGTGTTCCACACTTACATTCTCCCACCCTATTCCCACACCATGCTTTCTCACATAATTCTGACAATGAAGAAAGCCTAGCCCAAGTTACTTCCTCCTATTCCTGTGTGTGTATGCATGTGAATGTGTGCACGTGTTTATTTAGGGGATAGTATAAGGGGGAAGGCGTTCTCAGATGGAAAGCAAACCACACTCTCCATTTAATAAAATTGTGTTACAAATTTTACTCTGGGATTCCTTTCAATCAAAGCAAAAAGAGGGGGTTAAAATCACCATGGTTCCTCAGGAAAAGGTTCTTGTAGGTCTTCAATGTACACTGACCTTCACATAGAGGACATTAGCAGCATGTCCTACAAAGAATGCCACTTTGGTTTCCTTTGGTTGTTGCTTACAAAACTCATCTGTATAAGCTGCACAGTGTTTATACACCTTACTACAATTACGTATTTACATGTTGTCCCCTCCTTCTATCCTATACTTTCCTGAGGATTTGTCATATGTCTCATACATTTCTCTATCTTCGATGCCAAGAACAATACCAGGCTTCAAAAGTGTTTGTTATGTGATGACCACATAATCACAAGAATAGGACTGTTTGAAGATGAAGGAATGGAAATGCCATGTTGAAATGGGAAACACAGACAGTTTTCTTTTTCAAATCAACATTTATATTACTTTCACCTAGAAATCTGCTGTGGAGCAGTAAACAGCAGACAGGGTGCTTTACCCAAGAGGCTGAAATGAACTGTCCATGTCCATCAAAGTTATTAGGTGTTTGTCCAGCTTTCTCCTGCATTTCCCTGTACAAGCTCAGCTTCCACAGTGTCCATGTGACTATATCCCTCCACTTCATTTGGGATACAATATGGACACAGGAGCCTATATGGAAAAAAAGAATGAAACCATGAGGCAGAGTGACCTAGAGTACTTTTTACCTAGATTATTTTTTCAGATCCCTCAGGTATGCACTAGATCTACGCCATCTGGTTTGAGTGATAAGCGGACCAATGAATGGTGGGACTAGATTATCTTTAATTGGTGCTTGTATATCATAACAAATCAGCCTTGAAAAAAAAAAAAAGAGTCTCTGGAGAAGTGGAACTTGAAATATGGTCTGCTTAGTGACATGTACTAAAGAAAGGAAGACAGGCAGTTTGGCCTAAATGGAGATACTGTTATATAAGGCTTTTGTGGACAAAAATATAATAGGTGGTGGAATCTCCTTCCTTCCCTTCCCCCAGGATACATACACAGTGGCAGGTGCCTATGTAGATGGTTTGTCTTAGTTTGCTAGAGCTGCTATAATAAAATGCTTTCAACTAAAGGGCCTAAACAACAGAAAATTATTTTTTCACAGTTCTGGATGCTGGAAGTTCAAGATCAAGGTGCTGGGTAAGGTTGGTTTTTTCTGAGGCCTCTCTCCTTGACTTGCAGAGAGCCACCTTCTCATCATGACTCATGTGATCTTTTCTTAGGATGTTCACATCCTTTGTATCTTTGTGAGTCCAAATTACCTCTTCTGATAAAGACACCAATCAGATTGGATTAGGGCCCATCCTAACAACCCCATTTTAACTTAATTACCTCTTGAAAGGCCCTGTCTCCAAATATAGTCACATTCTAAGTTACTGGGGCTAGGACTTTAACATGTAAATTGGGGTTGGGGGAGGAGATACAGTTCAGCCTATAACATGAAAACATACTATATTCCTTGAATTTAAAAGCCATAGTATCATCCTAATCGAGAATTGACTTAACTTCTTCTTTTTTTTAATGTTTATTTATTTTTTAGAGAAAGAGACAGAGCATGAGCAGGAGAGGGGCAGAGAGAGAGGGAGACAGAATCAGAAGCAGGCTCCAGGCTCTGAGTTGTCAGCAGAGAGCCCAAAGTGGGGCTCAACCTAAGAAGCAGTGAGATCATGACCTGAGCTGAAGTTGGACGCTTAACCAACTGAGCCACCCAGGAGCCCCAGGAATTGACTTAACTTCTTATTACTCAGGTATTTCAGGATTATATTGAGGGACTTTAAGGGGGGAACTAAGCAAAACAATGACCATATTAAGGATCATTCCCCCAAGGAGCCAGAGAAGTTTTCTGACTGAAGATCAAGAGTTTAAATTGTTTCAAAAAAAAAAGTATTTCAAGTTCAAACTAGACCTAGGATAACAAACTCAAATGCTTTCCAGTCCAAACAGATAACATCAATGGGTTGCAGCCTAATGTGAAAAGAAAGGGAAAATGGAGGAGAAGGACAGTAGCAAACTGGAGAGGGGATGTTGTGAAGGCAATCAAACTCCATTTTTTTTTCAAATGCATCAGTCAGTTTGTGAGCTTTGAACTTGATGATGAAGAACCTCTTTGCTACACACTTCAAACATTTGCTAAACAGATGTCCTTGCCATGTGCCCCATGACATTTCTTCCTTTTACTCCTTGCTTTTTTGCCAACCCTGTCCAGATAGTTCTTGGATTGGTGGCAGCCAAGGGCTTCAAGCAGCTGACCTAAAGTTGGAGTGTTTACAGCAACCAACTGTTCTGTTCCCAATCAGAGTCGGCTGTGAAGGCAGTTCCTTCCTCTCTTGTAAGTGTGTTCTTGCTTCAGTTCCATCCTCTTTGGGCTTGGTTGTACAGCAGCATTCTTACGGCCTGGATGAAACTCCAGGACCAGAAAAGTAGACCATCTGTAAACCTGCAGGGGCTATGAAGCCTTGAGTCAGAAACAGATGAGCAATAGGAATCAAAGATTCATGAATGCCGGGAAGGAGTAGAAGTTGGCTCATTTGGAATCTGAGCCAATGGTTCCTAACAGAGGGTAGCATGTAGATGAGACATTTTAATTTAGGAACCCTTTTCAAAATACACATGCCTACTACCCCCAACCGCTACTGAATTTTCATCACAAGTTAGCAGCCAGTAGCATGTTGGGGCCTAAAGGAATCAGACTGAAGAACAGACTGAAGCAGTTTGTTTATTTACCCATAGCTACCTTTGTAATCTTCTTAGTCTGATAGTATTAGGAGAAAAAATTTATGCTCCTTTCCTTAGTTCCTTTCTAAAATGCCTGCTCAGTTAGTATAACTCCTGGAAAGATTCACCCTATTGGTGAATTTGGGAATAATAAACAGGGCATGCTTAGCCCAGCTCAGTCTCTTTTTCCTTTTTAGGGAGCAGCTTGCCCAGAGACAGCATAAATTCCTCTTAAGACCAGATCTGCCCAGTAGTGGAGGTGGAAGTGTATATCTGCCTTGGTCCAACATTGCATGTGTCTGTTTGCATCAGCCTGCCTAATTCTGGAGTTTAATACCAATAGGTCATTTTGCTAACAGAACTAAAGTCATAGTCTCTAAGCCACTGCCAATAGTGAAGGTAATGTTTTGTCCTCCATCTGTCATTCTTTTCTTTTATTTATCATTTTGTTCAGAGCCTGAGGATAAAAAACTCCCCAACAGTGAGATCAAATCTGGAGTCTCTTTTATGTTAATAATGACAAAATACAAGATTGCTCTGTGGTGAACCAGAATGTGAGGACTGGACTTAGTGCTGTTCCATAACAGATAATTTCCCTTACACTAATATGAGTAAATACAAAGATATATATATATACAGACACATGCACATGCTTATACACCTAGCACCCCCCATATCAAAATAGAGCCTATAAGTTTTCAAGGCACAAACTAGTGGTTCTGTATACTATAGTCTTCATAATAGAATCACTGAATTCTATAATATCTGTTGGTATATCAAATATCTTTGAAATATGAGTTTGAAATATAAACTCATATGAGACTTCACCCTCAAAGACCGAACCATGCATCAGAATTAAGTTTTATTTTTCCTTTGGCCTATAGAACTGTTCCAAATATTATCAAAGCCCATCAATATCTTCTTAAGTTAGTATGGAATAAAAAAATGTAAGATTTCTAAGAAATCTAGTTGAAACTGTAACCTTCTCAGTTTGGTCAACAGGATGAGATATTTATTACTATTTACTAATGGACAGAGTAATTGAGAAATTCACTTTTGTCTTATTTCCATTAAAAAAATGAAAAATAAAAAAGATAACCCTCCAATTTGAGATATTCAAAGGAGCTGTCATCAGTAGGAATGGGGCAATTCTAAAGAAAACTCCACACTGGCCTTTGTTTTGGATGGCCAAGTCCCTCAAAACATGAGGCTGAATTCCCCCAGAAGAAGACAACTTGGAGGTTACAGATTTCTAAGCTTAAAGGGCAAGAAAAAGTTTGAGGTTCTCTGAAATAGAGGGAGCAGTACTCTTGCAAAGCACTGCCCCAAAGTTAAACAGCAACTCACTTGGAAAGAGTGCATGGATGCCTAAAGATCGCCATTATGAAGTATGAAAGTCCCCATGGTGAAGCTTTGCACCAAGAGTTGCTTGTCTCTGAAAAAAACTGAAACCCGGGACGAGAGCATCCACAGGGCTGACCACATGGATATCTATTTTTCTAGACCTGAGCAAATCTCTAGGTTTGGTACCAAATAAGGGAGTGAGGAGTCTAAATTATTATTGGTATCACCTTTCTTGACAACCTTGATGAATGTCAACAAAATAAATATTACATTGAATTTATTATATTAAATCACATATGTATTTGTAAAATTATGCAGAGTACCCACATTCCACTGTCTGTATGCTAGATTGCGCTTTGTCAACATGGCATTATCACTCTTGTCTAAAGCAGCAAATAATGTCTTCCAAAATACTCTACCTGTAATGGCCTAGTTTAAAACTGGCCAAGAGAGGTACTTGTGTAAAATTTGGATAGCAGAGTGAAACAGAAGCCATTCCTTTCAAAAGACTGTGACAATCAGACACTGTGACAGACAGGACAAATGTGTCTAAAGTGCTCCAGCTTTTAGCTCATTTTCCCAATTTCTGGCTTCACCATCCAGGAGTAACTCAAAACAACCACCAAATACTACCTTGCCTTCACCACAGATGGGACAGCTTCCACAGACCTCTCCACATGCTCCCCCTTCACATTTCACTTCAGGGTGATTCTTTTTTCCAACTCTGTGTAAAACCAACATTTGGGGGATTTTCCCACAAGTTTTGACCCACACACCAACACTAACAATTCATGCTATTGTGTTAGTGTCTTTCTCTGATCTTCTGATTCCTCTCTTCTAGATCTCCACTTGCTTGGCTCCTCCTGCATGTATATAAGCTCTAATTTCTATAGCAAACCCCATCAAACTTTACTGCTTGTTTTCTTAAGGGAATCCTGATGGTTCAAGTTTTGGTACTAAATGTGGTTTCAGAAGAACAGGAATTTCTTCTTTGTTCTAATTAGATATAAAGGTTGTAATGATACTGTTACTGTTGCTAATAGTAAATGAGAGAGTCCGTGACATCCAGGGGCAAGAGTCACTTACATAATCACCGGAGGACACCTGCTATTGAGTGCCTATAAAAGTCAAGACTACAGGTGCCGGAGTTACTGCATTGATCAAACATTCTAGAGGAAATAAAGAAAATTAAGACAATGGAGCTCTTTGTCTGCTAATGGTGTTTGGAGAAAGAATATGATCATCTCCAAGCTTAAAATTCCCCAATTATGACACAAGTAAGGAACCAGAAAGCACTTACAATTTCCCTGAAAGAAATCCTCATCTCCTGTACACACAGGGTCAATATTTCTGAAAACCAAACCCAGAATCGGATATGTAGGTGTTTAAATTACAGTCCAAATTAAATTCATAGATTTACGAGGTTATGTTAAAGTTAAGATATTGATTGGAAAAAATAATGGAATCCTGAAAGATCGGGCAGGTTGAAAAAAGCTGAGAACCTTGAAAACCCAAATTCTGAAGAACATTCCATTCTAATAGAGGCAGTTCTTCATCTCCTGAGGAGATTATTCTCTCATCTGAAAAGCCTATAATGACCTTTCCTGAGGTAATGACATTGCAGGGGAATGATGATCCTTCTCAAGGCCCATCCCCACTTATCATTGTTTCTACATAGATAACCAGCCTCAAGTCTCAGCAGGAGCCAGGGGGCTGGGTACAAAGCATGACCCAGTAAGAGGTCCCACACCTGACAAAATAATTACCACATTTTGTCATTTTTACATAAATGGAAACATGATGAATAAAAATATATGTGGAAATTGGTTTTATTGTAATGGCAGCAAAGCTAAGCAATCAGAAAGTTTTTACCTGCAGAGTTCTTTGATGTTGGCTAATTGATCATGCCGTCACTAGGACTGAAATAGATGGGCAAACTATACAAGTTTAATTTGACTTGTGTTCTGGTAAGCAGTTATCTGATTTACATCACCTCCATAGAGTTGTGGCTCCTCAACCACTTTCCAGACTTTAGCTTGTACCCATACCTAGAGCCTCGTGAATGAAGAAAAGGCCAGGTCCTCTTCGCAAGGATCTTTGCTACCCTTTAAGAAATTGATACTGTTCATCTTTCTTGTACACTTTTCTAAAGGAACTGGCAGCCATTCACCCATTTACCAGAGAAACTATGCATTGTGTAAAGAAGTTGCCCAAATTTTTCAGAGACTTCTGTTCAATAACTCTGCACCAATATAAACTCCTAGGGATCCAAAACCCTAATATCATCTACCAGTCAGAGTACAGAATTATAGAAGTCAGGTGATAGTTGAATTTTGGCTTGAATCTCTCCCAGAGTGAACTCAGTGATTTCCCATGACTATTTCCTTAGTTCCAGAATGTAACTGACAGAATAACTGTTAAGTATGTATTTGAATCCCCCATCCCCCAAATTCATATGTTGAATCCCTAACCTCCAAGTACCTTGGAATGTGACTGTATTGGAGATAGGGCTTATAAGGAGGTGATTAAATTAAAATGAGGCTGTTAAAGTAATCTGATATGACTGATGTCCTTATAAGAGAAAATTAGGACACACAGAGTTGTGAGGGATGATGAGCACACAGAGGAAAGGCCATGTGAAGGACACAATAAGAAGATGTCCATCTGCAAGTGAAGAAGAGAGCCCTCAAAGAAAAGTAACTCAAACCAACACTTTGATCAGATATGCAGCCTCCAGAACTATAAGAAAAATAAATTCTTGTTGTTTAAGCTACACAGTTTGTGGTTATATTACAGCAGCACTAACAAACTAATACAATAACCATATTGGTTCCATGAGGGATATTAAAGAAAAGAGCAAGTGAAAACTTCTATAAATACCTCCACCTGGGGCACCTGGTGGCTCACCTGGTTAAGTGCTGACTTCGGCTCAAGTCATGGTCTCTAGGTTCATGAGTTCCAGCCCTGCATCAAGCTCCATGCTGACAGCTCAGAGCCTGGAGCCTGCTTCAGATTCTGTGTCTCCCTCTCTTTCTGCCCTCCCCTACTTGTGCTCTGTCTCTCTTTCTCAAAAATAAATAAACATTAAAAAGAAAAAAAGCCTCTACCCACAAAGAATTGCAGAGATTAGTGCCACCATCAAGGATTTGAAAGATGAAGGGATGATTATTCCCACTGAATCCCTATTTAACTCACCTATGTGGACTGTGCAGAAAATAGATGGCTCTTGGGGAATAACAATGGATTATTATCAACTTAATCAGTCATCACCTCCAATTTATTTTTTTGTAAGTTTATTTATTTTTAAGAGCAAGAGAGAGTGAGAGAGTGCATGCACAAGCAGGAGAGGGGCCGAGAGAGAGAGAGAGAGAGAGAGAGAGAGAGAGAGACATAGAATCCAAAGCAGGCTCCAGGCTCTGAGCTGTCAGCAGAGAGCCCAATGCGGGGCTTGAACTCACAAACCGTGAGACCATGACCTGAGCCGAAGTCAGCTGCTTAACTGACTGAGCCACCCAGGCGACCCCATCACCTCCAATTTCAACTGCTATTCTAGATGTGATATTTTTTGTTTGGTTTTAGACTGAAGCAAATAAATACAGTTCTGGATTCCAGGTATATAGCTATTGATCTGGAAAGCATTTTTTTCTTTACATGCACAGATTATCAGAAACAGTTCCCTTCAGCTTGAAAGATCAGTAATACACCATTTGTCCTACCTCATGGTAGCAGCAATTCTCCAACTTTCAGTCATAATCTAGTCCATGGGAAGCTTGATCATCTTGCCTTATATAGAATATCATACTGATGTACTATGTTGATAATAACATGAAGATTGCATCTAAGAATAGCAAAACCCTGGAAGCTTTGGTAAAATGCATGCCAGAGAGTAGGACAGTTACAAAAACTCACATGTCTGAAATTTCTAAAAGTTCCATGGTCTGATCTCAGGCTTGTTAAGATATTCCCTTCAAGACAGGTATGTTGCTGATCTTGTTTCTCTTGCCACAAAAAACAAGGAGCAAGAATAAATGGGTCTCTTCAGGTTTTGGAGTCAACATAAATACACTATTTGGGGAGACAGTTCTGACCCATTTGCTAAGTAACCTATAGAGCCATCAGTTTTGAGGAAGAGGCAGAAGAGGAAGCTCTGTGCCAGACCCAGCAAGCTGCTGGATCATGCAAGCTGCTTTACTGTTTGTGCCATATCATCCAGTAGACCCAATAGTGCTTAAAGGAACACTACATGAAGCCTGTGGCTGGCCATTACAGGTGAATCACAGTAGAGGACTTTAATATTCTGGAGCAAAGCTATGTCAATTCCCACACATAACTATTCTCCCTTTGAGAAATAGCCTCCTGCTTACTTATGGATGGTAATAGAAACTGAATGCTTAAACATGGACAATCAATTTACTATTCAAACTGAGTTACCCACTGTGCACTGGGCATTGTCTAAACCACAAAGCTTGTGGAAATAGGTGACCAATTAACTGATAAATGAAAACCTTGAAACAGTTTTACAGATGGTTTTGCATAATATACTGGTACAGCCTATAAGTGGCTGATTGGAGCTCTCCACTCCACTTAGGGGTGGCTAGGAAGGGTAGCAGTGAGGGGTAATCTTCCCAGCAGGCAGACTTTTAGAGCAGAAAACTGGATATTCAGTTTATCCAGAAGAGAAGATTGCCAGCAGTATAGATCTACACTCATTCATAAGCAGTGGCTAAGCATTTCTCTAGTTGATGGAGGACTTAGAAGGAACACAATTGTGACACTGATGACAACAAAGTCAGGGAAAGAGTTGTTTGGATAGACCTCTCAGAATTGGTAGGTAGTGTGAGGATATTTGTGCCTCATGTAAATGCACACTGAAAAGTAATTTCAGCAGAGAAAGCTCTTAATAATCAAGTAGAAAACATGACCCAACTGTGGAGGTCAGTCACTCTTTCTCCAGTTACCTCTATCATTATCCTATGGGCTCTTGCACAAAATGGCAATAGCAACAGGGATGGAGATTAGCAAGGGTTCAGCAACTTGGGCTTACACTCAGCAAGGTCAATCTATTTGTAGTACAGCTGGGATAATCTGCCAATAGCAGGGACCAACATTGAGCCCTCAAGATGGCAACTAAGGGGAACTTAAGGTACACTGGTTAATTAGACAATAACCATCAGGGAAGAGACAACAGTTTGTTTCATTTCTTTTATGTGGATTTGCCCTCAATACCCCTGGCAAGACAACTGTTTGTGGACTTGTAGAATGTTTTATTCACCCCCATGGTATTCCAAACAGCATTACTTCTGACCAAAGGATTTATTTTACGGTGAGTGAAATGTGGCTTTAGGCTAATAATCAAGGAATTCACTGGTCTCACCATGTTCTCTATCACTCTGAAACTGTTGGCTTAATAGAATAGTAGAATGGCCTGAGGACTCCGTTTTCATGCAGTTATGAGACAATACATTTTGAAGCCAGAATATTGTATTGCTTTCAAGAGCCAATATATGCTCTGATTCAATGATCAAAATATGATACTCTTTCTACCATAGCCAGGATTCATGGACTGGGAATCAAGAAGTACAAATGTGAGCAATTCTTCTCACCATTATACCTAATGATCCATTAGCAAAATTTTTACTCTCTCCTCTACAAGTTTGGGCTCTGCTGGTTTGGAAGTCTTAGTTCCCAAAGGAAGACTGCTTCCACCAGGGGACACAATAATAGTTCCTTTGAACTGAAGACTGAGACTGCTACCTGGACACTTTGGACTCTTATCCCACTGAAATAACAAGCAA
Source organism: Cryptoprocta ferox (assembly GCA_028646485.1). NCBI lineage: Eukaryota > Metazoa > Chordata > Mammalia > Carnivora > Eupleridae > Cryptoprocta > Cryptoprocta ferox. The sequence goes on along the minus strand of CM053571.1, from coordinate 84,133,700 downwards.
AAGAAGGAGTTATGGCATTGACTGTGGTTGATTCTAATTATGAAGGGGAAATTGGGTTTCTACTTATACCATATGGGCAGAAAGGAATATGCCCAGAATCTACAAAGCTCTCAGTGGTGCCATTTAGCATCTCACATTCTGTGGTAAAAGTTCATGGACAGTACAACAACCCAATACAGGCAAGACTATTGATATCAGAAACCCTTTGGGTTAACACAATGGATCACAGGGAACCTTGACTATCTCAAGTATTTGCTAAGGGTAAAGAGGATAAGGAATGAGGAGGAGAAGAGGGAACTTTTAAATACCAGCTTTGTCCATGTTATCAATTACAGACACTAGAAATATAACACATCAATATTTCTTCCTTGCTTTGATATGGATACATTCAAATAGATATGAATCAACTTTCCCCTCTGCCATTTACCTACTGCCCAACTTAAAGCATTGATAATGATTTGCCCCATATATCATGATTTAATTATAAATTATCAAATGGAAAATGTGAAGCAGCTAGAAGAATAAACATCCCCCAAAAGAAGAATAAAATGGCACATGAGACTTTGGTTTTTTTTTTTTTGAGGATAAGATAACATGAGGATAGCATGTTTTTCTTTGTACAAGGAATAGTTTCATCATGCTATACAGAAGCATGATTTTTCTATCATCTTTACTGGAAGTTAAATTTGATTTTAAAAAGATATATGGAATGAAAAATTGAAAAAGAAGTAGATTATGCTAAGCTTCATTTTGTCTAATTAGTATATTTACTCTCCTGTCCATGACTTGGAAGTAAATATGTTCTGGCTGCCTCTGGAAATTTATAAGAATTTTGATAGGCAGAAGTGAAGTAGAAACCATTACTTTCAACAAGCCATGGCAATCAGACATAATGACAGATTTAGACATGTCTAGAGTAAGCTCCAGGTTCCTGCTGATCTTCCTGATTCCTGTCCTGCCCATTTCTGGGGGTTCCAAGCCATTCACCAAAAGTCTGACTATGGTCCCCATAGAGGTAGCAACTTCCAGAGATTTCTCCATGAGCTCCCATTTTGCAATTCCATTCCACTGACCAGACACACAGCTTTTGGGATTGACCTACAAACTTCAGCATGTATATTTTCACCAAAGCTTCAGGTCTGAGATTTCAAACTGTTAGGCCTTCGCATCCCTTTACACTCTTAGAAAGTACTGAAGACTCCAAAGAGCTTTAGTATATGTGGATTGTATCACTGTTATAAATTAAAACCGAGAAATGTTAAAACACAAAATACACACACACATTTCATCTCAATGTGTCATCTCAAGTAATGTAACCTCTGAAAATCCCCACCATATACTCATGAAAGATGAAAGGAGAAAAAAAAATATCTTAATATTGTTATTAAAATATTTTTGACCTTGTAGACTTCCTGGAGGAGTCCTTGGCCTCAAGATGCCAATGTGTCCCCAGATATCACTTTGAGAACCCCTGTTCCAAACTATTGTGATTAGTGACTTTTTCTGATCCTTTGACTCTTCTCTTCCAGCCCTTCACTTCTCAACCTCTCTCACATTTATGTAAGTTGTAATTTCTTTCTTTTTCTTTTTTTCTTTGAGAAAGAGAGAGAGAGAGAGTGAGAGAGAGCGAGCATATGCATGCATGAGCAGGGGAAAGGCAGAGGAAGAAGGAGAGAGAAAATCTTAAGCAAGATCCAGAGAATCTTAAGCATGACACAGGGTTCCATGTCATGACTATGAGATAATGACCTGAGCCGAAATCAAGATTCAGATGCTTAACTGACTGAGTCACCCAGGTGTCCCATGTAAGTTCAGTTTCTATGGAAAACCTCTTCTTCCCTTAATACTTCTGTTAGTTTGCTAGGGTTGCCATAACAGAATATCAAAGACTGGATGACTTAAACAACAGAATTATTTTCTCACAGTTCTGGAGGCTGGAATTCCAAGATCAAGGTAACAGCAGAACTGGTTTTCTCCAAAGGTTCTCTCCTTGGCTTGCAGATGGCTGCCCTCTTGCTACCTCTTTACATAGTCTTTTCTCCGTGTATGTGCATTTCTGGTGTCTCTCTTGTGTGTCCACATTTTCTCTTCTTAAAAGGACTCCAGACACATTGGCTTTGGACCCATCATAATAGTCTCATTTTAACTTAATCATCTCTTTAAAAGCCCCATCTCCAAATACAGTTACATTCTGAGGTCCAGGGGCTTCAATATATGAATTTGGGGGGACACAATTCAGCCCACACTACTTTTGGTAAATCTGATTTTCTGACTGCACCCTGATTGATACATGGTTAAAATCTTTGGTCATACCATGACCTATTTCATATGGACAGCTTCACAACTTAGCCAGGCCGAATGAATTAACCAAGTAGGATTGGTGGCCTACAATAAACATGTTATGATCATAAAGGAGTGTATGTATGTGTGTGTGTGAACATACAAATTTTGGGGTACATTGAATTTATATATATATATATATATGTATGTATGTATATACACACATCTTTATGATCATATACATATGATAAACACACACATACATTTAAATACATATACATTATTAGGACTAGTTACCACATTCACTCATATATATATGTATGCATGCTTATATATGAATGTATATGTGTATATATACATATACATATGAATGAATGTGGTAACTAGTCTCTAATAATGACTCCAATGACTCACACCTCCTTGTATTTCTACCTTTGTGTTGTCCCCTCCCACATTAAAAATGAGCTGTTTCTGTGATTCATTTTAACCAATAAATGCAGTAGAATATTCTGCCAGTTCTAGGCTTAAGCCTTAGGAACACTAAGCAGTTGGTACTTTTGTACTTTTAGGACCTCTGAGCCACTAGGTCCAGCGATTCTATTGGAGCAGCCACATAAAGAGCCCACATATGGAGAATCCACACACATGGAGAAAGAGAGGTTTTGAGACTACTTGGAGAGAGAGAGAGAGATGCAGAGTCATCCCAACATTCCAGCTGACATCAGCCTTCCAGCCATCACCACCAAGATATCTGTCATGTCAGTGAGCCATATTGGATGTTCCAGCTCAGTCAAGTCTCCAGAACGACAGCCCTAGCCAAGACCATATAGAGCAGAAGAATCCTCCAGCTGAGCTCACTAAATGTACAGAGACAGTGAAATGGTAGTGGTTTTAGTATACAGCAATAAATAAACTTTTTGGACTCCTCCAAAAACCATTTCCAAAGTTTAAGAGAAACTCTGACACTCATTGAAAAGATCGCTGATAGCATTTCTGCCTCACTAACAGATGTAACAAAGCCAAGTTGAATTTTTGTGGACAGCTTTAAACAAAATCTATCAATCTATAAGACTATATTTGTGCACTCATTCCATATGAACATGGTGAAAATATTCAGTAAAGGGAGGTAGCTTGAGTTTATTTCTGTACCACTTTTTTGCTGTCACTGCTGTTTCATGATATGAACAAGAAATAGTTTTTCTTTTAATTCTCTTTGATCAAACATGCATTCCCATTATTAAGTGAGTTATTAGCTGGTGAAAGGGATCATAACTTGCTTGTTAACTTCATTTTATTCAGTCCAACCTAACTACAGTAAAATATTTAGTTTAGGAATAAAGGGAATGACTTAAATAAAATGTAGAAGTCAAATTTTATAGTACATTGGATTAAAAAAAATTTTTTTTAACGTTCATTTGAGAGAGAGAAGGAGAGAGATTGCTCCGTATGTGCTTGCAAATGGGGGAGGGGCATAGAGAGAGGGAGACACGGAATCTGAAGCAGGCCCCAGGCTCTGAGCTGTCAGCACAGAACCTGACACAGGGCTTGAACCCATGAACCATGAGATCATGACCTGAGCCAAAGTCGTACACTTAACTGACCGAGCTGCCCAGGCACCCCAGTACATTGACTTTCTATATCCAAGTCTCAACACCTTCATTTGGTGAATCTCAGTTTTCTATAAATTACTCCTAAAAGAGAGAAGTTTTATTTAACTATCTTACTGAGTGTAACAAAATGACTGATGCGAATTTACCTTGGAGATTTACAAACTCAGGGAAGTTTTTCAAGTTATATGGAGTGGGAAAGATTGGTAGAGACTCCAAATTAAATTATTCCTAATTCCAGGACACTCTACATGATGAGGACATTTAATAAAATAAAAGCAGTGTGAAAGAAACTTTTTTAAATTCAGTTTTTACACCATTCATCCTCCTGTCAGATAATAATCTCCAGACATAATAAATGAGGAAGAGTAACCAGAATATAACTTAGAACTCATTCTTTTCTCTCCACATACTAATTTCTTCTCAAACCTTTTAAAATTCAAAAGGTGAAATGATATGGAAACATGGCAACTATGATCAAACATCAGCATTGAAGCTTATAAGAAATACTTTGTTCATGTTATTAAACTGTGGATTATTGTTTCTCTGCATATTTATTTACCACTGAACCAAAGGTTAATTCTTTCTGTCTGTAAATTAAATGGATTTGTAATTAGAGCCTTTGTTTAATTTGCTTTAAAGATCATTCCTGTTTATGGGTGGACTGCAATTCCATTTTTAAATGTAATTGCTTCCAAATCCCAGAGGATGCTAATGTAGGTTCAAACCAATACATTTTAATACCAGAGTTATGATTAAGGATTAACAGTGTAAAATTTTATAAAGAAAGTGAAGTGCAACTTTGTCTGTGGCCCTTCTGTTCCTGGCTGCTGACTGCATGTTGCTGAAAATGTATCCTCCAGAAGCCCAAGGGCACTGAACACCTCAGGCAGCTTCCAGCTTCCCAGCCACATTCATTGTGGAGAGTGGTCTAGAATACAGACTCTTCAATAAGGCAGGCTTTCTCCCAAGCAAAGCTCAGGAAGATGGAAAAAAATAATTACAACACAAGTACTTCATATTTTTCATCTCTTTTTGCTCATCTCCAAAAAGTCATCTCCAAAGGTAAGGGGAGACCTTAGATGGAGCCCAGGATATTTCAGGGGTGCTGTAGCAAGAGTCATCCGTATCCTGAAGCAAAGTACTTTATCCAAACTTTCCATATCTCAAATTCTGCCCTTAAGCCAAACAACAGAGTGGCTGGTCAACTGTACATAGTGACCTTTTCTAAAGAGTGACTAAGTGTCACTAGACAGGAATAAGATGTAGAAATTTGTTTTTACTTGAACTCCTCTCAGAGAAAACTGGTTATAGATGGAAGGAATAAATAAATTCAGAAGGTGAAAGGTTCGAAGAGGTCAGACATTGTAACAACCAGCTGATACTGCCTTCCTTCTAGGGAAGCTACATCTGATTGACCACAGTTTGTTTGTTTTTCCTTTGCTAAGAGGGGAATGCAAATTTGTCCAAAGTTGACTGACTGATTATTCTAGAAAAGCTGAGAACTGTCACAACTGGTTCTCTTTCTTTAGCCTTTTCTCATATCGTAAGCAGTAACTTCTCAAAGTAAATGTTGAAGGAATATTCAAAGAATAGCAATGTGAAGAATCACTAAAATAATTATAATCATCGAGGGAGCCCCACGTCTCAGCCTGGCTTTGCTTCTGCTGTCCTTGACATAAAATGAAGAGATTATGATAGGCTAAGTCAGTCCCTATAAAACATATGCTATACATTGAATGTTTGTGTTCCCCCCTAAATATTCATATGTGGACATTCTAATCACCATGGTGTGATGGTTTTAGGAGTGAGACTTTTGGGAGGTACTTAGGTCATGAGGATGGAGCCTTCACAAATGAGATTAGTGCCCTTATAAGAGACCCCCACAGAGCTTTCCAGCCTCTTCCACCCATGTTAGGACACAGTAAGAAGTCCACAGTCTGCAAATGCAGAAGAGAGCTGTCACCAGAACCTAACCATACTGGCATCCTTATCTTGGATTTCAAGCCTCTAGGACCATGAGAAATACATTTCTGTAGTGTATAAGCCATTTAATCTGTGGTATTTTGTTATAGCAGCCCAAAAGGACTAAGAAAACACGCTACCATCCCTACATCAGCTTCACGCATGTTAGGCACTCTACAAAACTCTGCTAAAGACTGATGTCCCATTAAATAAACACTAAATGAACATTTCAATTTCAAAAGTACTTTATTTAAAAAGAGCTGTGTGCCTAGCACCGTGTTAAGTGTTAAGGAGGTTTCAATGAGAAATATTACGGCATGGGCTTTCCCATCAAAGAAGAAAAAGATTAAATTAAGCCTCCACTGAACCTTGGTCCCCCTAATAGAAGCCTCTGCTCTTCATTTGGCACTTATAAAACGTATATCAAAGCAGAATTGTGGGAATGGATCTCCACTTCGTGAGTGTGCGTGTGGATGTGTTTGAATAATGGAACTCTTCAGCTCTACAGCTCGTGACCTCCGGAGCAAACTGTAAAGGTACAGGACACCAAGTATTTAGCAGTAGGCAAATTTCAGCTGCCAAGATTGGGGGACGAGTCTGCTGCAGATGCAGATGCAAAATGAAGAGGAGGGAAGATTTCCTCAGAAACTTAATCATGCAGGACCCCCCACCTGGATAATTCAGGGGGAAATGAGACAACTGTGTCTGCAATTTTGTCTTTTTTAGATAAATTAGCAGGATAATTGTCTCGACACCCCTCTTCCCCCAGTGGGTGGAGACACAGCTGGGCTACGTGTAGAAGTCAAGTCAATCTTGATACAAATGAAGGGTGACTCTCAGTAGGATTGTAAAAATAAGCCTCTGCTCCCAGCTTCTGCTCTTCTTGTAATCTGCATTTATAGAAAGCCTTCTTCTCTGGGCTGGGATATAATTAAAGCTTATCAAATTACTCCACCCATTTCCCTATCACAGTTGCTCTCTGTTTTGCATTTCTCATTAACTTGCCTTTAAATTTTTCTCAAGAACTACTTTTGGATGATCTTGAAGAGATCTATATTCTTCCCCACCAGAGCATTATTTCTGGTTGTACACAGCATTTCCCTTCATATGCATGACTGCTGTAATCTAAAGAGTTGCTTTCATCATGTATTCATTCCTTCAATCATATTTGTTAACGAAGTTATTTCACAAATATGTAGCGAGCAAGAGTGAATCTCTTCCCTCCATGCTAAAACCAACAAAAATGAATACTCGGTCTAACAGAACCAACATCAAGGAAACAAGGAAACAAGAAAATTGTGGAAACATACTTCTGCAAAATGCCTTACTATAATATGTCAGTCCCACATAGTTGAAGGAGGCATTCAGCATATATGATATTTATATGATATAAATATCAATGTGGTTTAGATTTTGAGTCACCTTAACTTATGCTCTGAGGTTGAACTTTATACAATTAACTTAAATGGAAAAATGCTATAGACGTTTATACATCAATCTAAACGTATTTGTAATTGGATCCTGAGGTCTGATTTTCCTGGTGATATTAATATTTTGTCATTTGTTTCTACCACCTCCAACATATGTATATATTTCCAAAACTAAGGGTTAATTACTTAAGATTGCACATGTAATCATTCCAAAATAACAAATGTGAAAAGAATCTCTGTGTATACAGTTGCTAACAGTCCACTATAGCACAATTTTTTAATAATTATCCTCTATCTGTTGTTTGCTAAACATCTTTTCCTGATATGCTGCTCCCATGTTTTGAGCGTTCTAGTTCTTGCCTGATATTTCTGAGTGTGCTCAAAGCAGATAGGTTTTTCTGTGTTCTTATCAGTGTTTATTGATGTCTTCTAAGGTAGCATCTCTCAATCTGGCATGTTTCTTGAACACTTAAAATTCATTGCAAATTTGAAGGGGAAAATCACTGTCCTTATACTAACTAGAGCATATGTTCTAGCTTGTGTGAAACAATTTATTCAAAAGGCTGCAAAATATTTATCAAAAACACAACCATCCTCAAGGTCAGAAATTAGTAACTTTGCATCTAGATATAATGCTAAAAGTTAAAACTCTGGGACTAGCTAGAAGCTAGACATTTTACTAACTTGTCAGAGCAAAAATTTATCTTTAAAGTCCATGAGATGCACTCATATTTTTATAACTTTAAAAAATTTTATAAACGTTTTCATTTATCTTTATTTCCATGTAGCTAAGTTCAAGACTATAAGATACGTTTTATGTGTATGGTCAAATGCTGATTTTAAAAAAGCTAAAAACACTAAAATGTTAATAGCAGTTATCTCAGAAGTTACGGTCATTGATGACTTTTTATTTTCCTCTTTATACTTTTTGTATTTTTTAAAATTTTCTGCATGAACATATATTACTTTCAAAATGTTTTATTTTTTAAATTAATTTTAATTTTTTTTTGTTTATTGTCAAGTTGATTTCCATATAATACCCAGTGCTCATTCCAACAAGTGCCTTCCTTCATGCCCATCACCTCTTTCCCCCTCTCCCCCACCCCCATCAACCCTCAGTTTGTTCTCAGTATTCAAGAGTCTCTCATGCTTTGCCTCCCTCCCTCTCCTTATCTATTTTTTCCCCATCCCCTTCCCCATGGTCCTCTGTTAAGTTTCTCCTGTTTCACATATGAGTGAAAACATATGGTATCTGTCCTTCTCTGCCTGACTTATTTCACTTAGCATAACACCCTTGAGTTCCATACACGTTGCTGCAAATGGCCAGATTTCATTCTTTCTCATTGCCATATAGTATTCCATTGTATATATAAACCACATCTTCTTGATCCATTCATCAGTTGATGGAGATTTAGGCTCTTTCCATGATTTGGCTATTGTGGAAAGGGCTGCTATGAACATTGGGGCACATGTGCTCCTATGTATCAGCACTTCTGTATCCCTTGGGTAAATCCCTAGCAGTGCTATTGCTGGGTCAAAGGGGAGTTCTATCATTAATTTTTTGAGAACCTCCACACTGTTTTCCAAAGTGGCTGCACCAGTTTACACTCCCACCAACAGTGTAGGAGGTTGCCCGTTTCTCCACATCCTCACCAGCATCTATAGTCTCCTGATTTGCTCATTTTAGCCACTCGGACTGGCATGAGGTGGTATCTCAGTGTGGTTTTGATTTGTATTTCCCTGATGATGAGTGATGCTGAGCATCATTCCATGTGTCTGTTGGCCATCTGGATGTCCTCTTTGGAGAAGTGTCTCTTCATGTCTTCTGCCCATTTCTTCACTGGATTATTTGTTTTTTGGGTGTGGAGTTTGGTGAGTTCCTTATAGATTTTGGATATTAGCCCTTTATCCGATATGTCATTTGCAACTATCTTTTCCCATTCTGTCGGTTGCCTATTAGTTTTGTTGATTGTTTCCTTTGCCGTGCAGAAGGTTTTTATCTTGATGAGGTCCCAAGAGTTCATTTTGCTCTTGATTCTCTTGCCTTTGATTCTCTTCTTACTCGACACAGTAAGAAATTGCTACGTTTGAGGTCAAGGAGGCTGTTTCCTGCTTTCTCCTCTAAGATTTTGATGGTTTCCTATCTCACATTCAGGTCCTTCATCCAGGTTGAATTTATTTTTGTGAATGGTGTAAGAAAGTGGTCCAGTTTCATTCTTTTGCATGTTGCTGTCCAGTTCTTCCAGCACCATCTGTTAAAGAGGCTGTCTTTTTTCCATTGGATACTCTTTCCTCCTTTGTCAAAGATTAATTGGCCATACATTTGTGGGTCCAGTCTGGGTTCTCCATTCTATTCCATTGGTCTATGTGTCTGTTTTTGTGCCAATACCATACTGCCTTGATGATTATAGCTTTGTAGTAGAGTCTAAAGTCTTGGATTGTGATGCCTCCTATTTTGGTTTTCTTCTTCAATATTA
>CM053571.1:83903418-84123841 GCA_028646485.1 Cryptoprocta ferox | reverse complement strand
CTTCCAATTCATGAGCATGGAATGTTTTTCCATTTCTTTGTGTCTTCTTCAATTTCCTTCATAAATTTTCTATAGTTTTCATCATACAGATCTTTTACATCTTTGGTTAGGTTTATTCCTAGGTATTTTATGTTTTTTTGTGCAATTGTGAATGAGATCAGTTTTTGGATTTCTTTTCCTGTTGCTTCATTATTGGTGTATAAAAATGCAACCAATTTCTGTATGTTGATTTTGTACCCTGCGACTTTGCAGAATTCATGGATCAGTTCTAGTAGGCTTCTGGTGGACTTTCAAAATATGTTTCAGAACATTCCAAGTAACCAAACATCTATTTTTCTATTTAAAGGAACTAAATTAATTTCATATTTTTCACATCCCCAAGCCCTTACCATCAGGAATTTTAGGAAAATCTAATTTTCCTGGCAATCATCAGCAGACCAATATTTCACTTAGTAATTTCATGGAAATTATCAATATAAGCTGGAAAGAATTACACTAAATGTTGAAACAGATAAAAAGAATTATTTATTAATATAGTAATCACTGTGGATATATCATAATACATTAAAACCTAAATATCTTACAGAAATAAGGGTTTATCTTTTTCAGACTTCTTTTTTTAAGTCACATTTTTTTGTAAACCTAAGATATTTCTCTACTTAAATTATATAAGTGCTCTTAACCTGCTCTGTTAAAATAGACATGAAAATCACCTGTATCTGGAAATATATATATTTATTACTATTATTATTATCATTATCATTATTATTATTATTTTAGTAAATGGTGTGATTTTTACAGAAGTGCAATGAATACTTGGGAAACTGGTGATCTATAAAATGTAGAATTCATTTGCTATATTACTAGGAGATTTATATTTGCATAGCATTTTATTTTAATGTATTTGGCAAGACCTATGCTGTTATAGTGAAATTATTCCAATAGCAGCTGAACTAAAATCTTCAAATAATACAACACAATCTTGACAGGAAGAAAAGAGAAAGCAATATAATTAGTCAACAGGTTTTTAGTACCTGCTTTATGCCCAGCTGAAGCCTGTTCAAGCAAAAAAAAGTACGGGACATGGCCCCTGTCTTAAGGAACCTTAGAGCTCACTGAAGAGATGCAAGAAGACTCATAAAAAAAGAGAGAGAGAGAGAGAGAGAGAGAGAGAACAGTAAGGCATAAAGTTTAGTGATGTTGATCACATGAACAATAGATCTTCAGAGAAAGAGGGCAGGTGGGAGAAGAGGGGGACTGAATAACAGTCATAACAGGCTTTCTGAAGGAGAAAGAATTCGAATAAATCCAAGAAGGATAGATACTGACTGCTTAGAGGCCAAAGAAAGACGTGATTTCAGAAGAAGAAAATTAATAGTATAAAGAAAATAAGGCCATTATTTTAAATTGAATGGAGGAAGTGATAAGCACATGAGGAGAGGAATGAAAACACTTGGTGGGCAATGGAGTGAAATGCAATAAAGTCAAAGTAAGAGAATGGGGATTATAAACTTATGTCTTCACTGTGGCAGGGTACATGCAACTAAACGCCCCTGAGTCCGACATCCGATCTCCAGGCAAGGCTCCCCAGAGTCCCTGAAAGGAGTTTGTCACCAATTTTGATAATCAAATATCAGCTAAGTATGGAGTGAACACGGGCTAATGGCTTTGTGCTTGCGCTTAACACAAGTCCTCATGTCAAGATACTCTTGCAAATTTCTGTTTTAAATTTGGCTCCTCTGGGATTCTAGCTTATTCTTCACCTCTCCTGATCCTTTCTGGACTCTGATTCATGGATCCTAGGCTCATTAAGTAGCCCACACCTCTGGCTCTAGCTTTGCTGTGAGGATGGAAGCTGGTCTTTCTCATAGTTATATCCTATAAAACCTTGATAATTTATAATTTAAAAATCTATGAATAGAAAATGTGATACATAAATGCTATATTTTTTCAACTAGTAGGAACTTTGGTGCTGGGGGCTTATGCAAATTTACTGAGTTAAAACTGTGTAATTTATGAGAGGAAACTTGAATCTAATATTTTCTGCTTGGGAGTTTGAAAAGAATGAAGGGGAAATCATTGGAATGAATATGGATTTGTTTTGTAAAACGGGAAGTCATATGTGGAAATGATCTATAGGGCATTCAATTCAGCTTCCTGACAATACAGAATTGCTTCCTACCATAAAAGCTCAGAGGTTTTGAGTTCGGACTATTTTAAAATATGATTCAGCTGCTACCAAACATCAAGGAGAGTTTGTATGAGTCCTGGGCAATATATTTCAATATAAACTGGTGACCTAGCTATACTTAACAATACTGTATTGTATATTTGAAACTTCCTAAAACAGTAGATCTTAAAAGTTCTCATTGCAAGTAAGAAAACAATTTTTCTAACTATGTGAGGTAATGGATGTTAACTAAACTTGTGGTGATCATTTCACAAAATATGTATCTATTAAATCCTCATGTTGTATACCTTAAAGTTATACAATGTTATATGTCAATTATAGCTCCATAAAACTGGAAAAATAAATAAATAAATGAATTGGTAGACTTCCCCTGTAAACTATACTACTTAAACACATCTAAACATACTTTTTCTTACATTTGGCCTCAGGCTCATAAAAACTTGGACCATAGATCAATATATAGATATAGACAGAGAAAGAGGGATAGATGTAGATATATAGATGACATAGATATAGATATAGATATAGATGATATAGATATAGATAGATATAAATCCCTGCCTTATTTTCATTCTCTAAATCTGTAATTTAGGATGCACCCTGTCCCTGGGAGAATATACTAAAAAGATAAGGCCTTCTATTGCCCATCCTAGCCTTGGTCCAATAAAGTCAGCTAACCCTATCCTACCCCAAGCCCTACACTTCGGCTGCCAGATTAAAGCAAGCTACAGATGATTCAGCTTGTTTTATGCAACTTCCTTGTATTTTCTCTAGTTTCTATAAAGGTCACCCTAGCTAATGCAACACCCCATTTTTAAATCCCCATATGAATTCTAAATGAGTAAATGGGGGCACCTGGGTGGCTCAGTCACTTAAATGTCTCTCTCTTGATTTCAGCTCAGATCATGATCTCATGGATTTGTGAATTTGAGCCCCACATCAGGCCTCGTGCTGAGAGCACAGAACGTGCTTGGAATTCTCTCCCTGTCTCTCTGCCCCACCCTCTCTCTCTCTTTCTCAAAATAAATAAATAAATTTTAATAAATAAGGCAATTTAAATCTAGTCACAAACTCAAATCTCGTGGTGTCAATAGTCAGTCTAAAATATCCGTCTTTCAAAGGATTTCCACAACTTTTAAAATAATCAAATCTGTGGGTATCTGAGTGGCTCAGTCAGTTGGGCATCCAACTCTTGATTTCAGCTCAGGTCATGATATCGCTGGTTGTGAGCTAGAGCCCTGAGTCGGGCTCTGCACTGACAGCATGGAGCCAACTTGAAATTCTCTCTCTCTCTCTCTCTCTCTCTCTCTCTCTCTGTCCCTCTTCCCACTTGTATGTGTACATTCTCTCTCTCTCTCTCTCTATCAAAATAAATAAATATTTTAAAAATAAAATTAATAGGGGCATCTGGGTGGTTCAATCGGTTAAGCATCCAACTTCAGCTCAGGTCATGATCTCACAGTTCATGAATTCGAGCCCCACATCAAGCTCTGTGCTGACAGCTCAGTGCCTGGAGCCTGCTTCAGATTCTGTGTCTCCCTCTCTCTGCCCTTCCCCTACTTGTTCTCTGTCTCTCTCAAAAATAAATTTTTTAATAATATTTTAATAAAATTAATAAAATAATATAAATAAGATAAAATAGACAAAATAAAATAAAATAAAATAAAATAAAATAAAATAAAATAAAATAACCAAATCTTCAACATGGCCTATGAGGCTCTGTAAAGTCTGGCCCTGGCTACTTGTTCAGTCATCATACACCATTCACTAACTTCTGTGCTCCAGCTTACACGAGTCTTCATTTTCTTTTTCCAATATTTCATGACTCCTCCAGCCTCTTTGCAAAAGCTACTTACTCTGCAAAAACTCTGGGCTCCCAATACCTTCCCATCATCCTCCTGGCCAACTGTAACTCCTCTTTCAGCTCTCAACTCAAACATCGGTTCCTCACAAATGACTTTCTGATGCCCCCACATAGATCAGTTCTCCCTCATGTACGCCTTTATATACATCCTTGAAATTTTTACTCAGAGCAACCATCAATGATTATAATTAGGAATATCCCTAATACAAAATAAGCCATCGATAATCATTTTATGAGGATGAATGAAAAGCATCTGACTGTGCACCTGTGCAAGACCTGAAGGTTTTGTTTTTAACACAGACAGAGCAACCACATCAGTATGGAAAAATGCTATCTTGCCTTTTTGCTTGGATCACTGGGATTCCTGAAGTTTCCAATCTCAGAACAATCAAATAGCTTAGCAAAAAAAGAAAAAAGTGAAGTATAAGGTGTTTGTTATGTGTGTATCATTTAAGAAATAAGAAGCTGTGAAAAAATGGAGACTGCCAGTGCCCAAACCAATTGTGACACAAAGGAATTGTCTACCCGACTCAATCTCTTCCTTTCATTTTATCTACACTTGCCCAGATAAAGGGATCTTTAGAAGACCAAACAAAGAGGCAGAGACATCATAAGCTTTAAAAAGAAAAAAAGTCAAAGAATTGGTGGATATTAGTAAGATAAAGACATGTATTTTATATCTTTTAGATGCTTCATTCCAAAAAAAAATCTGAAAAAGCTAATCTTCTCCTAAAGAGGACTGTGTCAGTCAGCATGGGCTAGGTTATGCTTAGTAAAAATCAACCCCAAAATCTCAGTGGCTAAACACAGAACACATATTTCTCATCCCTTCCCCCCAGTATGTACCATGTGAACCAACACTGGAATTCTTCTCACTAGTTATTCAAAGATGGTATGAAGGGGAGGTCTATCTTAAGATAGCCTTCCTTGATGAATAACAGTGTGGGGTGGGGCAGCAAGAACCAGGCACTCACTTCTGCTCACATTCTATTGGCCAAAGCAAGTCACATGTTCATGCCTAACCACAAAGTTGTTAAGGAAGTGTGATCCTACCTTGTGCCAGTACTGAGAGGAAACAACCCTAATAACTACCACAGGAATAAGAATTGATGGCAGCCATTCCAGTCCAGAACAAAGATGATCATGACCTTGACTTTTCTGTGCACAAGCAGAGCTGGGACCTGGCAGGATAGAGGAGACTGAGGAGGGGAAAATTTTTCAGAAACCCAAGTAAGAATAATTCTAAAGTGGCAACTCAACAGAAGGAAAGAAGTACAGAAATGTTTGTTCATGCCCCACCCCCATCGTCTGGACTTCATGTGTTTATGATCAACTAATGTAAAATTGTTTTCTTTCTAGTAATACATTGCACACACACACACACACACACACACACACACAACAGAGGAGTTATACTATTATAGAGCAATTATGATTATTCAAAAAAGTTAAAGACATTCAGGCAGAGAAATGACAAGTGTTTTTAGTAGAGTTCTAGAACAGCTTTAAAATGTTAAAAATACCTAAGATGAATTAAAAATATTGAAGGTAACAGAACCCAGAGAAAAAGTTTTAGGAGAGAACGTAGATCTCACTGAGAATCCTACTTCCTTTGGGGCATCTGGGTGGCTTGGTCAGTTAAGCGTCTGACTCAGTTTCAGCTCAAGTCATGATCTCACGGTTTCATGGGTTCGAGCCCCACATGGGGCTCCACGCTGGCAGTGGGATTTTCTCTCTCTCCTTCTCTTTCTGCCCCTCCCCACCTCTCAAAATAAGTAAATAAACTTAAAAAAAATTTTAAAGAATCCTACTTCCTTCAATGACAATCAAGCAGGATAATCTACTGATATTTAATTATTTTAGCCCTTTCTTCCATTTTCTTTCCATGTTACTGAGCAAAGGCCAGAGCCTTTGAATTCCCTGATTAAAAATGTTTTGCTGTGCTGATTCAAATGTTTTGAAGTCAGCAAAAGACTGATTTCATTGGAGATACTATGCCAGTATCTTGGAGGATAGGGAGAAAAAGACCCATGATTTGAGAACAGAAGAGAAGCATACAGATAACAGAGGCGCACCTGTCCCAAGAATAGCCCTGCTCTGTAGCAGTAATTTGAGAAGGTAGCTCAAGCCATTACTGTGTAGTCAGTCAGGGACACTGAGCCCTAGTTAAAAGCCATAAATTTCCATGTCTCCACACTTGAAACAAAAGCAGCACAGTTACTAGACTCAGAATGATCATGAACAATAGGCATCACAGAGGTTATCAGTAAGAAAGAAGCTACCTTGATATTTTGGTGCAGCTTAAAATACCTCAGAATTTTGTACAATCTGATGAAGTAGAGAGCAGATGATGCTAAAGATTAAATTTGTTGCCAGCGCCAACAAGATGGGAGCTCAAAAGGCAGATTTAAGTTGACTTAAGGGGAGAAAAAACTGTCAATTCGTATATACTAGAGCTTATAGTTAAATATCTATAGTCATCAGTAAAAGAAAGGCTTATGGATTTGGACCAGACTTATGAACACCATTTAAAAAAGAGAGTTCATTCTATTTCTCATCATACATTTTTGTCTGAATTGAGAAAAAAGGGCAAAAAAACTAGGTCAACAGAGAGATCCTGGCAGCTATGATGGTGTGAGCTATGAAGTGCCTAATGTAATACTTGATGTGTGAATGCAAACTACCAAAAGGTGCCAGGGGCCTATACAAAGCACCAGAGAACCCAGAGAACCAAGGAGCACCATCTCCAGGAAAAGAAAGAGAAGTAAACAAACATTTGAATGATTAAGGATGCTGCAGGTTGGACCTTGGAATCAGCCATCTACCATGTTCTCTCTAAAAGTTTAACATTTAGTTTGCTTTTTTAATCAAGATTTCATTTTGCCTATGGGCTAGCCATCTCTGAAATTCTTAGTAACTACCAAATGCTAAATATTAGTCCTGAAATCAGGGCTCAATGTTGTTCTTATTCAATTTCCATGGTTACAATCAACTTCTCAATCCCATCCAACTGAAATAATGGGACATAGTCCAACTACTTTGAGTTTGTTGAAGATTTGAAGATGTGGAACAGATGGTACAGAGGGGGAAAGCACTTAAAATTTAGAGACAAAGAAGTGCCTGACTTTTGAGTTGTCAATCTGTGGAGCTTTTCATTAGAAGTTTTTGAGTGCTTTCATTACTAATTAATACGTAGTGATATGTCAGACAAGCAAATTTAACATGAAGAAAACTAACAGATACACATACAAAAAGCTATTTAACATTGATTCCATCTCATTTGAGGCCCACTATTTCAGTGTTTCATTCAATGGAAACGGACACTTGGTATATTAGATCAATTATCAAATAGAAAATAGCATGCAAAATAATTACCATCAAGCCCTCACAGTCAGGCCCTGGCCTTCCTCTTCCAACTTCCCCTTCCCCCAAAACAAATTATTTCCTCTAGCCCTATTCTCTGAGCACCTTTCAAATTCCTGCGACCTCCCAGGTGCCTTTGCTCAGACAATTTCTGCTGGAATTGTCCCTCTTCGCTTCTAATTGTTTTGAGGACAGAAACCAATACTTGATCATCCTCGAGTCCCCTAGAGGCCCTGGCACAGCATCTGCATGTAAAAAGGTGTACAATAAAAGCTTACTCAATTGAACACTGAAGTTTGATTATTGATTTCAGTCAGGATTATAGCGATTCTCACATTACAGGACAAATAAGTATTTACTAACCTATACTGCCATTCTTCCTTAATCTGACAAAAGCAAAAAACAAAAAGACAAGTCTGTTTCTCAAGAGAACAAAATAAAAGGGGTAAAAGCAAGTGGGCAGAATGAAACAAGAAAAAACTGGACCATAAAGTCAATCCCATGGAAGAACAATTTCTTTATTATCCTTAAATGGGTGTGTTGGTCAAATGTACAGATGTCAAGGAATCATTCCTATTTAGTTGATAGTGCATGATAGACCTCATCCGAATTAGTCTTTATTCTTTTGAGGACTTTTTAGGGTTCTTTTCTTTTTAAGCTTCAGTTTTAGGAAGTTCAGACTGCTTTCTGTTGAGATTACTCCTTTCAGGGCATTCACAGGTCTCTAAGGCACACTAGAAAAAGTGAACCAATTCTGCTTAGCGTGAAAAGAGTTGGGTAATTAGGTGAACTATTCAATTTATTTGGAGGCATTCCTTAGATGTCTGAAATAATTTAAGTAAAGCCCATGTTCATGCAAAGACTGATAAGGGCATTAAGCTCTTATATTAGTAAGCATTAGTACAATTGAGGTATTTCACATATAGTCCCCTCAGTCTCAGTAAAATGTTTTTAAAAGGTGTAAATGATGATGATGATGATGATGTCTCTCAAATGCCTACTTGTGCCAGTCTCTGTGTTAGGCACTTATCATAAATTAATTCATTTTAGTACTCATTAATAATGACAGGAATTAATATCCTCTTTTCACAAATGAAAACACTGAAACTCAGAGAGGTTAAATAACTTAGCTAGGGCCACACAGTCAACTAACAGAGCTGAAACAGGAGCCAAGACAAATTCCACAAGTCCCATTCTTTGCTGTATTGTATCCCAAGGTAACTAAATGACCTACCTACTAGTTGGCACCTGAGATGATGGCAGAGTTTGGGAAAAGTTGGCATTGGCCAAATTACTATTTAAAATCATCCTCAACAGGATTTGGGGGGGCACCTGGGTGGATCAGTCAGTTAAGCATCCTACTTCCACTCAGGTCATGATCTCACAGTCCGTGAGATTGAGCCCCACATTGGGCTCTGTACTGTCATACCAATTTGGAGCCTGGAGTCTGCTTCATATTCTGTGTCTCCCTCTCTCTCTGCCCCTCCCTGGCGTGCTCTCTCTCTCTCTCTCTCAAAAAGTAAATAAACATTAAAAAAATTTTCTAATAAAAAATAATAAAATCATCCTAAACAGGATTTTAAACGAAGGTGAAAAACACAAAGGGGCAGGTTAGGCCAATTTCTCTACAAGTAAAAAATTTGAGAATGGAGAACCATTACCCTGCCAGGTGCCATTAGAACAGCTGGATAAGAGGGAGGCTCATGCCAGACACACCCAGCTGAGACCAGACAATCATCTGTGTGAAGAAGAAATCTGTAACTCACTAAAATCTCACTATCAAGTACCCAAGTATGTGCAAATAGTTGCTTGCCTGGCATCATACTAAAAGGCTTTGTTCTGCTTTCCAGCTCTGTGCTTAGGGGGGCCAAGGCTACACAGAAAAAAATAAAACAGAAAGTTGATGATTATCCAGCTATTGGATGCTGGGTAAACATCCAACTGTTCAACATTTTTAGCAGTGATTTGAAAACATAAACAAAACTCTTACCATATTTTCAGATATCCCAAAACTGAATAAGAAAGCTAATATAATTAAGACAGCACATTGAGATATAAAATTATCTTAATAAACCAGAATGTTAAGGAAAACCAGAGTAATATTTAACAAGGATAGTTTAAAAAGCAAGCATATGTGAATGCAAAACTCGCAGAAATTGAACAGAGTTGGGGGGACTTTGATCAACTTTCTTTGTGAAAAAGCGTCCATAATAAGTCAGAATGTGCCAACAGACTTAAGCAACATTAACACCAGTTTAGGGTCTGTATTGAGGAAGGTGTTGGTGATGGAAGAGTGTGCTGTTTAGACGCCCCATTCAAGATCAACTCTATCCAGAGGAGAGTGACCAGTATAATGAGAACTTTGACAACTGGGTGCACGTAAGGAACAGAGGAAATTGAGCCTGAAGAGGAAACTCTACAAGTGAATTTGCTAGACCTCTTCACTGTGTAATGGAAAGCACGTGACCGGAAAACCAGAGCAAAGGTAGCACAGTGACAGGGCAGCTGCTCAACCCTGTCAAACTCAGCATCTTCAAGCCCTGTGGTTGGCTTATTCCTAAATTATCTAGACTCAATACAATAGGTACTAAAAACATACAATAAAAAGCAAGACCTTAGAGAGCTAATGGTCCTGTGTCCAAGATAGACACATTTCAGTCCATTAACATGTAGAATAATGATGTTCTGGGAGTTCTGAGGACAGATGACTCACCTTAAGATAGGACATTTTGACCAGGCCTTCTTGACACAGTTGCTTTACATGATGTATTAGTTTGCCAGGGCTGCTATAATGAAGTACCACAAACTGGGCAGCTTATACAATTCAGCTTCTCTCAGTGGTAGAGGCTACAAGTCCAAGATCAAGATGTCTGAAGGGAGGTTTCTTCTGAGGCCTGAAAGGGAAAATCTTTCTGTGCCTCCATTCCACTTTCTGGTGGTTTTCAGGCAATCTTTGGCACTCTTTGCCTCATAGATCTCTGCCTTCATCTTCATGTGTTGTTTGTTCTACCTTTCTTCTGTATATGTCTGTCTCTGTAGCCAAATCCCCCTTTTTTTTATAAGGATGCAGTCATACTGGATTTTGGCACACCCTAACGGCCTCATCTTAACTTGATCAAGATTATATTTCCAATAAGGTTGCATTTACAGGTACTGAGGTTGGGACTGCAATACTTTTTGGAATACTAGCCAACCTGTAACACAGGGCTAACTAGAAATAAGTATAGTTATGACAAAAGTCACACTCTTACATTAGCAGGAGGCTCTGACCCTCCACCCTGATCCTAATCTGCACTCTACCATGAACCCATCATCCTCCATCTCTGACTCTGCTCCTCCTCACTCTCATCTTCACCCCATCCCTGAACCACATCCCCTTCTCACCCCCAGAGGGGAGGGTCATAAGTGCTTGAAAAGGTCAATAAAGGAGTAAGAATAAATGCTTTAGTTATACTTTGGGATTTTAAGTCAATAATTGATATTTTTTTCTTTTTTAGGCTCCATCAAAGTGAACTCAAATCAAATAAAAGATAGTGTATAAAAATGTTCTTGAAATCAAAATGATCCCAAGGCAAAAATTGCCAAAATATCCAAGTCAAAATTGTGTGGTGCAGGAGAGTTTCAAACAGCTTATCTGTGAGGGCCAAGCCAGAGCTGAGTGTAGAAGGAGAAATAGGAAATATATCAGGCAAGGAAAGAATATTCTTGGCTGAAGGAAAAACAAATGCAAAGGCACAATGCTGAGAAAGTAAGAAGCATCGGAGAATCTCAAGGGATGTGACATGACCAGGGCACAGGATGGAAGGAAGGCAGGCAAAGGCCTAAATGCCAAAGGCCTGATACACCATGGGTTGTCTATTTTATTATATTCTGTTTATTATTGCAGTGAAGAGTGAGCAGATGATTTGACACATGATAGGCCATGCTCATATGTACAGTTTTAAAAGATCACTTTGGCAACCTTGAAAAGGATGGATTCAAAGGGTGAAAGACTAGAAGGGCACCAGGGTGGCTCAGTCGGTTGAGTATCTGACTTCAGCTCAGGTCATGATCTCACGGTTCGTGAATTCAAGGCCCACATTGGTTCAGTGCAGTCAGTGAAGAACCAGCTTCAGATCCTCTGTCCTCCCCTCTCCCTGTCCCTCCCCTACTTATACTCTCTCAAAAATAAATAAACATTTTTTTTTAAAGGATGAAAGACGGGAGATGGAAAAACCACTGGGAAGTCTTTGGGCTAGTACACGTAAACAATGCTGAGAAAATACACCAAGAGAGCAGGCAGGTGAAGGGTTCAGAGGGCTGAACCAATGGGGAGGAAGAGAGGGAGGAAGGAAGGAAGGGAGGGAGGGAAGAATCAACAGGAATTAATGAAGGAAGTTAAATGAGTGGTTTACAACTCTAGCTGCATGTTGGAGACACCTTGGGAGTCTTTCCAAATGCAGATTCTCTGGCTCTGTCTCAGACGTAGTGAATTAGAATTTCTGCTGTTTCAACTTTGAGAATTTGAAAATTCCTCCATTCAGTCTCTGTGAACTAACATCTAGGGGCTCACACCCAGGAAGAAGATAAAACACTCTGTTGATTCAGGATCAAGTTTTAGTTCTGTATAAGAAAACACTTTCTCATGGTTAAACTGTTTAGAGATAGACTCATTACCTTGGAAACTTATCATTGAATGTATTCAAGAAGGGGCTAGTAAACCAGTTAAAAAGAGGTGCTAGAAAGCCTTTTACTTGTCGGAAGAATGTGAATGCCTTTAAGGCAATCTAGGGCCAGAGAGCTCTACCTGGCAGCAAGCAGGAACCAAAACCAGCCAGAGTAGCATACAGGCATTCAGAGGAAATCTGTTGTGCCTGGGCCCCATGTGTGCACCCCTGTTGTTCTGGCAGTGGCTTCAGTCACTGTCTTGCTCTGACTGGTTTGGATTCCAGGTTCTGGCCTTTGGATCTGTCTCTGTTTCCATGACAACCCAGTCTTGTTTGAGTCACGTTTGCTAGCTGGCTGCTACATCCAGATTCACCCATGGAACCCCCACTATGGTTTCAATTTGTCACAATTGCTGAGGCCCCGGTTCAATCCGGTGCCCTCCACATCTGGTTTCTAGCTCCATTCAGCCCTTCCTAGTTTCCATGCCCACATTTGCTTCTGGCTCAGGGTACAGACATCCCCCTCCTAGCCAGTTCCAACATTGGTCTACTGGACACATTTTCCATGTGAGATGATGGAAATCCAGTAGCTTCCCAGTGGATCTAGGAAAAGGGATCTATAACCATTAAAAGTACAGGCTCTTAATTCAGACTTGAATTTAAATCTAGACTATGTGACAGTAAGCAAGTTTTCTAATTTCTCCAAGTTTCAGTTTCCAAACCTATTTAAAGATAATAACTACATCTAACCTGCCCCATTAGTTACAATGGCATAAGCAGCAGAGCCAGCTTCATCAACTCAGGATAAACACATTGACTAGGTGTTTTTTCATTTAGAATTAATAACTCAAGCATCCAGGGGCTCTTATTGGTAGGATGTTCTGTAACTTCCTCTTGACCGTTAACCCACCCCCAATGCCAAATAGTTCACCAATTCTGAGGACTTATTTAGTTTGAAAAGATCAAATCTAGGTTAGTCAGAGAGGGAGAAAGAGAGAGAGAGAAAGTTGGAGCTGCCAATCAATCCACGGACCCAGTTTCTGCTGCACAGTGTATTAACAAAGACTATTCCTGTGCTCCTGATGGATGCTTCAGCCTCAGCAATGGCTTTGCTGGCTCCAATTTCTAGCCAGGATAAAAGATGTCTCAATCTTGGGCTCCCAGGTGACTCTGTTGTAACTAATCCTTCCTCAGACTCTTGCATTGGTTCCTGGGCACTAATCCATCTACCATATATACACATCCCCTTCAAGCTCCTTTCCAAGACCTTCAGGTTTATATTAGTTTCCTAGGGCTGCCATAACAAATTACTAAAAACTAGGTAGCTTAAAACAACAGAAATGTATTCTCTCTCTCTGTTCAGGAGACCAGAAGTATAAAATCAATGTGTTACTAGGATTGGTTCCTTCTAGAGTCTGTGAGGGAGAAACTCTCTGGTGCTCCCTAGCTTTTGGTGGTTTGGCATATTTTCGCATCCCTTGGCCTGTAGCTACATAGCTCCACTTCTACCTGCATCTTCACATGTTTCCTTCATTCTGTGTACCCCTGTAAGTTCTCTTCTTATAAGGACACCAGTCAGTGGTCTTCAGGTCCACCCATGAGATGAGCATGACCTCATCTTAACTAATTATACCTACAAAGACTTACTTCCAAATAAGATCATACATTCTGAGGTTTCAGAAGACAGGGATTTGGGGGGGACACTACTCCACTACTCAACCCACTTTTTCTTGATAACAAAGCTTGAAGACCCATTTCCCTAATTTCAAATATCTGAAAGAAAAGTTCTCATACCCCTTCTTTTAAAAAAGCACACTGGACTCTCTATGTAAATTTTTATTTTACCCTGTCTCCCAGAGTGAGGGACAGCAAACATGTCTTCTTATATTTCCAAATGTTTCACTTAATAAGAAAAGATCTCCCAAACAGCCTTACTGGCCCCACTCCTACAAGTTAGAAGAAACTGACATCATTTTTATCTCACCTCACGTGTGAACTATGAACAATGTTTAGTATACTGACAACCTTCAATTATTGGTAATTATTTATTTTCCCCAAAGGCAACCAAAAGGGCCATGAAGATATAGAACATCAGAACAAAACTTACTTTGCAGGAGGCAAAATACCTGCCCTCTTTATTTTCTAGTACAATTTGAGTAGAACTCTCATTGCAATCTGACAGGCTCCATATCCCTTATATAACAGCTAGATATATTTTATGTATTGTTGGCTCATGGATCAGACTAATGATTATGTGTTTCAGATCTGTCTGATACTCTAAACATTTCAGGGCTCTTGCTAGAGCTAATCTAGGAGAGATAGAGTGTGTTCAGAGTGGAGAGAAGTGAGATATTGACACATCAAGGGCCTCTGCCTTGTGAAAGCTATCTTCTATAAGTTCTACAGAAGCACAAGCCAATTGTAGTGGCAGTGTCTTAGGGTTTCCTCTACTGTTACAAAACAGAGGCTCATTTAAGATTCCAGTTCAAATCTAGATCTATGCCAGATGTCTGCCATTTCTCCTCCATATCTACTCTCCATCCTACCACCCTGCACCCCACCCCAAGACCTAACTTGTAGGGCCTACATTGTTAAGTTCTTTCATCCTAAGGCTTCCAGTTGGATTTAGAATAACAGTAACAATTGCTGTGTCCTTGGCCCAAGGTCCTACTCTTCTCAAAGAGGTCTTCACAAGACTCTTTTTTTTTGTATCCCCGACCCCAGCTTCAGACCTACAGATTGTAACTCCTCACTGTTTTTATAATATTAACACTGCACCATTGCAAATAGTCTCTTTTTAAATAAAATTTCCTCAAACTTTTTCTTGACTTTTAAAAGATTAGATTCAGGTGAAATACATTAAGCTGGTTCATATTTATTTTCATCTTAAAATTTCATCAAGTATCATAAGACTGGAGGAGATCATCTAAATGAAATCTTCATATAACAAATGGTAGAATGGAGTCCAAATGAAGTTCAGGGATTTGCCCAGAGGGAGCTGAATCTACAATGCAAGTCACCTAAACCCCAATCCAGTGGTCTTTCCATTCACCTACCTACAACCTTGGGAAAAGAATAATTATTTTCTTAGACAATACCAGATTTCCATAGTGAATAAATACTCAAAATCAGGGCCACCTCCAGTCACACAATAGACTCCATCTTTCATTCTTCCTTCCTTTTTCCCTTAGCATTTTCTTCACCCTTTTTCTTTCCAGCCCTCTCCCTCTGGCCTACGAGAGGAATGAGCATTCATTGAGTACTCGCTATATACCAGATTCCATGAAACACATAAGTAACCCATGGTACATCATATGTTGTGTCATTTAACAGTTTCAACAATGGTAGGTTTTTAAACCAGTTTTACGTAGATCAGGAAACTGAGGCCCAAAGAACTTAAGTGTCCAAGGTGCACAACTAACTGGGCAAGCTTCAAGTCCCATCTGTCCCACCCCAGAATCTGTACTCTCCCCATGATTCCGTAGTGCATCCTGCAGGTGCTGTGGGTGCTTGCCTGCTCTCCTCCCTCCCCTGCCTTCACCACAACAACATTCCAAAGGCTTCAACTGACCCCACCATCTTAGGTCTGACTCCATTAATGGGTAACAGAAAACTAGCTGAATCATTCCTAATAAATTAATTGAGAGGAACCAGTTACCCATCTTTTCTCTACATTTTATATTTTTTAAAGGAACCCAAGATTCAAAACCTAATGTGGTCTCTACAACTGTGGAGAAGAGTTAGATGGTAACTGATGCAAGATTTGGCATCAATTCTTATGAGAGAAGAAGATAGCACTGTAGCTTTTGTTGAAAAGAATCCCTTCAGTAGGAAGATATGAAGAAGATCCTTTCTCATACATTCATTTAATTAGAAGTCCACCCATTTGTTCTCAAAGCACTGCTGGAAACTGGGGGAAATAAGCAAGTGTTACTTGGAATTCAGATTCTACAAATGGAGAACTCCAAAACAAAGAACATTACATTCACAGTGTGAGAGGGGAAAGTGAGATTAGGTTTGTGACCAGCTTTCAAGTCTGAAAAGAAGAAAGAGTTGAATTCATAAGGAAGTATTACACCCACTGCTTTCATTTGTATAACTTATTTTCAGCACATTGAGTAATTATTTTTACAGTTATCTCTCTTTTCTCTTCTGTAAACCTTACAAGGGCAGTAACTGTGCCTTATTCATGTTTGCATCTTGCACAGGCCAAAGTCAATATCTTATATATAGAAGATGCTCACTAAATGTCTCCATCAAATAAGTGCTCTGCCTTTTCAAGTCACAGTGCACTTTAAAGAGCCCACTCATGATTTTATCTCCTATGCTGTGCACATCCCAGAACCGTATTTTTGAAGATAGGAGTTAAAATAAGATTTCACAATAGCATCAGAGGCATCATGGGAGGATTTTGTCAAAAATAATGAAAATATGCCAAAGTTCATCAGCTCCTAGGTTCCCTTGTAAATGATTTTTTCCTTTTTTATTTGGGAGAAACTTGGACCCTTAGCCATTATTTTTTCTTCTTTTTTTCCAAATGCTTTCATATATAATGTATTTTTGAGGCACAGGTCTTTATGCATTCAGATGACTTGTACGTTAGACACAAAAGGCTCCTTGAGCTGCTTTGAGGCTATTGTATATACTGTACATTTTAAGTGGATTTTCAACACAATAGATATTAACAGCTGTTCTCAGAAGCACTCAATGTTTAAGGTGTAGAAGGTTATTAATGCTTCTTACAGGATTTTATTTCCTTCTTTTAACATTGTATCTACAATAATACCTCTAGTGGTTGACAAATCAGGGAGGAAATTTAGCATTAAAATTGTTTATAGTTTGCTTTTCCATAAAAGAAAACCAATAAAGAAAGAGGCAAATTTCAAAGCACAAAATGCTTATGTTGCCATCTTTTTAAACAGCGTAAGTATATCTTAAATCATTGCATAGAGCTTTAGAAATAAAAGTCAGTAAGTGAGTCCGCTGTTTTTGCATTTTTATTCTTTTTTATACTTTTACTGCCAGTTTGAATAAAACTGGGTTGATCTTTTTAGAGATCTGTATTCACACTAACCGAGTGTTAAAGACAGTCAGCACCAGTTTTGCTTTGTTGAGTCCCAAAACAAGATTTCTTTGTAGATTTCATAAAATATAGTAAGACAGAATACAGCAAGATTAGTGAATTACAGTAAACAACACATGGTTCTGATACACCTTTAAGACAGAAATCAGAACCAGTTTTCTACAAATAGAAGGCTACGTTCAATGAAATAATACTCAAACATTTGCTGCATGTAAGAGCTTCAATTTGTAAGCAAGTGAAAATTTGGCCCTGGCAAAATGGAGAGAACTGGGCACTCACTTCCTTGAGGCTTGTGGGTCACTGCGGCCAATAATGACAACTCATCTGGATTCCAGATGTCATTTCTTTTCTCACTGGCTAGAATCACAGCACCCAAATTTTTCTTTAAATTGGACGGTTTTGTCATCCTATGTCCTAAAGTTAAACTACAGTAGGAGCTAGTGTTCTTCCAAAATCATTGAATGAAAATTGAACATTCCTGTAGTTATCATGAGATAAAAGCAATCTTTTACAGGTATATACAATAGCCTCAAAGCAGCTCACGGAGGCTCAGCATGTGAAATATTTCTTATTGGCCTCTCCCCACAGTATCTGAGTGTCAAAGAGAAAGTAAAGGAAGTGGGAAAAGCCAGTGTGCCAGTGATCAGCTAGAATTATTCTCTGCATGAGAGAACAATGCCACAGACTGCTATCGTCAGCCTGCCGGTTTAGGGGTGGGTGTGGAGGAGGGAGAGCAGGAAGGACTCTCTTGTCACTCTCCACTCTCCATCTGAAATGCCTTTCAACCCCACCTCACCTTTGGAGACACTTCTGTAGATTCTAGACAGGGCTAATTTTTAGATCTTGAGCCAGACAGTGTTATGTGCAAGATGTGTAATGCATAACATGTGTTACGTGTAATATGATATTTTCTGAATCAAAATTGAAATATACTGTTCTGACATATTGATCTAGCTGTACATGGTCTAACAAGAATGCTGAGTAGGGTATATTTTTGGGAATTCAAGTATGCATATAGTTTTATTGTTTTAACATCACTGAAATGTGTTGTGCAATCAATCTACGGCATGTCAGTTTAACTGGTGGCATTTTTTTTCTTTATTGGTGGCACAAAAAATAATGGTGTGTCTTAGAATCAATAGCATCAATAGCATCTTGATAAAATATATCTGACCTAGGACTATCCCAGAAAATCCAAGAAAAGCAATGCTTTTTTTTTTTTTTTTTTTGGTTACATTTAATATATGCTCAAACCTTGCCAATTCTTTGATCCCAAACTGGATTTCAGAGGTAGAAATGTGATGGTTAGTTTTATGCGTCAACCTGGCGAGGTTCTAGTCCCCTGTTATTCAATCAAATGCTAATTTACGTATCACTGGGAAGGTATCTTGTAGATATGGTTAAAGTCTACAATCAGTTGACTTTAAATGAAGAAGATTATCCTCCATCATCCGGGTTGGCTTGATGCAATCAGTTGAAAGGTTAGGAGAGCAGAACTGAGGTTTCCCTGAGGGAGAAGAAATTCTGCAGCATCAACTCCTGTCAGACTTTCCAACCAGCTCTTCCTGACAACCTGATCCACAGATTACAGACCTGCCTAGCCAGCTCCCACAGCCAGTTTCTTGCAATAAAACTCTGTATGTGTAGTCTACGGTTCTGTTTCTCTGTTGGAACCCTGACTCATGCAGAATGTCAGTGGTATTTTTTTTCTTTCTAATATTTTTTTCTTTTTGACACTTAATTATTTGAAAAGGTAATACATTTTCCTGTTTCTTTTTTTAACTTTTTAAATGTTTGTTTGTTTATTTATTTTATTTATTTTGAGAGAGAGAGAGTGCACACATGAGCAGGGGAGGGGAAGAGAGAGAGGGAGAGAGAGAATCCCAAGCAGGCTCTATGCTGTCAGCACAGAACCGGACACCAGGCTTAGATCTCACAAACGATGAGATCCTGACCTGAGCTGATATCAAGGGCTGGACACTTAATTGACTGTCCCACTCAGGCGCCCTTCCCTGTTTCTTACAGTGAAAACATTTCTTCTTACTCCCTTCCCCCGCTCCCAGTTCCTCACCTCCTGCCACCTGTCACACAAAACCACTATAATTACTTTCTTATCAGTAATTCCAAAATTTTTATGCATAAGCATAAAAGGAAAAAAGGGTACCAACTATCCACAATATTCTGAACTCTGCTTTTTATCCTTCACAGTATTTCTTAAAGGTTTTTCTACATCAGTACACAAAGAGCTACTTCATAGTTTTCTTCACAGCTGTATTATACAGCTATTTCATGTTTGTGCTATGATCTACTTAATTCATCACCTATTGGTGGACATTCAGTTTATCTCAACACTTTTACTATTATTGACAGGGAAATATGCTTAAAAACATTGAAATAGATAGGTAGGCAGATGATAGACACCACTGTACATAATGGCATGTATATATACCTCCCTTCCTCTACCCTCACCATTGTTCTTTCAGAAGGTTTCCTTGGATGTTTTGCTCAATGCTGCACAAGTACTTTTAGAAACAGTGTACCTCTCTTCATCCTGCTTTGCTCCCAAAAATATTTCCATACTGGCTTCTCACAGTTCAGAAATTCTACCGGTGGATGAAATGAATCATAAAGCTATAGCATGAGGTGATGGTCCGTCACTTTGCACCATGAACTGGGACAGCTACCACATCTCTTAAAGGCTCTGTCTTCTCTTTGACAGGATAAGGACAAAGATAAGAAAAAGATGTTCTCTGAGATTCCTTCCAGTCCTGCGATTTATAGTTCAATGTCTATCCTGATGTTGAGAATCTTAATTAGCAGTTTGTGATTTTATGTTACAACTAGAAATTTTTAATCATATGCCATAATTTGTAGTAGGGGAGAAGATTTTTTTAAAAATGACTTGTTTCCCCTATGGATCGAAATTTAAACAATAGAATTCCTGCTAAGTTATGTTTTCTAATCCACCTATCTTTTCTAAACACAACACAGTATAAGAGAAGAATGTGGCATACGTAAAATGCCAACAAAAAAACAAAAGCTCCAGAAGGTCTGCTTCTAATTTTGTTTTTGCCTTTCTCTTTTCTTTTTACCATTTCTGTAAGTTGCTAGCTGACCAAATGTTGTAAGACCAAAGCCTCTAAATGTGGTTTTCTCACACATGACTGAGTGGCTGCTGAGCACATTGATTACACATCACTGCTGAGTAACTGGGACAATACTCCAATCTAAATCACATGTCATGGGATAGAGTGAAAAAATGAACCAATAAAAACTGTAGTTGGTTGCAATGCTCTGAAGAGTACATTATTTTTAAAAAATCTTGTCAACAGGTTGGCATACCACCAATTTTTGTTACTAAAGTACTATTGCAATTAAGTAGTAGCTTGTGATCAACCACCTAATCTATGAACCATTTACATCTATGAAAAAAGCCCTCTCTGGCAACCTCAATTTTATCCATGACTGCTTCATTAACAGATATGCCCTCTCCCTTTTCCTCAATGGCTGCATGTTAGGTGAACTCTGTTAGAATATAAAATATACAGCACAAAGCCAAAAAGAATAGTTTATTTTCAGTAGAGTATTTTTACGCTTTCTGCAGAAGAGTGCCTTACATATGTAATATGCCTCTTGCACAAAAATGAAGCATTCTCAGAGTGATTGACCTACATGAAAATCTCATCTCAGCTTTGAAAAATGTCTGTGCAAAAACATAGAGCTAAGATAGAAGGCTCTGCATTCATTTCAACAAGTCAGAAGTTACCTGGGCACAAATCCTAATGGGAGCTGCATATAAATCCCTGGACATCAAAATATCCTTGACTGGGTTGACTTTTAATTTAGGAGTTTACTAGAGCCTGCAGCTATATTGCTGGAGTCTGTGATAGTGTCAGATCCCATAAATGAAGCATGGAGGACTTGGTTAGCAGCCTGGGTAGAATGCCAAAGATTGCCCTGGGGACATGGTAATTCAGTACTCAAGGTAGCCTTCATTTCTGTGAGCCAATACTAAATCAGTGCCCTATAATGGTGTTAGAAACACTGCAGTGCAATCTGAAATTTTTGCTATCAGCTCCTCGCACTTATTTACAAAGCTCTTTTCTCTGGCATATGCAGGGTAACCGCAAGGACAATAAGTTAGAGCTGCCACATCAAATTTCCCTGCAAGTGGAGACTGCCTGGCATTCTGCCACCAGTCTGGGTTTCCTTGAACATCCTTCCTGATGGGTAAGGGAGGCTGGAGATAGAATGGATGACCAGGGAGAAGAGACAGTAGAGCTGACTCCTCCAACACTTCAATGCTAATAGGCATATGACAAGAAGAACTAGAGAAAAGAATAAAAGACCATGACCATATCCTACTTGTTTTCATCTCTTCCAAAGATTCCATTGAGGGATGAAGATGCTTAGGAGTGCCATCCTGCCATTACCCTGGCATTTCCACCACTCCAAAAGTGGAGAGCTGGGGAGATAATTGTAGGCAAGGGGTCTAATCAATGACTGCAGCTTTGGTTTGTTAGCAGATGGATGCAGGAAGTTACTCAGGAACCTAAAGGAATCGAGCCACCATCATCATCATTGTCAACACCTATGAGCCCCCTACGTTAAGCTCATGCACTGTGTATTCTCCCTCATGACAAACCCATATCTGAGAAGTATTGTTTTCCCCTTTGTACAGAAGTAAGAACTGAAGCTGAAAGAAATTAAGCTATGTGCCCAAGGTGGTCATGTACCCACAAGAGAGCCTGCACTCAAACCTGTGCCCATCTGACTCTGAAGCACAGGAAATGGGGTAGTAGACTTACCTCAGATTACTGGAACCTCAAATTAGACTTACCTCAATTGAAGCTCAGTTCCCAAAGACCAAGAACAACATAAGTGCCGAGTAGTACCCCAGTCCTCAAGTGAGAGTGTAGAGCACTAGTAAATGTAGGGCATATTATGAACTATAAAACCAGTCTGTCACTGTTAGCCTATCTCCCTCCAGAGTTTATAGAGTGAAGACACCAGAGAAAATGTTTCCTTTGGAGCAAACTGTTGGGCTACCATGGCATCTCTTCTCCCCTTTCCTTAGTAATGAGGAGGCGTATGGGTCTTCATTTCCTCAAGCCAAATGAGAAGACCTTCTAGAAAAGTTTGACATGTGTCCCCTCAACTCTGAAAAATAAAAACACATTACCACCAAGTTAAACTTAAGGAGAAGGTGATTGTTTAAAGAGAGAGGGTTGTACGGGGAGTAAGCTGCACTGCTACCGATGCAGGAAAGATGTGGGTCTCTCTGGAGTCTAGATGTGGACTCTGCTATACGAAGCAGATTTGTGGTAATTTTTAAAGAAAGTTGACCCTAGACTACTTGGAAGGACAGAGACCTCAACAAGTAGACAGGGTCTGCCTAGTACAATATACCCAGAGCCCCATGGTAAGGGGGATTTGTTACTTCCATCTGGAAGAGAGGCATCCCCATATCCTGGGAGCCAAAGGGAAGACAGCCTCAGCTGGAGGAGAGAAAGAACCAGCAACCACACATGCACAAAATCCCAAGAGACCCATCCCCAAGTTGTACCTGCACAAGCTTCATAAAACAGCCCCTCTTCTCCTGAGCTGCTTCCTGACTAGGCCAGCTCTGGAGGGGTCAGGGGAAGAAGCTTCATTGGGGGAAAAAAATACATCAACAAGAGCAAGAAGTTGACCACAGCCGCCTCTCCCACTGCAGGCTTATAAGCCTGCAGCAGGCTTGAGCTGGGAAAATGAATCTGAAGAACATTGGGTTTATTCTTTATTTTTGTACAACAATGGACTAGACAGACATTATGTGATTACTCAATGAAACTGGGATCTTAGTGCTAAAACACTGATGTTATTTAAAACACTAAGTTATTGAAAAGATAACTTTAAAACAATGAAACCTACTTGAAATACCATGCGGGAACTAGGGATAGGGAAGAGTCACAAAGCCTGTATTAAACAGTCACTTTATGCTTTTGAGCCTCTATGAGCTCCGTTAGTGCACACCATATGCACATGTGAGGCTGCTTCATGTACATTATGAGGTGCCTGTTTCTTGGCCTATTCTTTCAAGGAATTAAGTTTCTAAAGGTCGGCCGTGTCATAGATGCCATGTGCTATTTACCCTAGAGTGCTCCCTCACCTTGTCCACTGCTACTTGGAAACCCTACCCCATGCCATCTCCATATACAAGAAACTAGGAACGTCCAATTATGCCCACTGAAGGAGTCTATAAACAGGTTGATAGTGCTGGGTGTCGCAAAACTCAGCTTGCATCTGGGTCCTGCCCTGGTCATGCATTTTTACTTCCTACAAAGCTTTAAATCAATCTTTTGGTACCTCAGTCACAAGCCCTGTGACTGCTTCAGAAGGTGCCAGAAGACTTCATTAGGTCTGAGTACTTTGAGATCCCCAAAGCAATTATTTCTTAAGCACTACTCCATACAAGCGATAGAGGCCTGGGATGGGAAGTAATTTGTCTATCAGGAGCACTCACATAGATGGTGCAGCAGCAAGCAGGGCGGTAAAGTGAACACTCCTCAATAATGGAGAACGCACATACATATTAAATCCGGACTTCCATTTGCATTTTTCATTTTTAAAAATATGGGGTGCACTATAAGTCTGCAGATTCAAAACTATCCATAGATAGCCATAAAAAAGATGTTTATCAACATTTTGTAATGCTTTTCAATTTCCTAAAATTGCCAATAAAGGAATATAACTTGCCTCCTAATTTGAAGATGAAAATGCTGCTGGCACCTAAAAAACATGTTTTTAATAATACTTCATGTGATATGACTATACTCCCTATATAACATTTTTTAATTTTTTTTTTTTTTGAGAAAGAGAGAGCAGGGGAGGGACAGAGAGGGAGAGAGAGAATTTCAAGTAGGCTCCGCACTGACAGCACAGAGCCCAACATAGGACTTGAGCTCATGGATTGTGAGGTCATGACCTGAGCTGAAATCAAGAGTCAGACGCTTACCTGAGTGAGCTACCCAGGTGCCCTCTCCTTACATAATATTAAGTGGGGGGGAAAAAAGAGTGTTAAAACATACCTGCATCATGTATAGGTAAAACACCTAGCCGTGTTCCAGCTTGGGGATCTCAAACATGTTGAATTCAGACACCCCCAGAGTATATATGTGACACACAAGCCAATAAACAGGATCCTCTGCAGAGTTAGTCTGTCAAAAACTGACAGTACCCCACCATATTTCTTCAGATCTTAACAAGTGCACAGTACATTGCTTGACTTCCACCTGCCTTTGGGCTTTCTCTGGCATTCAGAGTCTGTTCTGTCTGACCCTAGAACAAGCTGGATGTGCCTGATAGCACCTTACATTCCTACCAGAATTAACCAATGACAGCCCAGAGTCGTTGTATAAATAACCCAACTCTCTGACTCCAATGAGATAACTTTGAGACACATGTTCCCTATTGACTCCTTGTAGTCTCAGGATTAAACTCTAGTTACCCATAAAGCTAATTGAGTTAACAACTCAAGCATGGGTGGGGTTTCCTAAGATTACCCCCAAAGATTGTAACAAATCTTCGTCTCAGGATATGCTTCTATGGAAACCCATGCTGGAACTGTTGGTAACTGGAATGGTTCTAGAAAGCAGATCCTTATAATGGATTCTGGAATTGGATGGTGGTCAGTTGCAGGAAGTGATAATTTATAGTTAGCTCTGGCATCATAATTATGAAGACTCTTAACTGTCGTAAATTAGGATGAGATTAAGGTGGAAGAGGATGCAGTAGCTTATGCAACATGCATAGAATTTGAGAGATATTATAAGAATTTGAGAGAGAGATAACTTGTGAGGTTTGTTTGTTAGTTGGTTAGTGTTTAAATGTCATTATGTGCTAAAGGAAAGATATTTCCAGGCTCAGGTCAGCCAATCTGTGAAAAAGAAAAGAAGGCCTCTATGATAGGCTTTAGAGACACTTAACTCTTGCAGATGGAAGGTCAATTGCTGAATATCAGTTGCAGAACCTAACTGTGAGATTAGCCATTACTATGAAAAACTGAATTCAGAAACCTAGGGTCTAGAGAAGACCCTGGAAGTAGAAGGAATGGAATTCAAAAACTGGAACAGGAACATCTGGTTAGATACACTTGAGAAACTTGAATACCAGGTTCCTCTAAAGCTCTGGGCTGGTAGAAATTGTCCAATCCCCCTGTTAAGAAGAAGCCTTTGCTTGTCTTCAGATCATGCAAAATCCTCACCCATGGGGCAGATATCTCATAAGATAATATTTGCCTCTTTAAGATTTGTCCACACCTCCCCTGATTGCTTCCAGGCCAATAACCAGGGTCAAGTTTCATCATAATCAAACTTGGGTCCCTGCTACTGGGGAAAAAGGGCTATTTATCAAAAGAACTGTAAGATCTGCTACTATGTATTGGCAAGAACTAGAAGAACATGCCTGGGAATGGATCTTGATGGTACTAAACAAAAGGTGATGGAATATAATATTGGGTAAAGAAAAAACATTTTTTAAGTTTATTTATTTTGAGAGGGAGAGAGAGAGCATGTATGAAAGGGGGAGAGGCAGAGAGTGAAAAAGAGAGAGAATCCCAAGCAGGCTCTGTGCTATCAGTGTGGACACGGGGCTCAAACCCACAAATTATGAGCTCATGAGTCAAAACCAAGAGTCAGACACTCAACCAACTGAGGCACCAAGTGCCCCAAGAAACAAAACATTTAATATGGGGGCACTCTCCCTGCAGATCCCATAGGGCTATGGTAGAGTCTCTGGCAAGATTTATCAAGATTTACAGTGCTAACTTCTTGAATCTTGAAGAAAGACAAAAGAACTTCACAGCAGAGAACTATTCATTCTCCAAAAAGTAGCTTCTAGCATGCTCTGGACCTTCATAGATACTGGCTTCCTAGCCATGGTATATCAAGTGAATATGCAACCCAAGCTGTCTATCTTGAGCTGAACATTGTCTAACTCTCCAAATCACAAGTTCAAGTGAGCATAGTCGCAGTTCATTATATAAAGAAAGCAGTATATTCTGGATTGGGTTCTAGCAGATCCAGGAATCAGAGTAAGTTATATGAAAAGACCCCCTGTCACCTATCTTTATTTTATCTCGGGCTTCATCGAGGGTCTTCCATGATCAGCTGGTGAAGGAAGGAAAATCCTGGGCTTTGTTCATGAATGGATTAGCTTCATTTGTTGGTTTAGGCAGAAAATGGGCAGCTATTGCACTATGGCCCAAAGGAAGGGTAATCCTAAAAGATAATGCTGTGGGAGAATTTTCCCAGGAGCAAAAGTTCAATCAATATACCTAGTTATTAGCTAGGTGTGGAAAGAGAAAGAGAGTGGTCTGAGGTAAGGTATATTTGGATTCTCAAGGCATTGGCAGATAGCTTAGCTCATTACTCAGAGGCCAGGAAGGAGCCAGATTCGAAGATTGGAGAGGATTAAGAGGTACAAAAGTCCAGTCATAAAATAAATAAGTCACGGAGATGAAAAGTACATCATAAAGAATATAGACAATAAGATGGTAATAGCATGGTTTGGTGGCAGATGGTGACTACACTTACTGTGGTAAGCACTGAGTAATGTGTAAAATTGTTAAATCATTGTACTATTTTTTTTAAATCAGGAGACTAGAGGCTTTGAGATCTGAGGAATGAGGATGAAGATAAACCTACAGAAGTGAAACATAAGTGTGCAGGTCATATATATATATATTTCATATATATATTTCATATATATTTCATATATATTTCATATATATTTCATGTATGTAATATATATATATATATATATTATATATATATATATATATAAGAAATGACCACAAGAAAGTATTCACCACTAAAAGTGGCTCTCAACACTGAGGTGTATAGAATGACTTAACTAATGGAGATCAAAGGCTGTCATCAACCTTCTCAATGCTTATACAGTGGGTCCACAAATGAACTAGCCATGTGGCAAGAATGGAGACTACATGGGTTCCATATCATGAAAGCTGACCTAGCTACTGCCACCTGTCCACAACAGAACTGATGTCAAAACTTCTATATAGTATCATCTTTTGAGGAACCCAATCAATTGCTTGATGACAGTTGATTACATTGGACTTCTATTTTGCTGGGTCCAGAAACTGGTCTTCGCTAAAATTGATACATACTCCAAGGATGGATTTGCCTTTCCTTCTTGCAGTGCCCCAGCCAACACCATGATTGAGGAGCTCACAAAGTGTCTA
Organism: Cryptoprocta ferox; assembly: GCA_028646485.1. Lineage (NCBI taxonomy): Eukaryota > Metazoa > Chordata > Mammalia > Carnivora > Eupleridae > Cryptoprocta > Cryptoprocta ferox. The sequence goes on along the minus strand of CM053571.1, from coordinate 84,096,451 downwards.
ATTTGTTGTAAGGATATCCTACAAACCATTGCCTAGGAACTTTATGGTGAAAGACATATGTCACTGAGTACATGTCCATGAGACCCACTGGTCCTACCATACACTTCATGCCAAAAGTTGTTGGCCTTTATGGTGTTTGAACAGCAATTTAAAGACACAGCAGAGGTGACAGCTAAGCCCTGAAACCCTAGAGGTTGGGGTGCAATATATACTTTCAACCAATGACCATTACCTACTACTCCATTTCAAAAGATAGGATTCAATAGCTAGGGTACCAAAAGATGAGAGTAAGAGTGGCCCTTCTTACTACTGGTCCCAGTAAAATTATTTAAAGTTTGTGCTTACTTCTCTTGCAACTTGAAGGTCAACTGGACTAGAAATCCTAGCTTGTGTGTGAGGGAAAACACAACAAAGGACAAAGTGAGAAACAACTAAAACTATAACTATGACTGCCTTCCAGTCATTTTTTATCATTTATGCTGAAAGACCAACAGACAAAAAGAATTAGTATTCTGGCAAGAGTGATTGACTCTCATGGGGACCCAGAATTTCTTCTACTTAATAAAGACAATGTTATGTTTGGAGCTCAAGGCATCTGTTGACATTTTTTTTTTCGAATTCATGGCTAGCCACCACCTTGAAGAACCAACGACAGGATGGAATGAACTAATCAGGAAGCATGAGTGGTCTGCATGGTCCAAGAGGCAGATTATAGTGAATGTTGCTGGTGCCCCACACGTACATCCTCAGACTTCATCACTGTAGTGCCTGAAGCTGACTGCCTCTCCCTTGTGGCCAGAATCTCTCTGTCCACATACAAGGCAAATTTGTGTCAGAGAATTAACATCCACCCCCAGGATCAGCAACCAATGACTAAAAGGAATTGGGGTACAAATGCCACAGTCCCTTTTACATTGGAGGTGATAATTCTGAGGTGTGTGTTCTACACAGCTTCCTAGAGTTCCTCAGTAACCTCCAGGCATCCAGGGGTAATTTGCTTCATTTTTTAATTTTTTCCCTTTAGCGACTGTTGTCTTTCCCCTATTTCACCTTCCCACTTTCTTACCAGGTTTCCTAGAATCATCCTCAAATAAATTTATTTGATTTTATATTAATATCAGGATTTACTTCTAGAAGAACCCAAACCAAGAAAGACTCCCAGGTCATTGCTGGAGAGATATCCACATGGGACACCCAAACAGGGACAGAGAACAACATCGTGTGCCATAAACAAGTTCAGTCCTGCTGTGCAGTGAGTGAAATGCTAGAACAAACCCTTCTCTGGCCCTCCTGGGAAGAGAGAAGAGCTGCTCCAGCACTTGCTGTGAGCGCTGGGAGGCTAGGAGAGGCTGTTATCCATGGGCACTCAGGTCCACTGTATGTCCTGAAAAGGCAAATAATGCCCTTTACAGCATCTCTTTGTCAGGTTCACTCATTTGACACTTCTCAGAAATTAAGTCCTCTCCTTTTTTGAACAAAATGTCCCATCCTAATCCATATATCTCTTACTCATCCTCACTTCTCACCACCCCATGCCACATGTTCCCCTAGCTTATCTGTTCTCTTCAGGCTTTCTTCACCCCATCCCTCCTCAAAACTTACACTCCTCTTATCTTTTATAATGACCCAGAAGCTCCATTAAACCCACAATCCATATCTTTAACAATTAAAAACATATTTCTCTTTTCTTGAATGTAAGGAAAGTTTCATCTTCAACCCCTTCCAGAAGATAAGGAGAAATAGCTTCATACTATCTTTCATTTGCAGCAAAGACAAAACTAAATAAATAAGGACAGTCTAAATCATCACATTCTGTCATATATCTGGAAAGAAAACACACCATAGCATTAATAGGGTTTATTTTCTTGGTAGCAAAAGTACAAGGCGTTTTGATTTTCTTTATTCTTTTCTCTGTTTTCTTAACCTTCTGAAAGGTACTACATGCACAATCTCAAGAAAAGGCAACTGTGTGTATCATTTCAGAGTTCCTAGATTGTGAATGCTAAATATATGTTTTTTTTTTTCCAAATGTGTTGTCTATATTAGAAGCAAGTAACTAATAGGTCCTTGCTAACTTCGGTTTAAATTTGTTTCTCAATAATAGTTTTCTCAATAATTTAAAACGTGCACACAAATAAAAATAACTCAAACTTCATGACTTTGAATATGACTTACTTATTTACAGCAATAACAAAATGCTAAATTCCTTTTTTCTCACATATACATCCATATATAAAATACCTAATCTTAATGAACACTTATTCTATTCAAAATTTTCAAAAATTACTAACCTGGCAGCCAAAAAACAATTCCAGCCTCAGTTAAGTTTAGAGATAAATTAAACTACATAAAAGCTGATTCTGCTCAAGAATGAAGACCTTTTAGTAGACCACCATTAAATTGGAAATTTGCTCCCTTAAGAAATTCCTGGTAACATACCTGAAGACCATTTGGCCTAAGAAGAGTAATAAAAGGATAGCTAGTATCCTGCAAGATAGTCACAGGAATCTTTCTGAGCTGCTTCTTTCATTCCTTAAGAAAAAACTGGAAAATAACTCTGAACAACAGGATGAGTTTCTATGAAACACATATCTATATCCTAGATATATCTATATCCTAGATATACAGAAAGTCATAGAAGAGGACATGTAAAACTTGAAAAGTGTTCACTGTATTCTGGATTAAGTTTCTTCCTTAGAGCTGTATGAACCATTTAACAAAAAAGTACAAAAGAAGATAAAAATTCAAAATATGTTCAGTACTACAAAGTAAAATTAAACTTAGTGCAAGTTAATACATCATAGTTCACAGTAACTGAGACTACTTGAACAACAACAAGGAGCTGTTTCTAGAATAAATTGCAAGTCACATATTAAATATTAGGTTGAACCATATGTTTGACCATTTTTTACCAAACAAATGACAATATCATATGATTCAACCCAACATTTTCTTTCACACTTGCAGAACTACAAAAGTAATCTTTGGTGATTTAAAAAACCTGATCTAAAAAACCATATGTAAAAAAATGACACAATACTTTAGAAGCTCATCTTCCTAAGTATGTTAAGCTGGCATACACACACCACCAAGACCACTTGCCCACTTGCCCAGCTTCACCCCCAGAATCTCTGTCCCAGGTGTTAGAATGTGATTTCACCTCATCTTTAACTTTTACAGGAAAAAGGTCATGTGGGTCCTTGAACTTAAAAGATCTCTTAAGAATATTCTAAGGGGGGTGGGTACCATTTATTTCTCACTTCTTAAAATATTCCCTTCTCTTGGGAACCTTGATATCGATTCACCTGTTTGGGGTTGTTGTTGTTTTTTTCCTACCTTTCTGCCTCTTTTCAAATTCTCAGAGCATCTTCTCCTCCTCTATCCAACCTCTGGATGTTGAGGTCTTCAGGGCTTAGTCTTGGGCCTTCCTCTTTTTTCCCCTCTTTCTCTCTGATATCCTCCTTTCCTGTTGTATTAAATAACATCTATGTGATGACAGTTCCCAAATTTATGCCTCTAGCCATGATCTCCTTTCTGAGTCCAGAGCCACATAACCAACTGCCTTCTTGATATTTCTACTTGGGTCTCTTTTCTCTTCCAAGTAAAAATTAGAAGCTGAACTCTTAAGTTTTGTCCCCATAATTCATCCTTATTCTCTATCCTTCATCTCAGTAAATAGCACTTCAATCTCACCAGTTGCCCAAATAAGAAACTTAGAAGTCATTCATGACAACTCCCCTTCCTCAACTCACCACAACCATCACTAAGTTCTATCAATCCGATCACAATGTATATGCAGCTCAAGTCAATCTATCTCAATATCTCATCTACCTCTTCCAGTGTCCATGGCCATTTTCTATCCACGCCACCATCATCTCTCACCTGCACTACTGCAATAGCACTAACTTAGCAGTTTGTTCTTCACAAAGCCATTAAGAGCAAACTTTAAAAAGTACACACCAGATCAAGTTAATGCCAAGGGTAAAACCTTTCAACAGCTCTTAGGGTATAATCTAAGACTTTGCAGGATTTTGACTTGGTCTCTGCCCTTCTCTCTAGCCTCATCTTAGGCCACTCTTCCCCATTCTTGGCCCAGGCCTCTCATACAGGGCACCTGACCTGCTGTTCTGTCACCTTCAATATTCCCCCTGATATTCTGCCTAGGTAATATAGCAGGCTTCTGCTTAAGTATTACTTCCCTAAAGAGAATTTTTCCTGCTCCTCCAAACTAAATTAGGCTCCCCTTATTATTCTTCCTCACAGTAAACTATACCTTTCCTTTGAAAGACATATCACAATTTTATTTATACGTGTACGTATTTGGTGTTTTTCTCTCCCACTAGTCTATAAATGCATTGAGGGCAGGCATCTATCAGCATCTATTTTGCTCACCAGTACATCCAAAGTCTAAGAGAGTGCTATTGTTTGATAAATATTTGAAATATCTATATCAGCTCTTGACATTAATAATATATTTTTCTACAAAACAGTTCTATTATAAAATAAAAATGTCAGGGATGTCTGAGTGGCTCAGTTGGTTAATCCAACTCTTGATTTCAGCTCAGGTCATGATCTCACCAATTGAGTTCTAGCCCCATATTGGGCTCTGCACTGACAGCAAGGATCCTGCTTGAGATTCTCTCTCTCCTCTCTTGCTCTCCCCACTCTCTCTGCCCCTACCCTGCTCATGCTCTTTCTCTCTCTTGCAAAATAAATAACTTTAAAAAAAATTTTAAAAAAGAAAGAAAGAAAAGAAAATATCAAATTTCTTGTCCTTGAGGTGCCTGGGTGGCTCAGTCAGTTGAGGATCTGGCTTCAGCTTGGGTCATGATATCATTGTTCATAGGTTCAAGTCCCACATTGGGCTCTGTGCTGACTGCTCAGAGACTGGAGCCTCTCTCTTTCTGCCCCTCCCCCACTTGTGCTCTGTCTCTCTCTCTTCCTCTCAAAAATAAACATTAAAAAAAATTTTTAAGGGGCGCCTGGGTGGCTCAGTTGGTTAAGCGGCCAACTTCAGCTCAGGTCATGACCTCCTGGTTCATGGGTTCGAGCCCCACATCAGGCTTTGTGCTGACAGCTAGCTCAGAGCCTGCTTCTGATTCTGTGTCTCCCTCTCTCTCTGACCCTCCCCCACTCACACTCTGTGTCTCTCTCTCTCTCTCTCTCTCTCAAAAATAAATAAATGCTAAAAAATTTTTTCTTGTCCTTTGTACCAATTCAGTTTGATGCCCTAGTTTACTTTTGCTCATCAGACACTTTACCCCTTAAAAATAATAAATTTTAGGGGAAATATTTTTCATCATAATTAATTGATCATCATAAATGCATCATAAATGCAGAGAAATAAAGATATTTCAAATGTTCACAAGGAAAACAATAACAAGGTGAAGGTCTTGGAGATTTATTTTTAACTTGAGAATTGACTTGCAGTTCAAGATGGCAGACTGAACACGTACATTGATGACCCCCTCCTGCAAAGATATGACTGAAATGACAATTACTGCAAAAAGTTAAGAACGGAATACATTTATAGCAACCTCAAGAGGAAGGAATGACATTACCAGAGCAAGGATCTGAATGATTTCTAGAAAATAGAAAGCAGGTAGAATTGTGCAGATGGAATAAGAGAACATGGGGAGACAGGCTACTGGCAAGCATGAGCAGAGGAGAAGGCTGCAGTGGAAGTGGAAGCTATTCCTGCCAGCCCAGCTCTGGAGAAGTTCCAAAGTCCGAAATCAGAGTGGGAAGTGGGCAGAAAGCAGCTGAGCAGCTGCACCGGTCAGCCCTACCTCCACCTCCACTAGCTTCCACTCCTGAGTGTGCAAAGCGACTGGCAGCTGGAGCATTTTTCCCCAGACTGAAATCAAAGAAATTCTTGCTAATCAAATTGAACAATATGCCTGGAAAGGACAGGGTTCTTAGTGTAGATGTGGATACCACAGAATTGGTTGCTTCTTACTTAATCATCCAAGAGAGGGGCCATCTTGGCTACATACTTCCTGCTCACACACTCCAGCTGACACACCCACCCACAAACTGTACACTCACAGTCAACCTTCCAATTTAGGGGAGAGCCTCATGGGGAAAACCACCCCAGCTACCAAGATTCATCCACCAAATTCTGCATTTAGTGCCTATTATGCACAAAGCCTAAGTTATATAGTATTATACTGGGCCCTGTATAAATATTTCTGGATGGGGTAAACCAATTAACAAAAGCTAAAATAAATGTTTCAAAGAAATTTTTGCCTAGTCATGGGCTCATAATCATCACTCTCCTAAAACTTTCTTTTGCAGTTTTCAAAACATGCAGTATTTACATGTCTACTACCTGCTTCTTCCCGTGGTTTTGTCAACATTACTTTCTCCTCCTTCTTTGATTCTCTCATTTTATTCTTGTCTTGCTTTCTCTTTCTTTCTCTCAACATGGAGATTCCTCCAAAGAATGAGTATAAATGTGTCCTGTGTGTGTTGTGTGTGTGTGTGTGTGTGTGTGTGTCCACCCTTGCATCCATTTTAGCAATTTGTTCTTGTTTTCCCATTTGCCTGAGCTCCTCCTGAGCTTTGCCCTGTCTGCTGGGTATTTCACTAGATATCCCTTGTTCGTTTGAAAACTATCACTTACCGCCTGTGAGATGGTGACGTCTCACAGTGATGCCATCTTTTTATAGTCATTTACATGAGAGTTTGAATCACTTCCAATACACTTCTCCCCTTCACTTTCTGTATGCAGCCAGTCTCTCAGGCCTGTCAGTACATCATGGAAATATGTGATTTAAGCTTTGCCTACTTCCACAGAAATATTTGAGGTGGCATATAGAGCACACATACACCAAAATTGTTGTAAATTTTTAAAACTTGGAACTACAGAAAATACAAATTAAAATACAAATACAATATCAGGGATGAATAAAACACAGATAGGGAGACTATAAAAGCACATATAAATGTTCTGATTTAGTAAAAATTTGATTGTGAACAATATGATGAAGAAAATGAAAAGAGAGACATACATTCCATAGTTCTTAATGTCCAAAATATGAACGTTGCTGTTGATAAAGGATTGAAGAGACTCAATAAATAGCAATCTTCTTTCCACTCAGGCTTTGTAGCAACTGAGAAATTAGAAAAGGAGCAAAGGCTAAGGCAATGAAGATAAAATAACATTATCACTGATAGAGCTGATGCTTAACCATGTGACTTGCATCTGTAGACAAGTGAGCTTAAAAACTAAACCCAGGATTCTGTAGACATTCCCAGCCAGTCCTTGCCCAGTGGCCTCCAATGGAGGCATGGCCTGTCCCTTTACCACTCAGCTTCCAGAATAGCAGAGGGCAGTTGAGGGCACATTTTGTGGATAGACTGACTTCCAAAAAGGAGAGGAAAAGAATGAGCTGCCCCTTGCCCAGTTCTTCCTTCCCAAATCACCAATCTGATGTATTCATCCTTCCAAGCGAGGGGCAAAGAGATGTGAGGAGTGTCACACTTCACAGCTTCCTCCCCATCGAATCAAGAACAAGGGAGAAAAGTTCCTGTCCCCCACATAAGGGTCCCTGAGGGATGTGGCAGACAAGACATTTTCCATAGTAAGTTTACTGACACTGATTTGTGTAATGAGTTTTATTATTTTTTTAATGTTTATTCATTTTTTGAGAGACAGAGACAGTGAGACAGAGCACGAGTGGGGGAAGGAGCAGAAAGAGAGGGAGACACAGAATCCAAAGCAGGCTCCAGGCTCTGTGCTGACAGCTCAGAGGGCTCAAACCCACGAACCGTGAGATCATGACCTAAGCCGCAGTTGGATGCTAAAAAGACTGTGGCACCCAGGTGCCCCTGTGTAAGAGTTTCTTAATGAAAGCTGTAATTGTAACTCAAAAATCCAACTCAGTGAAAGCAGTTCTGACAGAGGTCTCAGCAATAAAACATTTTTCTGTATATGTTTTTCCTGTTTCCCCATATAAAATGATAACTGTCTGGAGAATGAGGAGACCACCTACAACGAGATGGCTGTAGCCAAGTGGTTAAGTATGTGCATTTGGTATTAGATTCTGATTTGAATCCTAACTCTTACCTGTTGTGTACCCTTTCTTTCAATTTTGGAGATCTTTAGTCCCTTAGTAAATTTGAAAGAAAAGTACAATAAGCAGTTAATACTTTGACACACTGATAATATATATAGAGAGAGAGGTACAGATACACACCAACACACATCAACACTGCCCTTGGCCCAAACCATCTGAAAATAAGCTGCAGACCTCATGACACTTGGGCACATAAACTATTAATCCTGAACAAGTTACTTAAATCTCTCTAAGTCTTGGTTTCCACATATATAAAAAAAATGGGGAGGAGGTAATAGTTATGCATTCTTAAGAGTCATTGTGAAGATTACATTTTTAATAGCTTTGCTATTGTTATTAACTCCCATAAAATCTGTATATTTTTTAATGTTTATTTACTTATTTTGAAAGAGAGAGACACACACAGCACAAGCAGGTGAAGGGCAGAAAGGGAGAGAGAGAGTCAGAGAGAGAGAGTAAGAGAGAGAGAGAGAGAGAGAGAGAGAGAGAGAGAATCCCAAGAAGGCTCTGTGCTGTCAGTAAGGAGCCCAATACGGGGCTCAATCCCACAGACTGGGAGATCACGGCCTGCGCTGAAATCAAGAGTCAGTTGCTTAACAGACTGAGCCACCCAGACACCCCTGTACATTTCCTATTACAGTCCAATACTTTCCTAACTTGTAATTGTCCATTTAATTGCCTTGTCTACTGGGCAACTAGGATCAATGAAAGTAGAACTATAATAACTTATTTGCCATTATATTGATAGCAAGAAGCATGCAGTCTATGTTAGGGCCAAAATTGCTTTAGGGGTGCTGGTTGTGATCTTTCCTCTTTCATTCTTGATTTTATTTATTTGGGTCCTTTTCTTTTTCTTTTGATCAATCTGGCTAGGGGGTTATCAATTTTGTTAACTCTTTCAAAGAACCAGCTCCTGGTTTCATTGATCTGTTCTAGTGTTTTGTTTTTTTTTAATTTCAGTATCATTGATTTTGGCTCTAATCTTTATTATTTCCCTTCTGCTGGTTTTGGGCTTTATCTCTTTAAGGGGGTAAGATTAGGTTGTATATCTGAGACCTTTCTTCCTTCTTTGCAAAGGCTTGGATTGCTATATATTTCCCTCTTATGACCTCCTTTGCTGTATCCCAGAGGATTTGGGCCGTCATGTTATAACTTTCATTGGCTTCCATGTACTTTTTAATTTCTTCTTTAATTTATTGGTTAACCCTTCATTCTTTTGTAGGATGTTCTTTAATCTCCAAGTATTTGTGGTCTTTCCAAATTTTTTCTTGTGGTTGATTTCAAGTTTCATAGCATTGTGGTGTGAAAGTATGCATGGTATGATCTCCATCTTTTTGTACTTGTTGAGGGCTGATTTGTGTCCCAGTATGTGATCTATTCTGGAGAATGTTCCATGTGCACTTGAGAAGAGTGTGTATTCTGCTGCTTTAGAATGAAATGTTCTGAATATATCTGTTAAGTCCATCTGGTCTGGTGTGTCATTCAAAGCCACATTTCCTTGTTGACTTTCCGCTTCAATGATTTGTCCATTGCTGTAATGGGGGTGTTGTAGTCTCCTAATATTATGGTATTATTATCAAGGAGTTTCTTTATGTTTGTGATTAATTGATTTATATATTTGGGTGCTTCCACATTTGGGGCATAAATGTTTACAATTGTTAGCTCTTCTTGGTGGATAGACCACTTAATAATGATATAATGCCCTTCTTCATCTCTTGTTATGGTCTTTATTTTAAAATCTAGTTTGTCTGATATAAGTATGGCTACTCCAGCTTTCTTTTGGTGACCATTAGCATGATAGATGGTTCTTCATCCCCTTACTTTCAAGCTGAAGGTGTCTTTAGGTCTAAAATGGCTCTCTCATAAACAGCATATAGATGGATCATGTTTTCTTAACCATTCTGATACTCTATGTCTTTTGATTGGAGCATTTAGTCTACTGACATTTAGAGTAAGTACTGAAAGATGAATTTATTGCCATTGTGTGGCCTGTCAAGTTGGAGTTTCTGGTGATGTTCTCTGGTCCTTAGTAGTCTTCGTTGCTTTTGGTATTTTTTCTTTTGTTTCATTTTTTCTCCCCTCAGAGAGCCCCCTTAAAATTTCTTGCAGGGCTTATTTAGTGGTCATGAACCCTTTAGATTTTGTTTGCCTGGGAAACTCTCTCTCTCCTTCTATTTTGAATGACAGCCTTGCTCAATAAAGAACTCTTGGTTGCATATTTTTCCAATTTGGCACTTTGAATATATCCTGCCACTCCTTTCAAGTTTCTGTGGATAGGTCCACTGTGAAGCTGATCTGTCTTCCTGTATAGGTTAAGGATGTTTTTCCCTGCCTGTGCATTTTGTGAATTTGACTATGATATGCCTTGTTGATGGTCAGTTTTTGTTGAATCTAATGAGAGTTCTCTGTGCTTCTTGGATTTTGATGTCTGTGCCTTTCCCCAGATTAGGAAAGTTTTCCACTATAATTTGCTCACATAAACCTTCTACCCCTTTTTCTCTCTCGTCATCTTCTGGGACTCCTATGATTCAGATGTTATTCCTTTTTAATAAGTCACTGAGTTTTCTAATTCTTGTGTCATGCCTTTTTGCCTTAGTTTCTCTCTTTTTCTCTGCTTCATTATCCTTCATAATTTTTTCTTCTACATCGCTGATCCCTGCTCTGCCCTGTCCATCCTTCCATTGTGGCATCCATTCAAGATTGCATCTCAGTTACAGCATTTTTAATTTCATCCTGACTAGATTTTACTTCTTTTATCTCCACAGAAAGGGATTCTCTGCTTCTTCCCACCCCTGCTAGTATTCTTATTATCGTGATTCTAAATTTTAGTTCAGACATCTTGCTTATATCTGTGATGATTAAGCCCCTGGCTGTCATTTCTTCCTGTTCTTTCTTTTGGGGTGAATTCCTTTGTTTTGTCATTTTGAAGAAAGAAAAAGAATTAATAAAATTAAATTAAAAATAAAAATTTAAAACAACACAAAAAATCAAATAAAGGAAGCTAGACCCTAGGTATGTTTTGGTTTGGTTGTTGAAAGAAACTTAGTAGAATAGAGAAAAAAGAGAAAGGAAAGAAAAAAAAAGAAAAAAGTTTATAAAGTTTAAAAATTTAAAAAATATATACAATGAAACAGAATAAAATGAAATGAATAAAATGAAATAGAATTTTAAAATTTACGAAAAAATAAAAGACATCGCAAAAAGAATTTTAACTTTTTAAAAAGAGGAAAATAAAAATAAATGTTTCTCATTCTATAATCAAGAAAAAGAAAAGAAAAAAGTCAAAAAACTTAAACCAAAGCAAAAACAAAACAAACAACAAATAGATGAACCAGCAAAGAAAATGAAACCCAAATGAAGTTACATCCAGTTTCCCCGAGAATTCAAACTATGAAGCACTTGATAGTCTGTACACTAAGCAAGAGGAGAGACTTGTGGTAGTAAGTTGTAGCTGCATTTCAGGGACGAAGCCAAGAATTTTGTTGTTCTGCCATCTTAGCTTTTTGAGTCTGTGTCTTAAAATAAATAAATAAACTTTAAAAAAATAAAATAAATAAAAATAAATAAGACAGCACTTTAATCCCTACCTAAAAGGGTCATTGTCATTTCTTGTTGAATACTTAAACAATACAATTTTAATGATTATTAACATGTAATTTATGTTTATTGCAGAATGTATGTTTTAAAGAGACAAAAGATAAAGTAAAATTTACACTTAATCCTACCACACAGAAATAACCACTCAGTTAATATTTTTTGTATATTCCTTCACACTTTATTAAAATATAAGCTTTATAAATATATATCTACATGTATGTTTATTAACTGGGACTTATCTTGTCAAATGCACAAATACAAACCACATAGCCCCTTCTTTGTCCTTCATGTGTCATAAAATTGGCACCTTGATTACTTCTTTATAATTTGCTGGACTGTAAGCAAATGAAAGGCAGAGGACCTGTGTCTTATTTGCTTTGGAATTCCTTGAGATCTAGCACATGGTCATTATATGACTATTATTATCAAATAAAAATTCAATCCATTAAAATTTAAAAACCAGTTACAGATTCAGAATCAACACTTTGGAAAGACTACTTCCTGCAAGTTGCTCCATGAACTAAATCCTTCTCATGAACTAAAACCTCCATATATTTTGACAACTTGTTTTGGGTGAAAGAAAAACTATAAAATTTAGACTCCTCAATTATGAACCTTCTCTTTTTATTGGGATTTCATTTTGGATTTCCTTGGGATTTTTTCATACTTAAAAAATAAAAAGCAGGTTTCTAAGAATATGAGTTTATCCCACCCTGCAGATAGCACAGTAATTATTGAGCATAGTAGAAAAGTTCATTTCAATAGAAAGATTTTTATCTTGAAGGCTTAGGGAGATGATTGTTTTATAGGAACCGATGATACTACAAATTTTAAAATTAAAATACTTTAGTAGTTTTACTGAAGTTTTCAAACTGCCATTTGATATAAGCTGGCTTGGTTCCTGGAAAGAGATGTACTGTGCATTCAGCCACATTAGCCTTGTCTGAGGACACTGCTGCACCCCCCTCACTTTGGCCTTAGATTAGCTCAGTTTGTTGAGTGGCTTGGAAATAATACCTTTTTTATTTCCTTTTTTATAGATGTAGTTTAAGCCTTTGTATGATACTCAGTTTCATCCAACAATCTTCCTTATCTTTCTATTTTTAGATGTTGTTTTACCTCCTTTTTGTTATGATGTCATTTTATCCAATAAGTACCCATCCAAGCCACCACTTAGTGCTCATAAACAGTTAGGCAGAGCGTGCAGGGGTTTTCTGTGAGATAACTGACAACAGGTTTTGTGGGGGTTTTTGTTTTTGTTTTTTAAGTTTATTTTTATTTACTCTGAGAGAGAGATAGAGAGCAAGCTGGAGACAGGCAGAGAGAGAGGGAGACAGAATCCCAAGAAGGCTCTGCACTGTCAGCACAGAGCCTCATGCAGGGGTCAAACTCATGAACCATGAGATCATGACCTGAGCCAAAATCAAGAGTCAGATACTTAACCGACTTAGCCACCCAGGCATCCCGACAACAGGTTTTCTTACATCTACTTTTGATCCTATGTACCCATTTTTTAGATAAATTAAATACTTGGTATATACAAAAGGATACATGTAAGTTATGAAGCAAAATAATGAAACAAATATTGAATATATGTTTACTCTTAAAATGATTTTGTTCCAGGTTTAGATAATATTATCATTTAAAACTTCAGTAAAACAATGAGATAGATGCTAGACAGATAAAAAAATAAATGACATTTATCTAACAAGTACTCACCCAAACAACAACTAAACATTCAAAAATGATACAGCAAAGCATGCTCAGGTTGTCTATGAGGTGTATTAGATTTAACAGATTTCTGCTTCCAACAACATGACTAATCCCTCCACAGAACTGAAGTTTGAAAATAACATACCATTTAGGGACATCTGAATGGCTCAGTCAGTTAAGCGAACAACTTGGTTTCAGCTCAGGTCATGATCTCATGGTTCATGGGTTTTAGTCCTGCTTTGGATCTGTGCTGACAGCTCAGAGCCTGCTTGTGACTCTCTCCCCCGCCCCCCGCCCCTCTCCCACTCGCTGTATCTCTCTCTCTCAAAATAAATAAACTTTAAAAAAAAAAAAGAAGAAGAAAAAGAAAATAACATACTATTTAAAATATTGCTAGCCTCATAGGAATAGGAATGTTTCCCAAGGACATACTTTCTTAAAAAGTCACGTGGGCTAGGATTGCTAGCAGACATCCAGGAGCACAGTTCCTGGAGGACAGCTGTAGAGTCTCAGCGCTGTCTGGAAGCTCAGACTTAAGCAGCCTTGGGTCAATATGAGTCTTGAAACAAGGACTGGATCTTACATGCAGAGCCTAGGTAGCCCCAGGTTGGGGTGGGGGTACCATCAGCAGAAAAGAAATGGACATCCTTGTGGCACCTGGCTGGCACAGTTGGTAAAGCATGCAACTCTTGATCTCAACGTTGTAAATTCGAGCCCCATGTTGCGTGTATGAGCCCCATACTTTTAAAAATGTAAAATCTTTTTAAAAAGAAAAGAAAAGAATGGAAATCCTCTACAGAATAGTTTCTCAAAGTTTCACCTTAGGCACGAAGGATTAAGCAAGAAACTCACAATATTTGATGCCAAACACACTTGAAAGCAAGCCACCATTGACTAGAAGAAGGAGAGGAAATAAGAGATCTAAGGGCTATAGGGATTGCAAATGTAGCTATAAAATGCAGAACTACATACAAAGTGATTAAGGAAATAGATAAAATCAGAGATCATCTATCAAACAGAAATTGCTAAGAATGACAGATACAGTTGTAATAAAACTTATAGAAAGGAAACAGATAATATTGAGATCAAAAGCTCAATGGGCTAGACTGAAAATAAAACACAGCTGAACAGAGAATTAATGACTAATACACACATAGACCCACACACAAATTACTCAGACTAAAGCAGAGAGGACAGAGTTGTAAAACATGGAGATATTAAGACACATGGAAAGCAGAATAATAATGACTAACATAATTCTAATTGAAATTATAAAAGAAGAGAACAGAGGACAGATAAAAATATTGTGCCTGATCAAGAAAACAATCTAGTGAAATTGATTCTAAAAATAAAAGTCTTCAAGAAAAATGTGTTACTATAGATATACAGTCATGTGCTTTGAAGCTTTAAACACGCAATATTTTAGCTAAGGAACATTTTCTATTTTTCAGACATCATTTTCTATAAATAGCAATGTTGATTATAAAAATTATTTAATTCCATTCTAGTATTTTTAGATTAAAGAAAACTGGCATTCCTGAGAGCAAAATTTAGTTGCACAAATTTGTGATTGACTTCAAGTCTCCACAGCCAAGACTTGCAGCGAGTGTCTATCAACAGGGGAAGAGGAGTGAGGATTGGTTATTGAGATGGATGGAAAAAAGAAAGGGAAATGTAAATGAAATTAAAGCAGTTGCTTTAAATGTATAAAATGCTGCCATTCTAGAAAGAAATCTGGTGAAACTTATCTTCTACTGAGATATTAAATTGCTTAGATGTGAAACTTGAAACATTTAACAAGTCTTTAATTAAAATCTAACAACAGAAAGATTCAGTACCTTTTTGTTTATTTAAAAGGTCATATATTTATGGTATTCTAATCATATAACTACTTAAATCATATAATATGTAATATTTTATTTATATTTCATATGCACAGTACCATTATAAACATGTTTTTATAACATATCTCAGTTCATCTTCCCCACCACCCAAGGAAATAGCCGCTATTTTTGTGAATGAAAATAAAACCAAGTGAGTTAGGTATCTTGCCCAAAATCACAAAGTTAGCAAAAAGAACATTGTCTATTAACATTTTTGAGTAGTATGATTTGTGTTTTTTTTTTAATTTATGGTCATTGTGAAAATACTGTTCTTACATGAACATTCAAAGCTAATCATTCAATGCCAAAGGTGGATGAAATGAAATGCATATTTCTAGTTCCTAGATCTTTTCCACAACGTCCTCCTCAAACTTTTCCCAAAGCTCCCAATATGAAAATTAGGTTGGCTTCATTTTGCCACCTCTGTATTTCTCAAATCCCACTCTGATGAGGTGCTAATGAAATGGGAGAACTGGAAAAGTCAGGCAGAGCAAAAAGAAGGCACAGCAGCTTTAAGATTCACTTGAAGTAACAAAGCCATCAATAACTGAGCTACCTCTTATTAACAGATAGGATATCTATCCTTATTGACTTTGCATTTTTAGAAAAATCTGAGGGAAGCTTAGGGCTCTATTATGTGGAAGCAAATAAATTATGACTCTAAGACTCTCAGGCAAGTCTGATGGATACTTTGCATGTGGTCTGGCATGTATCAAGCAATAGATTGCTATCTGAAATTGGGCAATAAATTGCTTAAAAAGAGATGAGTTTACATTGAATTGTCAGGCACATCACTGGCCAAAATAGCTGGTTTCAATAAATGGGATTTGATGTAGGATCATCTCCATTCATTTTCCTCTATGTTTCAAAGGCTGTAGTCCCACTAAATAATATTCTATCTCACCACAAACACCAATGTTAATGTGATCCTTTCCTTCTGGGATGACCTGATCCAAGTACCATACAAAAAACACATCACTAGGTACTAAAAATAAATCCAGCAAGAGGCAGAGTTTTCCTCTTTCATCTTCTGCATCGGGGTATTATTACAATTTTAATGATCTGCCTAGGATTTTTCATATACTCTGCTTCTTTTGAAGGAAGGACAGGAAACCTATTGAAACACACCAATCTCCTTGAAATGTCTACAGCAGCAGAGCAGTGGGAATATATGCTTTGCTGTAAAGAAACAAAAAAAAGACTAAAGCAATCATAAATGTATCACTTTGGTCTGTTATGATATACTGCTTTTCCTTTAAAGAGAACAGGTACTTGTGTTCTAATATTGTATTTCCAGTCACAACATTATTCCTTTAAGGTATTCAGAACATTAAAAAATCCCCACCAAAAAGATTTTTTTCTCTCTAAATATTATTTATGCTTTAGAACTTTGTAGACACCTCAATGTAATTATTTGGTTACATATCCGGCCAATCTCCTTTTATTTCTTTTCAAAGGGAAATTTAACAATTATTGTAAATGATTGAAAACTCATTTATATACCTGGAAGTTTATATGCTTGTTTTAAACACAAGCTTTGCCAAAAGTTAGTTAAAAGTGATAGGAGCTGGGGCAAGGATAATGCAGAAGGTACTAATGTTTGAATAATTACTGTACCTTATAGTGTTATCACGTATAAATTTCTTAACCAATCCCTAATCTCAGCCAACCCCGGGTGGAAAGAAATGTTCTAACAATCAAGGTCAAGCAAAATGCACTTTTCTTAAGTTTATTTATTTCTCAAAAATACATCCCATTTTAGTTTGTTTAACATTTGGATTATAATTTTTTTAAACAGTTCCTTTTTCCAGAGCTAATTGTCTTTCCTGTCATCAGTTAAGACAAATTGTAATCTTATCCATAAAATGGCATAACTTCTTGACGATGAAATGTAATATCATTAACTTTCTTCTTAAGGACATTCTTTCTGGATCTTGGGCTTCATGTTGTAATTTGAATTATCCTAGGATTTTTTCATGTTACTAGATTAGTTTGAATGTTTGTTGGATTATATATTCTCTTTTCTCTTGGATTTGTTTTCACTTTTTTTGACACATCCTCAAATAAATGTTTCAGAAAAAGCAAATGAGAGGAAAAAGTTTTGGGACTCCTTGCTTTTCCAGAAATGTCTTTTTGACTAGATACAGAATTCTAGAATAAAATGTTTCCTTTCAGAACTTACTGAACCATTATCTTCTTGCATTTAGTCCTATTGATAGAAAGTCTGAAATCAATGCATTTCCTTTTCTTTTGTCAGTAAGCTGTTTTTCCATGAATAATTTTTAGAGTCTTCTTTTTGTTCATCATTTCCTGAAACTTATCAGGGATATAGTTGATATAAGATGTTAGAAACTATTATTCAGAAACTACTATTATGGCATTTCATAGGCCTTTCAATGTGATCATTCATATAATCTATTTTGAGAAAAAAAAATCTTTTTTACCCTCCATGTCTTCTTTTTATCCAATTCTCCATTTTTGGAACTCCTATTGGATGTTTGTTGGAGCTCTTGAATGGGCTCTCCATTTGTCTTAAATTGTCTCTACTTCAGCAATTATACCTGTAACTACCAGGAACTCCTCCTTTCTCTCTAGTAGCTCCATTCCTGAGATAGCTGATTCTTAGTTTCAGTGTCTTCTTGACTCTGGGAAAATAACTGGATTGTAGGGCATTAAGAAGGGTGCTTATGGTAAGAAAATTAAGGCCATTGATATAAATCTTTCATCTGAGAAGTTTTGCTGTGAACAATGGCAGAGAAATAAAATGGTAGCTAGAGACTGTAATGGTCAAGTGAGTAAGTTTTGTTTTAATTTTTTTACTCCACAATAAGTGAGATCTGTGCATTTTTGAAAGCCAGCAAGAAGAATTAAGAGTCCTTAAAGAACAGGGACTCTGTCCCCCCCCCCCCCCATTTACACATACCCAAGGCTGGTATTTGGCCACTCACACAAGTACAGTTGCAGCAATGCTAAAACACCCAGTTACTTCCTTAATCATTGGTAAAGGCCTTGGCCACAACTCCTTTGAGTGCTATGCAATATGTCAACATTCCTGAAGCTGCCCCAGTAATTCCCTGGGGAACTCTGTAAGCTTTCCTCAATGCAGAAGTTATTCCCAGAATACCAGAGAGACTCCAGAACTCTGCTCTAGTATTAAAGGAGGAATTCTTTTTGATTAATAAGTACCTATGCACATCAGCTCCCCAAATTCCCCCTTCCTGCATACAGATTCTTTTCAAGGACTTCAAAAGGCTGGCTTTTGCCTCATTGTGCCCTCTGTTCAGATTTGACACCACAAGGAAGCCACTCTGGCACTGACCAGCTTGCCAACTACCCACCATGGTCTGACATACCACTTCTATCCCTACATATGCCCCAACCAGAGCAGGCCTGACCCCCAACACAGGGTGAGAGTGAAGCATCCCTGTCCGCAATAGTGGCAGCCTTCAAGTAGATGTCAAGTGCCTACCTGGGATCCCCAGGCTACAGTCAACTGCCACCAGCCTGGTGTTTCCCTTAGAAGATTGCTGTGGGGTCTAGACCTCTGTAGAAGGTTCTGAGAGCACAGGAGAGAGGAGGGGAGAGCAAATATGTTGGTAATGTGGCCATTGCACAGAATGGCTGAGTGTTAGCTCTGGTGGCCTGGCCTCAAGAGAAGAAAATGGAAAGAGCCTGAGGGCCATTAGGGCCTGGAAGCACCTAGAATGCAGCAGGTCCCCCTTTTCACCACTTCAGTTGAATTTTACCTCTACTTCCTGGGAGAAGTTAATTAAAATTGACCAACTGCCTGCTTATGACAAGAATTCAAGCATGAATGTTTTAATAAAAATGACACCTTGTCTGAAGCACAAACCAATAATATTGAAAAGGCAAAAAGGCTACACATATATATACTATATGGTTTCAGTGACATAAAATTTTCAATGCGGGGCACCTGGGTGGCTCAGTCAGTTGAGCTTCCAACTCTTGATTTCGGCTTAGGTCATAATCTCACAGTTCGTGGATTCAAGCCCCACATAGGGCTCTGTGTTGTCAATACAGAGCCTGCTTAGGATTTTCTCTCTCCCTCTCTGCCCCTCCCCCACTCACACTATCTCTTTCTCAAAATAAATTAATAAACTTAAAAAAAATTCTAAATCAGAAATAAAATATGATGAGGAGTTATATGGGAAGAAGTAACAAAACTATAAAGAAAGATAAGCAAAAGATTAAGTCAGGGGAGTTTCCTCCATCTGGGGAGAGGTGCCTAGGGGTTTCTGAGGTACTGATCATGTTTTATTCCTTTACGTGGGTAAGTGGTTTCATGGGGTAGTGGTTTCATGAGTATTTACCAAAACTTAATTACTAAATTATACAGTTATGTTTATGTACTTTTTGTATACTATATTAAACAATATTTCTAAAAGAAAAAGATTTCAGTGGAATTAGTTGGAAGACCAATTCTCATGTAAGGTAATATATAAAACAGTGTGAGGCTTCCCTTTCTCTCCACTGAAAAAAGACAGTTGTAGAAGGAACCATTGCCATGTGCTACCCTGTAGCTCTGAGCAACCTATGGTATAGATACAATAGTCATAAATAACTTTGACACAGAGATAATATTAAAATGTAGAAAAGTCATTAGGAAGTGATGAGTTCTGAGTATGTATTACTCTGTTTTTTTTTAAATAAGTTATTTAATTACAAGTTCATATAATTTAATTTTTCATTATGGCTATGTTTAACAACCAGTTCACAAAACTCTTGAAATTTTACCAAGTAAATGTAAGCCAGTGCATGCCAGCTCCAGCACACCACTGACTAGGGCCCATAACAAAGGTCTTAATAAAGGTGAAAAGGAGTACAAGTAAACCAAACCCTGGTCCAGGACACCAAGTACATATAGGGCATAATTTACTTGTTTATGCATTTAGCAATTATATAGCACTTACTGCAAACCAAGTACTGCTCTCAGAACTATACGAATATCCATGCTGACATATGTGGCTTTGCCTGAATGAGAGGCATGCATCAGAACTGACTACTCAAGTTCATCAAAGGTGAATGGAGTCTTAAGTTCATCAAGAAATGGGTAAAGGCTCACATACTGGCCAAGGCCAGAGGAAGTTTAGCATCATGGGGGGAAATTGCTGTGGCTAAAATAGGTTTGCTCTCAAGCATGGGCATTTATGAAGTATTTACAAAAGAGTTCATGAATGACTCCAGTTGGCATAGGGTAAAAAAGGGCATCTGGATGGCCCAGTCAGTAGAGTATGTGACTCTTGATCTCAGGGTGGTGAGTTTGAGCCTTACATTTGAGGTAGAGTTTACTTTAAAAAAAAAAAAAAGTCAAGCAAAGAAATAGAAGCAGATTCAGGATAGGAGGAACTGGTTAACTGTCTTTATGGAAAATTAACAACACTGAGACAATCAACTGTGAGTAATAAAGGATGATTGGGGCAAGTACTACCATCTAGATTGCTTTGGAACCCATCCAATGACCCTAAAGCTACGAGAAACTCCAGAGCTTCAGACACAACCTGAAAAGCAAGCATGAAGGAAAAAACTGCCACTACTATGCTGTAAAGTATCATGTCCTGGGAAAGACTTTATGTCATAATATGATGTAGAGAGAAAACCAATTTCATATAGAAATGAATAAATGGATGAATGTTATAAATAGTCATAAATTCTAATATACTAAAACATTTTAATTATTGGGAAATTTTAAATGTTTATGAATTTCTGCACGTACCAGATAGAATTCAAGAATTAGGGGACTATGATTGATTACTTTTTAAATAAGAAGTACCAGTGGTACTATGTAGGAAGCTACAGGTTTTTAAAAGTAATTCGACTCAGGTCTAGAAAACTATTACCACATTTTATACTCAATCGAGCAGTGTTCCACTGGAATGTCACATAAATTTAAAATAAAAGATGTTTTATGTTTCAATCTCAAATTCATTTACAGATTTAACTAGGATTTTCCTTTTTAATATATGGTAGTTGAGATAACATTTATATGAAATCATATTCGTTTTGTTTGTATTTGTGATTTCTTAAGAGGCAGTCTTGGGTTTGGTATTATATAAAGCAGAAAAGAAGACCCAGTCAATGCCCTGGAGGTCTGTAATCTCAGCACGACAGACAGAACTGTAATGGTCTCATATAATTCAAGGATGATTGAGTTACTACCAGGGCTTTAGTTTGCTCTAGGAACTCTTCCAATTATACAAAGAATCATGGGACTGAGAGAAAATAGGCATTTTGGAAAAAAAAAATGGATGCTTGCTGCCTATACCACCACCTCATGCTCAGTCTCGCCTGGGGAACTGGGGGAAGAGAATGCAGAAAGACAGTAGTTATCTTACTGCTTGGGAGGTGGCATTTTCTGCTCTCCAAGATATGCCCGCCACAGGCGTCTATAGGAGTGCACTAATGCAAATTGGAATTGAAGCTTGGAAAGCTTCTTTCTATTCTGTTCTGAAATTAAACCTCTGAGTAGTAGTGAGCATATTGTGTGGATAAGATCTAGCCTCAGGATAGTACCCTGATTGGAGGCTTGATAAAAGTCTATCAGGGCCCTTAAGATTCTTGGCCATGAGGCATGCTGACACCCCCAACCTCTCCACACTGGCCAGTGCTCATTCCTGTGTGTAGCCCAGACTGTAGATAGAAGGGCTGGCACCTGCTATCACAGCATCTAAGCCTATCCATAAATATTCTTATTTTTCTGAAACCTTGATAAAATCTAGTCTCCATGAATCTCAGTTCTTTCACTAAAAAAAAAAGTGCATAAAGATGCTTCCCCATGTCTTTCCAAATATTTACATTAAAAAAATACTTTTTTGTTAATGATTATTTATTTTTGAGGGAGAGAACATGACAGAGCATGAGCTGCGGAGGGGCAGAGAGAGAGGGAGACAGAATCCGAAGCAGTCTCCAGGCTCCAAGCTATCAGCACAGAGCCCAGCTTGGGACTCGAACCCATGAGCTGTGAGATCATGACCTAAGCCGAAGTTAGGCGCTCAACTGACTGAGCCACCCAGGTGCCTCTTTCCAAATATTTTGTAATTCTCTAAGGTAACCTCACCTGGCTCCCTCCATCCCTCACAATCCCACAGTGGTCTCCTTCTAAGCCCACTACCTTCTTCCTCTCTTTAAAATAATTACTGCTATCCATTTACTGAGAGATGGCTCCATAAGTACTGCTCAGAAGCCTATCCAGTCTTCTTTTGCATCCCAGTATCATGAGATGACTTCAAGTGGCACGGCTGTCCCTGTCCTTTATCCTAGAATGCTGGAGACGCAACGATACAGGGTAAACACAGGGTTCTGTGGATTTGGAAATCATGGGTCAATCACATCAGAATTTTTAGAAGTCAGAATTTAGCAGAGCCACTCCTGTCCCCTTTTCTGCCCTGGCACATGGCCAGGAGAGGCAGAGAAAGGGACAGCTGAGGTGAGTTTTCAAGGGTGTTAACTGTTTGGACTATCCCTGCCTGCCCCACCACATACCCAGGAAGGGGCCAGAGCCTTCAAGGCTCTGCTTTCTTTGCCTGGACAGAATCGACCATGTTAAATAGTCAGCAGCCCCTCACCCTCCCACTTCAAGGGGAAGGGAGGAGTAATAGAATCAAATTATTTTATTTTTTGTAGACAACCAAAAATCAGAGTAGAAATCATTCTGCATGCATCTTCCCAGTGAAGCGCTGTTTACTGCAGAGAAATTCGGAATTCAGAACACTCTTATTTTCATGCTATCTTTATCACATCAGTTCCTTAGCATTTAACTTCTCCCCCCCCCCCTTTGGGAGGGGGGAAAAACAAATGAATAAAAATACAGGTTACGATTTCAGGAGGCTGCAAATAAACCATGATAGAAAAAAGTCCATAACTGTTTGAACATGAAAATAATTATATCAATTGTACTGGCTGTGATCCATTTGTATATTGCATCCTTCAGATCTGGAGAAGTATTATAATACATCCAACATTTCTTTTCACTAGACTGACAGACTCTCACTCGTGACCATGGTAGGCCTAAGGGACCTCATAAGTAAAGGATTATTGCTAAAAATATTCATTTCTGCACCAGGGCTAAAGAAAACATGAAGTCTGGATGGATCAGCACTGAAATTTTAAACCTTTAATTGACTTTTTATGGGTCTGTACACTGAATATTAAACACATGATTTCTTTCTGTTATATTTCCAAAGCGATTTTGCATTCTATTTTGTTCAGTAACTTTATCTTTTTGTTTTTAAATTTGTTTTCAGCTATCTGATTTTATCATGCTGTTTTAGACCAACCTAACGTCATTGCCCAAATCTGCCATTTCACAGTGTGTCATTGTGCTGTGTACTGACATGGCTATGCATATATGGCACGTTTCCAATTATCTGGGGTAGTAAATGATTGGAAGGGTATACATAAGCAAAGCCAATGGAAAAAAATCTTGCAATCTCTTTGTAGCCAGTACTATATTTTTAGGATTTTTATTTGCCAAACATGTCACAAAATTTGCTAATAAAATTGATTACATTTCCAATTTCTTTTCCTCACTATGCTAACTCACTGGTGAAAGTGATCTTGATAATAAGCAGATGAATGATTAAATGACAACAGGAGAATCATAATCAATATACAAATGAGACTGATCTCCACTGCAGTAACGAGAGTTGGCTAAATCTCCATAGGCCTTTTTTTTGCCTTTTTAAAAATTTTTTAATGTTTATTGATTTTTGAGAGACAGAGAGACACAAATGGTGAGATCATGACCTGAGCCAAAGTCTGACACTTAACCGACTAAGCCACCCAGGTGCCCCTTTTTTTTTTTTTTTTGCCTTTTTAATAATGCTCTGTAATGGTGGGGGGCTGCCAAAGCTTGAGTCTAAACTGTGTTGTATAGGGGCGCCTGGGTGGTTCAGTCAGTTAAGCGTCCAGCATCAGCTCAGGTCATGATCTCTTTGTCTGTGAGTTTGAGCCCTGCATCGGGCTCTGAGCTGACAGCCTGCTTTGGATTCTGTCTCTCTCTCTCTCTCTCTCTCTCTCTCTCTCTCTCTCTCTCTGCCCCTCCCCCACTCACACTCTGTGAGACTGTCTCTCTCTCTCTCAAAAATAAATAAACATTTAAAAAATTTATAAACTGTGTTGTGTTGTGTTTTGAGACCCAGGAAGGGAGTGGTGGAGTGACTCCAGTAACTCGGAGCAACATGAGTTCTCTGGATGTCACGCAATGGCACCCAGTAGCAATGGCCAGTACACCTTGTCTGGCTTGGTGGCAGCTAGGACCTCAGCATCAGACACCACTGAGAGCAACCAATGTAGAAAATAAGGAAATGAAGTGGACATCACATGAAAGCAGGGAGGACCTGAATCTGAGTTTGCATGATATACACCAGGAGTAGATCAGAATGGATAAGAATCAGGGAAATATCAATTACTCTTAAAATAGCTCTATGATTGCATTTCTGACCAGGCTAGAAAAACCTGGAGAAAGGCAAATTACAGATGTTTGGAATCACACACTCTTTTAAAGATAGAATTGCAGTGTGTATGTGTGTGTTTGATTTTTTTTATGTTTTTGGCTAACTATGTTTCCTCTTTCCTTACCTCTAGGGTCACTTTTCTTTCCCGTGCTCTTGGATAATCTGTCTCCATTGATACAATAGTCAGGTGGGGTATTCTGCTTTTTCTGATAAAATGTGGGGATGATCTGTCTCTAGTGAGTCAACCCAGAATGGTAAAATACTCAAACAATGGCCATATAAACACCAATATTTGCTCAGAAAATAGACTATCTCATAAGTCTTTCCTAGTTTTCTAAGCCACAAAGAAATGTATTCATATGAGAGAATAAAACTCAAAGGAAATACTCCTTCTCTAATCTTACCACCTAGCCTCCCTTTCCCTGTGGGGAAACATAATTGTTTTATATTTCATGAAAGAGGGGGTAGGTAGAGCAGTGGTTGTGTGCTACGTCTGAAACACTGCCTGGCACAGTAGGAATTTACTTGTTCTGCTTTGTAGACACGGTGCATTCCCCTCAGAAGTAGTTCAAACCATGTTCAGTGACCTTTAAGAATCTAGAGGAAAAGGAAAAGGGCTGTGAGGCTGGAGACAGGAAACAAAAAAATTGGCCTTTTTTCCAAATGCAAAAGGAAGCTGGAAGCTGCAAAAAGCAGAATAGTGAGGATATTTGTTAGGCCAATTTTAACCACCAAGGGCAGAGAGCAACTTGAACTTCTTAAACAAACAATGGGAAATTCATTGTAAAGTAAACTTGAAATCAAACCCCAATATGAACATGATAAAGTCTCAGTTCTGCAGCTTTCTAATTCTGACTGTAAGCCAATTACTTAACCTCTCTAAGCCTCAGGGTTTTTATCTGTGACACAAAGATCATAGTGGTAACTAACATTCAGGTTTATCATGAGGGTTAAATGAGATGATGCCAGCAAAGTGCTTACCATGGGACCTGGATTATTGCAAATGACACCTACCATTAATATGATTAAATGACTCATGGGAGGGGGTGAATGTTGTCAGCAAATATATAAAGGGTGGCCATATGGAAGAAAAAAAGACATGCTCTGAATGGTCCTAATCGGTAGAATTTAGAAACAATTTTCGACTCAGTTGGGAAATAATCTATTGAACAATCTGAGCCATACAAGATGAGAATGATTCACCTCAAGAGATAGGAAGCTGCTTCCAGTCCCTGCAACAAATAAATGTCACCCAGGCAGTGTGGTGGATTGGAAAAGCTTCTCTGGCACTAAAGAGATGGTCCAGCTACTAGAAAACCATCAGGATTCTTTTGAACGTATGAGATCCTATGATTCTATGATTCTATTATTCCTTTCCCTTTGATTTACAATAGAAATAAGTGAGAACAAAGTCACATTTTAAGAATGGAAGAGAGGAAAGAAAGACAGAAGAAAGACTTCTTCTCTGTACTTACTAAATTGCTACTATTTCTCCAGAAAAGATGTCATCATCATTATTATGAATGATGTTAATGTTCAGTGCTCCAGAAAGTGGGTCAAGATGGTCTCTAAAGGGATTTCAAAAGAGGACTCTTCCAGCACTGCTTTAAGGACAGTCTTTACATATGACCTTCTACTGTAACAAGAATACATATTCATTCATTTCTTGATGTGCAAGATATATTAAGTATCAATTAGGTATCAGGAACTAAGGATACAGAAATTAACAAGATAGACACAGCCCCTGCATCCATGAAATGTATAGTTATTCATTTTGCAGTTTGTAAAAGCATATTTGCTGTTTCTAGTATTTTACTATATATGAGTGCTTGCTTAGGACTATAAGAGGCTTTCAAAATTACTCTTTCAGGGCCTCCCGACATTTAGTGAGCTATTACATCATGTCACTTGGTACTTACCCCACACTAAACAGAACCTGCCCCAATGAGTTTGCCTCAAGCATACATTCTAAAAATAAAGGTGTACTTTTAGAGTCATTTATTATCCCATATCGAAAAAGAATTATCTTGCCTACTAATTATATAGAGCAACCAGAGACCCTTATTAAACCATGCTATTTTTAAAAAATTTCTCACTGTTGACCCAAGGCTCTTTATTTATGGTACAGTTACACAATCCCACTTAGAATTAACTAGAAAATCTATAGCTATCCCAAAAGAAGAGGAACATAGATGCACTGGAACTTGACGAAAAAATGTGGAAATCATTAATAACCCCTATGTAAAATCAGAGTCTACATAGTGACTCATTTTGGTGATCAAGGATCCAGAATCTTAGAAGGGGAGTTTGTCACTTTCAATGTTTAATAAAAATAGTCTTCACATGTCTGCTTCTCAAACAGGCCTTCAAAGGTCCTGTCTATTTTTATGCTATTATGTATGGGCTCTAGCTTGAACTATTCAAAGCCCAAAGAAAGGCTAAGAGTTTCAATACAGAATTCCCCTGCTTTCCCAAACTAGAGTATTCCTATGAAACCTTTTGTAAGCATAAATGGCATAAAACAAAGAAGCAATTATGAATCAATTTACATGGAAAATCTTTTTTGTGTTCCCAGACCCAAAAAATACCCACCCTTAAGTTTTTCTGATACCTTAAAACACATCTTGCTAACAGATGCACAAAATAAATGGAGATAAAACACAGACACCCACAGACACAGGTCAAAGCTGTGGTGGCTCAATGCTAAAAGGCTGAATGTGGTTCCCAAGGAAGGGACTTCACGGTGCCACTCTCACTGCTCCAGGTGCATACTGCCTCTATAATGGCTGCTGCAAAATGAACACTGAATGCTATTTTCACTCTTTGCCTTTTTTTTTTTGTAAAAGTGAAAATCGTCTTTGGATTTCTCTTGGTAGACAAAAACAGATATTGATGTAGATGTTTTGTAAAAGCAAGGTGGTATAATGCAAACTTTTGAAAAGCAGATGATACTTGTACACAGACCATTACTTTTCCTGCTTCTATTGGTGATAAAAAGAAGAAAAGGAAAATATTCTGGGTACAAAGAATCTAGATATTAAAGGATGATTAAAAAATAAAATAGCCATCACTGGTAACAGGGTAATCTATGATTTTTACATAGTCATCATCGCTAAGTACTGTCAATTCTTCTTTGGGACTGGAACACAAGGAAGGGCAGGCAGCTAGGGCAGTGTCCATGGTCATGAAACTATTTCCTCTCAGGTGAAAGTAGCCGTCATTAGATAGTGAATCTGGAACCAGAGGGAAAACATTTATATGCCATCTTTCAACCCACGGTCAAAGAATAAAGGTGTGCTTTTCAAAGTGAACACACTGGAAATTGCTCCCTTCAACCCCTCTCTTCCATGGCAAAGGAAGAACCTAGGAAGCCACTGAGTAGTCATTGGCAGCCCGCCCTGTCTATCACTTGAAGCACACATACTGGATGGAGGATGCCATCTTTGCCCTCTAGTGCAGGGCATAAGGTCTGTCACTATGCCACATTTCCAAACTTCTCTGATGTTAAGAATTACCCGGGGTACTTGCTAAATATGCAAATTCCTAAGCCCTACCTGAAACCACTGAATCAGAATCTGTAGGTGAAGAGCCCGGTATGTTAAATATTTAACAAATGCCCTGGGTGATTCTTATTTTCATAGAAGCAAGGAAAACAGCACAAAAGTCTAAGTCCTTGTTCATAATTCTCCTTGAACCTCCTGGGCTCTAAGCAATTGGGTGGCAGGCCCTGTTCACTGGTCTGTGTAGCACCCTGTCAACAGCTTCCACAGGTACCAAGAACCCTTCATATTTGCCACCACATTCAGCAGTGTAGCCTATATGTCATCAAATAACCAAATGTTCATGAAATGAACCAAATTATATAATTAAGCAGCATAGAAAGAAATAGTAGTTCATTAGAAAAATTGTTTCCATCAAGTCTCTTTAAGTGTTTCTGGAACAGAAAATGAAAACAAATGCATTAGTTGGCATAATATTTGAAAACCACTTTTAGTATACCAGCCTTCTGAAAAAAAAGGAAGTATTGCATTAAATTGCAAATCCAATAGAAGCATAAGTATGTAAAACCCCCCATCTAGGACGAAACCTAGATAGTAACTTATTTTCCTTATACAGTGACAATTATACTTGGTTAGACACATCCTGCATAAAGTTCGTAATTATTACAAAAATATCCTGATGAACAGATGCTATTGATAATGATAAATTTGTTGTTGTTGTTGACACAGAGAGAGAGGGCATAAGTGAGCAAGGGACAAAGAGAGAGAGACAGAATCCCAGGAGGGACAGAGAGAGAGAGAGAGAGAGAAAGAGAATCAGGGCTCACCAAATGTAGGGCTTGAGCTCATGAACCATGAGATCATGACCTGAGCCAAAGTCAGATGCTTGATGACTGAACCACCCAGGCTCCCTGATAATTTAATTTTATAATCTTTTTAAGTTTATTCTTATTTATTTTTGAGAAAGATACAGAAAGAAGCAGGGGAGGGGCTGAGAGAGAGAGAATCCCAAGAAAGCTCCACACTGTCAGCGCAGAGCTCGATGAGGGGCTAGAACCCATGAACTGTGAGATCACAACCTGAGCAAGATCAAGAGTCAGATGCTTAACCAACTGAGCTACCCAGATTCCCTTAACTTTATTATCTTAAATGAAAATTAATCAAGATAAAAGTTTTATTGAAAAGTAAAAGACACAAAAAAAAATGGCTTTGCCTAAAGAATCCATTGCTTGTCAATACCTCTTAATTAAAATAAACCAGAAAATAGTATTTTAAGATGGTCTCAGATATTTCCCAGTGTTCTTTGTGGCTACTTGTGACCATTTGGTTAAGTCCCAGTAAGCGGAATGTCAGCAAAAATAATGTGTGCCACTTTTGGGCCTTACTCTCAACATATCTGAACTCCAGTCTCTTGGTTCCTTTGCCCTTTTCCAATGGCTGGGAAAAGCAGCCATCATGACCCACACATTGGAGGCTGTAGGTTGAGAAAACGAAAGCTGCCTGTCTTCCACACACATAGGTGTGTGTGTCTGTGTATGTATAAGAGGGAGAGAGAAAGGAAATTCCATTTTGTTTAAGCCACTTTAGGGTTTTTTCATCACTTTATTTTTTTAATGTTTTTCTTTATTTTTGAGAGAGAGAGACAGAGTGCAAGTGGGGGAGGAGCAGAGACAGAAGGAGACACAGAATCTGAAGCAAGCTCCAGGCTGCCAGGTCCGAGCTCCAAGCTGTCATCACAGAACCCCATGCAGGGCTCGAACCCATGAACCGTGAGATCATGACCTGAGCCGAAGTCAGATGCTCAACCACTGAGCCACCCACCCACCCCTTAACCACTTTAATTTTGAGTCTTTTTTTAGAACTCCCTAGCCTGTAATACACTGCCACAAAGTACAAGCCAACATTCTTGAAAAGGAAAAATATTACCAGAACAATAAGAATTTCAGAAAAGGCATAAACTAAAATAACCACTTTGTAATACATATTAACTGTGATTGAATTTTATATTTTTTATTTCCAACTTTAAAAAAAATCAATGGATCTTTTTTAAAGTAATTGTCAACTCTCCTACCTTCTAATACTTACTCTCAATATCTGCTGTCTTTAGGTGTTATTGTAGGATACTAAGTGACCTTTTCGGTTATTTATGATGTAAAATGAACTATCCTTAAAATTGTAATCTTTTAACTGTGAACAAATCCTTGCAAAGTTCAACAGATTCATAAATAATGAAAGTTAATATTCTGCTACAATATTTATGAAAATTTTAAGGCAGAGACATATAGATTTAAAAATAAAAACAATATTTTTACATTAGCAATTCATATCAATAGAGACTACATTTCTAAGACTAAAGTTTTCAAGGCACTATTTCTATTTTTATATCTCCCTAAGGGAAAAGTATTTTCTGTCATTTTGTATAAATTGACAGTCTTAGTTCAGAATTTTTCAACACAGAATATTAAAACTCAGGAGATATAACTGTTAACATCAGAAGGGCTAGGACAGTCTCCTCATGGGTTTCTTGTTCTCTTAAGATCTCACTTTGGGTAACTTTCTTATATAGGCTCCACCCACTTTGAGCAATAACGAAGGGCATGAGTAATAATCCTGGGGGCTTCTGATTCCTTCTGTTGGAAAATGTCCAAGACCTCCACGCTCCTCAGACTACTTCCTTTCCCTGTTGGAAGTCAGACCCCCTATTCTCAGCATGTTTGAATGTCTTCCTCCCTCTCTGTCTTTCCGATGGCTGCTCCCTACTTTCCAAAGCAGAGCTTTCAAGTGTGGGGAAGAATTTGATTTTGACAGCCAACTCTCCAACTTCTGATCTTAGGTTTCTGAAAGCCTCTGTAAATGCATTTTTGGTTGAAGAAAACCTTATAGAAAAAAATAGGATCTGGGGCACCTGGGTGGCTCAGTTGGTTAAGCGTCTGACTTTGGCCCAGGTCATGATCTCAAGGTTCATGAGTTTAAGCCCCACATCAGGCTCTGTGCTGACAGGTCAGAGCCTGGAGCCTGCTTCAGAATCTCTTCTCCCACTCTCTCTCTCTCTCTCTTTCTCTCTCTCTCAAAAATAAATATACATTAAAAAATATAGGATCCTCAGGAAAACATCCAGAGTGTTATGAACACTTTTAAAGTGTTATGAACAGCTTCTTAAAGATTTCATAATCACAAAAACAAAGTAAGAAAGGCTAGGGTTGCCAGATTTAGTGAATAAAAATATGGAATGCCTATTTCAATTTGAATTTCAGATAAACAACAACAAATGATTTTTTAGTGTAAATATGTCCCGTGCAACATTCAGGACATAGTTATACTTTACACATTATTCACTATGGATCCAAAATTCAAATTTAACTGGGCATCCTGTATTTTATCTGGCAACTCTAAAAAATACATGAATGAATGTAGCAATGAAACACACTAACTGAGCATAGCACAGGTCCCAAACTCTAGGGTTTTATTGGTCAAGGCATATATATGAGAAAAGGGTGTAGGTGACCAACAAGCATCTATTTGCAAGAATTAATTTACCTGGGGGGGAGAAAAGACATATACAGAGGAGATGGAGGGAGGGGGGGAAGTAGAAGAGCAGAGCGTACCATCTGCAGTCTGTTGCCTATTGGATTCCCAGGTCCAGCATCAGGGACTCATGCTGAGCTGTTTTATAGAGACAAACTGCAGGCCAAGCTGAATGAGAGATTCTGAAAATCATAGGGCAGAAATCCCACGCTGCATTTGGCATCCAGTTAATGAGTAACACTGAGTAACAATATGACCTCTTGCAGAAGCCTCCCTGGACTTCTAACATTGCCACTTGGAGACTTTAGAAGTAGCCCTTTGGGAGCATTGAGTAACTTCCACTGACCACGCCTGGAGCACTGATTCTAGCCACAGCAGCCAGACAACAGTAACCCTGAGGATGGTCACAATGACCCAAAGGGCCAGAGAGGGAAAGAACATGGAAGATTTGGTATTATCTTTAGCCAATAGAATTGCTCTTAAGCACAAATGAGACATGGGTTGGATATAGCCAGAAACAACTTCATGGAGCAGCACCAAAGAGCTGTACATGACAGATGGAAACAAAAGCCAGGGAGACATGGGCATGGCCTCCAGTATGACACCATGTGTATGTAGACAAGGAAGGCCCAGGGAGCATGGGTTGCAGCATATTAGTGAGGACACATCTGTCTTTCTCAGCTGTATCATCAACTCCTTGCTTACTAGAAATGAATCATGATCTTTCTATGCAAGGGTTCATTTTTAGAGATAATTTTATTTCTTCTGCAACCTTCCTTTCTCCAAGTATTAAACAATTTTATAAGCAGAAGCTTTCAACTCTCCATGACTCCAATGAATGCTCAAGGTTAACAAGAAGATATTCAGAAATGGATTTACATATTCTAGAATTTTACATCAAGTGAACTTTCAGTAGGAAAAGAATTTATTCTACTGTCCTTCATTTGTTTGTCATTTATGTCCTGAGAAACCCTTCCTCATTGTCAAAAACAATTCAGCTCCTGGAGTCAGAAACCAAGCACCTTGGCCCTTCTGTGCAGCTTCCTGCACTAGAGGCACTGTCATTAGACACTGCCACAGTCCTTCCTTCTTGTTAGACTACTTCCATCCTATTATCCAATGAGGAAGCTCCTTACATCTGTTCTCCCAGGAGACCTGGAGACTTAAATCCAAGCAAACCTCTCAGGGTGACCTGTTCTGAAATCTTGGAAGCACATGGGGCCTCCACCTTTATTTTCACTTTTTTTTTAAGTAAATAAGAAAAAAAATACACTTTCACACTTTGAGGTCCTCAAAAGCCTAAATAATAGATTTAAGATTTGGGTGACAGCAGATATGTCAAGAATTTATCTTGCCTTCAGAAAATATATAAGGTGGGGCATCTGGGTGGCTCAGTTAAGCTTCTGACTCAGTTTCAGCTCAGATCATGATCCCACGGTTTGTGAGTTAGGGCTGGAGTAAGGCTCTGTGCTGACGGTTGTAGACCCTGCTTGGGATTCTCTATTTCCCTCTCTCTCTGTTCCTCCCTTGCTCACTTGCTCACACACGTTCTCTCTCTCTCTCTCTCTCTCTCTCAAAATAAATTTTAAAAAAAGAAAGAAAATATCTAAAGTAGTAATATTCTTAGATTACAAATCAGGTAACTGAGGGTCAGAGGATTTGAATTGCCTAAAGTTGAGCGGCACTAATGGAAGGGCAACCAGAATACAACACCTGTGTTCCAGCTTCCTCCTCTCTGCACTACACCCCAATGCCTTATTTAAGAGTGCCACATAAATACTTAGAGCCAGCATTTCAGAAATGAGGTCTAATCTACTAATACCAGTTTGTGCACAGTATAATGGAAAAGCTAGTACAGAAAAATTCATGGTTTTTAGGAGAGACTCATTATTCACAACCATCTCTAAAATGTGCTCTTGGAGGGAAGGCACATCTTAGAGACACATTTAAGGATTTGCTATCCCACAAGACAGTCAGGCCAGAGTCTCCTGGGAAACTAAAGACACCTGCCAACTCTCTTGCAACCTTCCTCTCTCTGTCTCCATCTTCTTAGAACTGATGAGTATGTTCAATGAGCCTTACTGCTGTTTTATTAAACAGTAGTAAGATTCAGGTTCTAATTTAGCTTGAAGGAGGGGAATGCTCCTGGGTCTTCTAGCCTGAGCCACCATGTCCAGCCTCACTTACCACATTCTCCACATTTAGCACAATGAGTTGAGCATTTCCTCACTTTCTTTCACAATGTTTGCATATTCCTAGGGAACTTGAAGAAAACAAGTGGCTGAAAGCCTAGCAGGATTCAAGTATTAATGTGTTGCTAATCATAATACCATCTTAACACCAATCCAAACTCATTATAACTCGTAAAAATGGGTAAGAGACACTCTGAGAGGGCAGAGCTGAGCAGGGAGCCAGTAGTGAGGTCTTTTGAAACCCCAGAGGGACAACACTCAGGACATGGGGTGTGCAGGGATGCCACCAGAGGGAATAGGAATAGGGGGCAAGGAAGGAGTGCCAATGACCAATTATGTTCCTGGTGGTGGCAATAATCCCATGAATCTCCAAATGTTACTGAGCAAAAAAAGCTGTCACACATCAGATTTCTGAGAGACTTAGAGGACTAATCTTCCAGAAACACTTTATCTTACCCTAGATAACAAATAGTACCAAGACTCCCAAAGTACTTACTGTAATGTGCCACATGGTAGGCTTTTTTATTTAAGGTTTGTTGAATTAATGGTTTCTCTTTTATTGTCTCTTTTGTCCTTGATCCTAAAGGACATTTTGTTTTAAAAGCTGCCAACATAATGACTATTTTTAAACTGCTAAAAATATTTTAAAGTCTGCCACTTTTCAGTAACATGTGTATAAATATCATTGTATAGCTTTATCATTGCAACTACTGAGAATGAAATCTTTTTTGGAAAGGAGGCTAAGGCACAGGCAAAGAAGTCTCAGAATTTTTATTTGGGAATATCACTAGAAAACTAACAAAACTGATACTTTCAATTTGGAAACTAAATCATTTCCAAAGATAACTTATCACTTCAAACAGGTACTTTAGGGAAGAGTTGGATGTAAAAGGAAATGAAATAAGATGTACTCATTACCTGGGAGTTGGGCAAGCCCTGAAGAAGCTTGTTAGTTGGACCATAAGACAAGTCCTTTCTCCATTCAACTGAAATGGAAAAATGAGGAGCATGGTTAATTTGAGCTTGCATCTGCCTCAGGGTTACATATACATTTTTAATTACAATACTTAATTTACTTATAATACTTCAAATGATTAATATCACAATTTACAGAAATTCTTAAATATGGTGCAAAATAAAGGGAAAATAATGACAGTGTGTGAGGGTACTCATGTCACAGTTTAGTTTTTTAAATTCCCCAGCCCTAGATCTCCTTCCCCATGCCCTTCTGTTATATCTCCATGCTTTGCTTTGAAGAATCCTGCTTTCCTCCCCCTATGGTGCATACTGACTGTCAATTTTATAGATTAAATGGGTTGAGCATTTCCTCACTTTCTTTCACAACCCACCAAAGGGGCGGGCAGGTGACTAGCTGGCCAATCACAGCCTTCCCTGAGAATGAAGCAGCAATTCAAGAAGGGAATCCACACATTATTTAAGTCTCTGGGTCTTTGCAGTATTTGTTAGCCAATAAATCACACATGCGCACGCGCGCGCGCACACACACACACACACACACACACATTCCCTTTTGCTTAAACAAGTATGAGCTAGTCTTTGGTCACATGCATCTGGAAAGGTTCTTAACAACATGTATGTGCCATCTTTCATTTTACTTGAACCCTATTTACTCTGAGTTCTTTTTTTTCACACAGCCTGCTGTTCTCAAACACCTCCAAACAAAATCTCCTGAGTTTTTTTTTTTTTTGTTATGTTCTTTCCAATATTTAAAATCCATATCTGTGATAAATTTTGGGAGTTCAGAATATTGATCCATCCTTTTTAAGCAATGTTTCCTAAACTTGCCTGATCAAAAAACAACCTGGGTGGTGGAGTCCTCATTAAAATACGTATTTGATGGTCCCACCACGTGAAGCCTATTGAATCAGATTCTTAAAGAGAAAGGGCTAACAATCTGTATCTTTTAACAAGCATCACAAGTGAGTAGTAAGGTAAATTTAGGAAACTGTCCTACAGCAACATTTGTCCTAAAATCCTTTCTTTTGAAGAAAAGCCTCCTTCCTATGGGTCTTTGAACTTTTGAACCCTTTGAACTTTTCTCTGGAGTAAATCTGTTTTCTTCTGAACACGTCTGATGAAATAGGTCTCTTTGACTTCTTTTCTTTTTATAAGTGCTCTGTGGTGAAAGTCATTCTGCTTAGCGGATTCCAATATAATCAATCAAGCTAAAGCTGTGTGAGCTCATTATTTAGGAAACTCATGGAAAGAACTCCAGTCTTGGAATTAGGTAAACCTGGATTTAAATTTCCCATTTAGACAAATCTGGGTATGAATCCCCACAATGTATTTAATACACATGACTTTGAGTGAATCCTTAAATCTGCTTATTCTCAATTTTGTTAATCTATACAATTGGAAGAGAACATAGGGTAGAATGCCCACCGTATAGTGATAATAGAATGGAATGAACACTTTTGCTTAGGGCTTTATTTTTTTTTAATTTTAATTCCAATGTAGTTAACATATAGTGTTATATTAGTTTCAGGTGTACAATATAGTGATTCAACAGTTCCAGATATCACTCATCCAGATAAATGTATCTTTTCTTTAAAAAATTTATTTCTTTATTTTTGAGAGAGAAAGAGTGAGTGAGACAGAGAGACAGAGAGAGAGAGAGAGAGAGAGAGAGAGAGAGAGAGAGAGCAAGTGAATGGAAGTGGAAGAGGAGCTGAGATAGAGGGAGAGAGAGAATCCCAAGCAGGCTCCATGCTATCAGCACAAATCCCAACATGGGCTTGATCCCATGAACTGTGAGATCATGACCTGAGCTGAAATCAATAGTTGGATACTTAACCAATTGTGCCACCCAGGCACCCCCAGATAAGTGTATTCTTAATCCCTTTCACCTATTTCACCCACTCTCCAACCCACCTCCTCTCTGGTAACCACCTGTTTTTTTTCTCTATAGTTAAGAGTCTATTTATGGTTTTGTCTATTTTTTCCCTTTGTTTTATTTCTTAAATCCCACATGTGAGTGAAATCATATGGTATTTGTCTTTCTCTGACTGGCTTATTTTGCTTAGCATTGTATTCTAGATCCATCCATCATCCATGTTGTTGCAAATGACAAAATTTGATTATTTCTATGGCTGAATAATATTCCGATATATATACCACCTCTTCTTTATCCACTCATTTATTGATGGACACTTAGGCTGCTTCCATAGTTTGGCTGTTGTATATAATGCTATAATAAATATAAGGGTGGATATATCCTTTTGAATTAGTGTATTTGTATTCATTGGGTAAATACCCAGTAGTGTAATTACTGGATCATATGGTAGTTCTATTTTTAATTTTTTGAAGAATCTCCATACTGTTTTCCACAGTGGCTGCACCAATTTACATTCCCACCAATAGTACACAAGTGTTCCTTTTTCTCCACATCCTCACTAATGCTGTTGTTTCTTGAGTTTTTGATTTTAGCGATTCTAACAGGTGTAAGATGATATCTCATTGTGCTTTTGATTTGCATTTCCCTGATGATAAATGATGTTAAGCATCTTTTCATGTGTCTGTTGACTACCTGTATGTCTTCTTTGGAAAAATGTCTATTCACATCTCTGCCCACTTTTTAAAAAACATTTTTTAATGTTTACTTATTTTTTAGAGAGGGAGACAGAGTACAAGTGGGGGAGGGACAGAGAATATGAAGCAGGTTCCAGGCTTTGAGCTGTCAGCACAGAGCCTGATGGGCTTAAACTCACAAACCATGAGATCATGACCTGAGCCAAAGTCGGATGCTCAATGGACTGAGCCACCCAGGCGCCCCTGCCCATTTTTAATTGGATTATTTGTTTTTTGGGTCTTGAGTTTTATAAGTTCCTTATATATTTTGGATACTAACCCCTTATTGGATACACCATTTAGTGTTTTATTTGTACATAGTAGTTTTTAAAATATTTTTCTTAGTGGGGCCCTTGGGTGGCTCAGTCAGTTGCGTGTCCAATTCTTGATTTCAGCTCAGGCTCATGAGATAGAGCCCCACATCAGGTTCTGTGCTGACAGCATGGAACCTGCTTGGGATTCTTTCTCCCTCCAGCTCTCTCTGTCTCTCCCCTTCTCATGCGTGCTCTCTCTATCACTATCTCTCTCCCTCTGCCTCTCTCTCTCTCCCTTTCTCTCTCACTCAAAAGAAATAATAAGCACTGCTGGGGATTTACCCAAGGGATACAGAAATGCTGATACATAGGGGCACATGGAGCCCAATGTTCGTAGTGGCACTTTCAACAATAGCCAAATCATGGAAAGAGCCTAAATGTCCATCAACTAATGAATGGATCAGGAAGATGTGGTTTATCTATACAATGGAATACTACATGGCAATGAGAAAGAATGAATTCTGGCCATTCATAGCAACATGGATGGACCTCGAGGGTGTCATGCTAAGTGAAATAAGTCAGGCGGAGAAGGACAGATACCATATGTTTGCACTCATAGGTCTAACAGGAGAAACCTAACAGAGGACCATGGGGAGGGGAAGGAGGAAAAAGAGTTAGGGAGAGGGAGGGAGACAAAGCGTGAAAGACTCTTGAATACTGAAAACAAACTGAGGGCAGAAGGGGGAGGGGGAAAGGGGAAGAGGGGTGATGGTCATGGTGGAGGATACTTGTGGGGAAGAGCACTGGGTGTTATATGGAAACTAACTTGACAATAAACTATAAAGTTAAAAAAAATAAAGTGAAAGAGGCTAATCACACACACACACACACAAACACACATTAAATATTTGTCTTAGTTTTTAGAAATGGTGACAAAGCAACAATAGAAAACTTTGCCCAAATAGAATTTTAAGACAATTTAAGATGTTACCACTATTAAAAAGATATACTAGTGTTCAATAAATAATAGCCTTATTTATTTTAAAATATAATTTGGCTTTAAAGAGCTCTTATTTACTTTCATGCAAAGCCAACAGGAAAAACAAAATTAATACCAAGCTGTCAAAAGAAGGCAAATCAAGTTGAGTCATTCATCACTCTGCCTGAGTCACGCATTTAAATGGTTAGGGCTTTTGTTTTGTTTCGTTCCTTTTTTTTTTTAACTTGGCCTTTTTTTCAACTCATGAACCACAAACTAATGATAGGATCAATAAATCCCAAAAACTAAACAGAAAAAAGCAGATTCACTTTCTACCTGTTATATTGGCTTTTATCTATCACTTAATCATAATCACCACAAAACCATTTTGTTGACCTAATTAATTACTTTGATTGTCCCTTTTCTCTGCCCTACAGAGGCTGTTTACCAATTGTCCTGGCTTGTAAGAATTAGCAAATGCTCGGATGGAGGATGTGTTTAGCTACAGGAGACCATGATGATCACGACTGTTAAATCCCTATTTTACCCACCATGACAGCCCCCAAAAGGTTCTTCAATGTCCAGTCAAGCATTCTGGAAAATATCTAAACTGCTCACTCAAACAAGAATGCTTAGCTATTTGATTCAGATTATCATTATCATTTTTTATCAAGAATAAAATTTTCTTGACAAGTGGCAAATATTTGTTTTTATTGCTATAACATCTTAACTTTTAAGGCACCAAATGAGAAACCTGGAAAACAGACTATTTTAACCTTGTTTTCAAATTTAAAATCTCTTCATGTCTTCAGATTCCTATATGTCCCAGAGCATGTATCTCTATATGAGTTTTACAGTCTCTCTTTGAGAAGTGATCTGAAAATATAGCTTACTATATTATGTTATTATGTAATTACAGATTTAAATAGAATATTTTTACATAGAGTGTTTATATAATTATCTTGGTTGCTATGCTCCTTGCTGGTGAATGGTAAAAAGCATATCAAGATAACACAGAAAAACTTGCTCAAATAGAGATGAGAGATATTTTATGCTGGTCTTCCAATTAAACACAAATGTTATTCTAGCTGAGAAAGGGCCCCAACATCCTAAGAAAGAAGTTGGTTTGAGAGAACTATAAGAAAGTATAAGGAAAAACTCATTCAACAACAATAACAAAGATGTTTACTATATACAGAAGAGGTTAGCTCTATTCACACAAGTAAAAACCTGAAACTAGCAAAAATTTTTATCTTGCTGTAATACATCATAAAGCACTGTGTAACATGTTGTCTGTTTCTAACATAAGGTGGGTACTTGCAAAGATAAATGCCTACTTTTTTTTCACTTACAGCAAATTTCTATTCGCTGGTCCTTCCCTTTCTACAATTGTTCTGTTTTGATTGATATTGGCAGCCATTGTTTCTTTAGCATTCATTGTGTTTAGAGGTATGTTAGATTTTTTTTTTTTTTTTTGCTGTTGTTGCAATTTCCATCTTTAGGTGGGAGTTTCAAACCATGCTGACAGCTAGTATCTAAACACCATTCTTAGTCACAGTTGGCTAACATAATGTCTTAGAGTCAAGGTGGTAATTTTTATGCAGTGCCTCGGAGGGCTATGTGATGAATAACATGTTCAAAACACACAGCACAAGCACAAATGATAACAGGGCAAAGTACCCTCAAGATTTTGGGCTTGAGTTTAAAAAGTAAGCAGCTTTTAATCAATGTGGTGAGCAGAACAACAATCTAAAAAACAAAAGCCACAACCAGCAAGATCCATATACAGTATGTTCAGATCTTTATGTAAGAAAAGCAACACAGTGTGGGATGTGTGAACTCAGTGAGTGAGTCAGAGTGGTAGGTACATACTATGTCATAGTTAAATTCTCTCATTGAGAAATAATACATCAGCCATTTGTCCCGGAAGATAAATGTGAACATTTTTTCTGCAAGAATTTTTTCCTGCAAAAATTAAACATAGTTATACCTCACTTTATTTAATTGCAAAAATAATATATATGTGACTCACGGGAGTTCAGCACCTCAAGGCATTGCTTTGACTGAGTTATGCTTTAATGATGCCTTTAGCTTCCATGAAATGTTGCTATATGGAAGTCAAAAGAAATATGCCTTTTCATTTTGCTGTTTAAAAAATAGTTGGGTAGATTATAGAACCTATCACTCAATGTCTCCTATAAAGAAAATCCCCTTGGGCAAAATTTATTCCAGAAGATCCTTCCAGGAAAAACTTTATCTTTTTTAAGGCTTGTGTTTCGTGCTTTTAAATAAGAAGAAACTGTAACGTGTCGTATTTCCCCCTTTGCATTGACTGCCAGGAATCTCAAAATATGAAATTCAATGTAGCAATAAATAATCTAGATGGCACCATTTTACATTCATCATTTTCCCATAGTTCTATTTCCAATTCTATTTTATTATATTTTTATTAATATCGTAAAAGCTGGGGTGCCTGGGTGGCTCAGTCCATTAAGCATCCAACTCTTGATTTCGGCTCAGGTCATGATCTTGCAGTTTGTGAGACCGAGCCCCATGTCAGGCTCTGTGCTGACAGTGCAGAGCCTACTTGGGATTCTCTCTCTCTCCTTCTCTCTCTGCCCCTCCCCTGCTCTCTCTCTCCTACCCTCTCTCTCAAAATAAATAAATAAACATTAAAAAATTTTAACTGCAAAAGCTACTTTAAATTCTTTATGGAAAGTATTGTTATTAGTAAATTATATCGGTTAACAGTAAAGATGGTAAAAGCTACTTCAAATCCTTTCTGAGAAAGAACTAGAATCAGTAAATTCAATTATGGAAACATTGACTTTCTGAAACACAGTTGATAATCCAAACAAGTATATTAAAAAGACTCTAAACAGTTCCAATCTAGTTACAAAAGCTTTGCACCAAAGATTTTCCAGTGTTACACCAAGAAAACGACTGCGCTTCACTTACAGCTTCTTTAAACTCTGTTTAGACACAACTCTAGCAAGATGGGTTATTGTGTTCCTTAGGGCAAAGAAAATATGAAGCAGGAGTGAGAAACTGCTTGAGGTAGTCACACTGTTAATAAAAAATAATTTGCAATGTATGGTGAGGGAAGAGGATAAGCAACTATTAAAAGAAGTAAAAAGAAGTTAAAAGAAGTCAAAAGTAGTTAAACCCTTGCTAGTCCAGAGCCATTTTACATAGAGCAGAGTTTCTCAAAGTAATCCTGATCATTTACATTAGAATCACCTGGGGATTTGTTAAAAAGGCAAAGTCCCAAGCTCCATATCAGAATCTTTGGGGTGTGGCAAAGTACAATGTTCACAAGCACATCAGGTAATTCACTCATAAAGGACAGTTTGAGAATCACAGG
The DNA here is from genome assembly GCA_028646485.1 of Cryptoprocta ferox. NCBI lineage: Eukaryota > Metazoa > Chordata > Mammalia > Carnivora > Eupleridae > Cryptoprocta > Cryptoprocta ferox. The sequence goes on along the minus strand of CM053571.1, from coordinate 84,054,302 downwards.
TGTAGACCCTGACAACTCTACATTACTCAGTAAGACTTCAGGGCCCAATCATACATCACAGATTATATCACAGCCTTCTTCTTTGAGAAAATGGGAAGATATGTAATCAGGTTTAGAAAGGTTATCCCTTAGGTCTCAGTCCATTGAGCATCCGACTCTTGATTTCAGCTCAGGTCATGATCCCAGAGTCGTGGGATCTAGCCCTACTTTGGGCTCTGTGCTGAGCATGGAGCCTGCTTAAGATTCTCCCTCTCTGGGGGGCACCTGGGTGGCTCAGTTGGTTAAGCGTCTGACTTCAGCTCAGTTCACCATCTCACTGTTTGTGGGTTCAAGCCCCGTATCAGGCTCTGTACTGATGGCTCAGAGCCTGGAGCCTGCTTTGGATTCTGTGTCTCCCTGTCTCTCTGCCCCTCCCCTATTCTCTCTCTCTCTCTCTCTCTCAAAAATAAATAAACATTAAAAATTTAAAATCTCTTTTGCACTGCTGGTGGGAATGCAAACTGGTACAGCCACTCTGGAAAACAGTATGGATATTCCTCAAAAAATTAAAAATAGAACTACCCTACAACCCAGCAATTGCACTGCTAGGTATTTATCCAAGGGATACAGGTGTGCTGTTTCAAAGGGACACATGCACCCCAATGTTTATAGCAGCACTTTCAACAATCGCCAAAATATGGAAAGAGCCCAAATGTCCATCAACAGATGAATGAATAAAGAAAATGTGGTCTCACACACACACACACACACACACACACACACACACACACTGGAGTATTACTCAGCAATCAAAAAGAATGAAATCTTGCCATTTGCAGCTATGTGGATGGAACTAGAGGGTATCATGCTAAGCAAAATTAGTCAGTCAGAGAAAGACAAATATCATATGAAGACTTTAAGACTTTAAGATACAAAACAGATGAACATAAGGAAAGGGAAGCAAAAATAATATAAAAACAGGGAAAGGGACAAAAATATGAGAGACTCTTAAACATGGAGAACAAACAGAGGGTTACTGGAGGGGTTGTGGGAGAGGGGATGGGCTAAATGGGTAAGGCACATTAAGGAATCTACTCTTGAAATCATTATTGCACCATATGCTAACTAACTTGGATGTAAATTTTAAAAAAAATTTTAATGATTCTCCCTCTCTCCCTCTGCCCCTCTACCCCACTCACAGTAGCTCACTCTCTAAACTAAAATTAAAATTAAAAAAAAGAAAAGTTATCCTCTAGAATTGTTAATATGTGAAGAGTTTAGTGTTTTATTATTTTCATGTGCAACAGGATAATTATCAATACATCCAGATAATTGGAGAATTGTGACTGTCAACAACTGTGAAGGGCCTGAGGTTACACCCTAGTTACAAGCTAACAAGTTAGCCTGACACAGTGTCATGCTGGCAGAAGCCTGGAAACTTCTGGGTCAGAGACAAAGGACCTTGTTACTCACAGCACAGCAAGAAACAGGAGCTTCTTATTTGTGCAAGTTCGCCTTCCACCCCTGGACTCTCAATTGCTAACCAGAGGGGCTCTGGGGGGTTTGTGTCACAGCTGAGGAAACCCAAGTTTAGCAATCCTCAATCTTTTTTAATGTAGAGTGAGCAAACTAGCCTGAACTTTGTTCTGGAAGGAGGCATCATCCTTATTATACTGGATGGTAAACAAACCTGTTCTCTGCTCCAGAGGGAGACACTATCTCTATCTTCCAAGGCTGTTCACTGTACAAATATCCTTGCAAAGATAGTCTGGGATAAAAACTGTCAGTGCCTCTGCTCACAAAATGTGCAGAAACAAGAGACCCAGTGAGAACCATGTCCCAGTAGTGACCTCTTTCTTGGGACTGTGGAATGATGTGTATTGTCCTTTTAAAATACAGGAATTCGTTGTCACTTGAACAAAAACTGTTTTCTTTTCTTCCTTTCTCACTGGTTGCTCTTCTCTGTCTTCTTTGCCAGTCCCTCTACTTCTCCCAGACCTCTGAACATTGGAGTATTGAGGCATTAGTCTTCTCTGCCTGCAATCACCGTCAATGATTTTACCCAGTCCCATAGCTTAAATAGCATGTATATTGTCAACAACTCCCAAATTTGTATCAACATCCCAGGCCATTTTTTGAACCCCAACCTACATATCTGACTGTTTACTCAACATTTCCACTTGGATATCTAATACATACTCAAACTTTAGATCTGTATTTCACCTATGGTCTTCTTCAGTGTAGTTGACTGGTGATTCTATCCTTCCAGTTGTTCAGGCCAAATATCTTGGATCCATCCTGGACTCCTCTTTCTCTCCTATCTCACATCAAACCTCTCAAGACACACTGTTGGCTTTATCATTAAAGTAGATCTTACCACCTCTCCTGCTACCTCCTTCATCTGAGGTCTCTACTGATTACTGAAATAGGCTCTCAACTGATCTCCCTTCTACTGCCCTAGGCTTCCCCAACCTTCTCCCAATACACACACATACACACAGTCAACTATAAAAGTCAGATCACTCACCCCTCTGCACAAAAGTCTCAATCGGATTCCTGAGAGCCTCCCCAACCTTTTTATCTCTCTGACCTTTTCTACTACCATCTCTCCCTCCAGTCACACAGGCCCTTCTGTTGCATGAACAAATGTAGGCACACTCACACTGCATTAATCTCCAACTGCCATTATAACAAATTACTGCAAACTTAGTGGTTTAAAACAACACAAATTTATTCTCTTACAGTCTAGAGGTCAGAAGTCCTAAATCAATTTCACTGGGCAAAAGCCAAGGTGTCAGCTGGGGTGGTTCCTTCTGGAAGCTCTGAGGGGATAATCTATTTTCTGCCTTTTGCAGCTTCTAGTGGCCACATATGTTTCTTCACTCCATTTTCAAATTGTATTACTCCAACCTTGGCTTCCATCATTACATCTTCTCTGACTTTTGATTGCTCTTGTGTTTTTCTTATAAGGAAAGTTGTGATTATACTGTGTTGATTTGAATAATCCAGATAATCTCTCCATCTCATTGGAGATGATGATAAGGATCTCATCATCCTTATCATATTGGCAAGGTCCCCTTTGCATATAAAGTAATATTCACAAGGTATAGGCATTAAGACATAAAAATACTTGGCGGGGCCATTATTCAGCCTACCAAACCCACGTGAGGGCACTGGCTATCCTTTCTGCAGGATACATTCTTCTTCTAGATACCCACATGGCTGTTTTACTCACCCCCTTCAAGTTTGGGCTCAACAAGGCCAACCCTGACTACTCTATTTAATACGGCAACAATCAACACCTCACCCATACATTCCTGATTCCTTTTCTATTCCCTTACTTTACCTGCTCTGACTTTTCCTCATAGCACTTACCATCTTCCAACACACTACATCATTTACTCATTTATTGTCTATCTTCCCACACTGCAATGTATGTTCCATGAAGTTGGCCATTTTTGTCTGTTTTGTTCATGGATATATTCCAAGCACATACAGCAGTACCTGGCACATATTAGGAGTCCAATAAATGTTTGTTTAATAAGTAAATATGTCATAGATCTCACAAACTTAGAACACCAAAAGAAGATCACATTTCTTAATGTCAAATAGAAACAGCTCAGACTCCCACCAGTCTCAGTTTCAAAAATTAAATTCTCACCACATTCTTGCTAACTATAGGTGCCAATTCCTTCAGAAGAAGTCTCCTCAGCTAGGTCCACCTGTCCCCCACTGTGACTACCATGATACTTCCATCCCTCCTTCCTAAGCACAGGACAGTCCTGTCCCCAATGCTCAAAACCAGACCAATATTTCGGACAGAGAGTTAGGATAACTAAGAACCAACCAAGCAAAGAGTAGTTTAAACTGTTACTAGAAGTGACCACTCTTCTTAGAACCTAAAAATACAAACTCAACTTCAGAATCCCTTGTCTGGCTCCCATAATTCCTCCAGGTAACAGAGGCCAACTCAACCCCTCCACCACAGGGGAGGTTCAGGAGCTCTGTCTGTACCCCCATAGTCTAAGGAAAACTGTTGTTTAACTCAGAGAGAGTAGAAATCTGAAATTTGCCTCCAAGAACCTGTACTTCTCTGCCCCTGAATTACTTCTCAGTAATTTATAAGGATATACTATCTCCAACTCATTGGAGTTATAATAGTACAATCCATCATAATTCAATAATTGCACATTTCCTAGAGTCTAGGTTATTTGATTTTTAATAACACTCTTTGTGCAGCTTCAACAGAACAGTCTAGAATAATAAGCTTTAACCAGCTCAGTTAAATCATTTTTAGGGTCCCCTCTCTCTGAGTTGCTCAGTTGCATCCTTTCTATCCTACTTGTGTCTCCCCTCTAATCTTTGGCAAATGCTTGGACAATGGGATGAGAGAGTACATACATAATCCCCACAAGAACAAACAATAATTTTCAGAGACGTTGGGGTCTACATTTAGAGGGGAAAAAAATTCTCTGAAGAAAACATAAGGATACTCTCAATGTCCCCGTCTACAGAACTCTCACCATCTCCATCTGAAACATCTGTTTCCAGTTACTGCACCACCTTTAGGCCTTCCCCAACTATAACAGAAGAGGAAAAAAGAACAACTTTCAAAAGAAGCCTTTTATTTGCATATCTAAAAGCCTTGTCAAGAGATTTTCCCAAAACAAAGGAGCAGTTTACCCTCACAGCTGAATTCAAATTGTCCCCAAAAGGCTCTGAGGCTTTTAGATTGGCGGACTTTTTAGTTTAAGAAAAAAAAAAAAGTTGAGGTCCAGTCAACAGTCATCCAGTTTTTTAAAAGATGAGTAATACATTTTCCAACATGTCAAAACAGTGTTTCAAAATGCCAAAAAAAAAAAAAAAACTTTTGAAACAGTCAAATCTTTCTTAAAGATTTTAAAGTCATTTTCTGCAGAAGTCTGAGCACCTTGTTTGCCAAAATGGGTGTCCACAGAACAACAGTCTCCAAAAAAGGCCTAACATTTTATGTAGTTTATATGTGTATCTTACTTTGTTTTGTTTTAAGTCCTTACCCACCAGAATATGAGCTCCAAGGGAGCAGGGCCTTTTCCTATTTCATTCATTGCTTGCATCATCAGGGCCCAGAACGGTGCTTAGTAACTGAATAAATAAGTTAGTTGGATGGATGTATGTATGGATGGATGGGAAATGCTGAAGTTCTAAGGAGGAAAATGATAGATTCTAAATAGACTGCTATGATAGCAGCAAATTTTTTAACACAAATTTTACCCATTTTAAAGTTTTTCACAAATTTTCCTTATAATACATAGTATATACTGGTAGGGAAGCATTTCAAAATAAATCATCACAGATATAAACCATCAGTTTCCCCATGCTAGTGCCTAAGACCCCAAAGCAAAAATGGTCTCAAGCCTTGGTCACACAGTACTTAGTAACCACTAAGTTCTTAATGTGTAGTTAAGGAATAAATAAAGTGAAACAAAATTTCTAGCCCTACTATGGGATCATAGTTTTCTACAAATTTTCCTACAAAGCATCTGCTTCACCTTCTTAGGCATAATATAGTCTTTGAATATAAGTCATTGTTTGTTAGAATTTTAAGTTCTTTGAAAACACACACACACAAAAACTGTCTGGGGATATTTTTTATTTCCAGGAAATGTATACTTTCAGACAAGTGACATAAGATACATTTTTAATAACTAACTGTAAACTTTATGATAGTTTTTAAACTCTTAGGAGAAAAAAATAAACATTTTGAGAGATTTACTTTTAGACTTATGCTTCTTCCCTAACAACACTCCCCTGTATTTTGATCATTTTGTTGTTGATGGATGAGAATAATCATAAAGTATTATATAAATAATTTTCTTTCATGATTCTGTTTCCTTAATATAGAGTTCTAAAAAAAATACTTCTCACAGAAGATAGCAAAATTGATATTGAATGAAGATGATAAAGAAATCTCTAAGATGGCAAGTTATAAATTGTCTACTGACATAAGGATAGACATATAGATCAATAGAATAAAACTAAAGAGTCTAGAAATAAACCTTCACACTTATGGTCATTCAATTTCAACAAGGCTGCCAAGACAACTCAATGAGGAAAGAATAGTATTTTTAACAAATAGTACTGAGACAACTGGATAGCCACATGCAACAGAATAAAGCTGAAGTCGTACCTCATACCATATGCAAAAATTAATGCAAAATGGATCAAAGACCCAATTATAGGAGTTACAACTATAAAACTGTTAGAAGAAAGCATAGGACTAAATCTGTGACCTTGGATGAGGTAATGATTTCTTAGATATGACACCAAAAGTATAAGGGACAAAAGAAAATAGAGAAAAATGAGACCTTATCAAAATTAAAAACTTTTGTGCTTCAAAGGACACCATCAAGAAAACTAAAAGACAACCTACAGAATGGGAGAAATTATTTATAAATCATATATCTGATAAGGGACTTGGATACAGGATATATAAAGAACACTTAGAACTCAACAAAAAGACAAATAACCCAATTTAAAAATATGCCAGGGATCTGAATAGACATTTCTCCAAAGAAGATATACAAATGGCCAATAAGCACAAGAAAAAGATGTGCAATGTCATTATCTATAAAGGAAATGAACAATGAAAATGAACAAATCAAATGAACAAATCAAAATCATACTGAGATACCACTATACATCTACTCAAGTACATAAAATTGCTAGAATAGACAATATCAAATGTTGATGAAAATATGGAGAAATTGGAATCTCAGAGGCTATTGGTGGGAATATAAAATGGTATAGCCACTTTGGAATACAGTTTGTCTCTTCCTCAAAAAAGTAAACATACAGTTACCATATAAGCCAGGAGTTCTACTCCTAAGTAATGAGAGAAATTAAAACAAGTGTCCAAACCAAAAGCTGTATATGAATGTTCATAGCAGCATTATCCATAATGGACAAAAAGTGAAAACAACCCAAATGTTAGTCAAATGATAAATGGATAAACAAAATATGGTATACATACAATGGAATATTATTCAGCCACCACAAGGAATGAAGTATTCAGACATGCTACAACATGGATTATCCTTGACAATATCATACTACATGAAAAAAGTCAGACACGTAAGGCCACAAATTACATGATTTCATTGATATGAAATGTCCAGAACAGTCACATTCATAGAGACAGAAAGTAGATTAGTGGTTTCCAAGAGTTGGGGGAAAGAGAGAATGTGGAGTGACTGCTAATGGGTTAAGTGTTTCTTTTCAAGGGTGATGAATGCATTCTAAAATTAGACAGTAGTGGTACTTGCACAACTTTGTGAGTATACTGACCACCACTGAACTATATAACTTAAAAGGGTGAATGTTATGATATGTGAATAAATTGCTATTAAAAAAATAAAAACTGTTTTGAAGGGGCTCCTGGCTGGCTCAGTAGGAAGAGCATAGTACTCTTGATCTCCACATTATGTGTTCGAGCCCCAGATAATACAGAGATTACTTAAATTAAAAAAAAATTTTTTAATAAAAACTTTTAAAAAATTATGTTTGGAGACAACTCAAAATGAACCACACTTTAATAGTATTTTTATAGATGTTTGCATCTTTGAACTGGAAAGAACCTTAGAATTTTACTTTTTTGTTTGAGAAAAGACAACCATTAAAATGTCTTACTTGGTCTAATGAAATGTATCATATGAATTGCCCTAACCTTCCTGTGAAGATCACATGAGATAATATAAGGCAAACTGCTTTGGAAAGAACTGGCCCTGTAAATATAGTCTATGATATTGCTGTCATTTTTTTTACAGTGTTAAAGGCCAACAAGAAAAGAAGTCTGTGCTTTTCTTTTTGGCCCCTTCAACTAGCTTCCCATGCAACTTTCACAGTTTCAAATCATCACTTCCTCTCCCTTTAAGAGGGAGTATTAGAATATTATAAAAGAAGATATAAAAGCATGTAGGAAAGGCTTCCTACCTGAAAGTCTTCACTGATAAACTTGATTCAAAGGTCCACTTAACTCCCTGCCTCCTGCATCTCCCAACCCCTCCCAAAGTCTAGGTGGTAAAAAAATCAATGTTTTGTTTTTCAGTGCTGTTAAAGGCTGTAGCTAAATAGCTAAAAGCAGATGAGACTGATATGGAGATGTATTTGCCTCCTGAACTATTGAATAAATATTAAAGCAGCAATCCAGGCATCTTTTCTTACCTGAGCCTTATTGGTACAATAGAAACCATGTAAGCATCAGGCTCTTTTACTGGGGGGTTTAAGAAGAATTTGGCAATATTAGAAAAATGGTTTAACATTGAAATTGAGAAGAGAATCTTTGGAAATAGGTCTATGTGTTCCCAAAAGGAAGGGAAGGAAAAAATGAGATCACAAAGTTAAACACTCCGTTCTTAGGGGAAAAAAGCCATAACCTAGCAGTTCATCACCTCTCTAGTCAAGTTTTCATAAGAACTGGGGAGATCACTAAGAAAAAAAGCTGGATTAATAAGTTTTCTGATATACTAGTCTAAAAGAAACTTTAAAACGATGGTAACTTTGCCTTATCCTACCCCCAAATCTCTGTTGGACTACTTATTTAACAAAAGTTGTTCAGAGCTGTTCTATTCTCTAATTCTTTCTCTCATGGCTCCACTCTAAGAAAGAAATACCAGAAAACTGTGTGCATAGAGTTGTAACCTTAACTCTCTAGCTGACTAGAGAGGAATAATGAAGCATTTTATGAGTCCAACATAATGTAGCTACCATATAGAAATGTTAGTAATAACCGCTATGGCTGAATACTGCCATGTTTGCAAAAAGACAATAGAGCATTTCCCAAAAGAGTAGATTCCTGAAATGATTCTTAAGGAATATGTAGGATTTAGCTAGACAAAGAGACAAATCTGAAGGAGGAGACTTGGAGACCTGAGGGAGGAGACTGGAAGAGAGGAAGCCAGAATCATAAGGCAGAAGCCAAACCACACAGAGCCTTTTTGGTTATGCAAGGTAGTTTGGACTTGATTTTACAAAAGTAGACCTTGCAAGGCCATTGAAAAGTTTACCATCAGAGTAGACAATATGCTAATTGCAAATTGTATAGTATCACCTTTTCTGTACATTTCAGCCAGATTTTTAAGCTATTTTAAAGTGAGATCGTTCTCACTAGAAACTTGAAAAATATGAGCATCTGAAAATTATGCTGTAAGCCATTGCTCTGTGGCTTATTACCCTCAGACCTGCTTGCTCTCTGTTTTATGGATCCTTAATTGTTTCTGTCTTTGTTGTTTTGTGTGATTGTTTATGTTTAACATTCTATAGTTATTTCTATTACTACATTTATAAACACCAATTTGGGAGCTAATCATCAGACACAAACTATCTTATTTATGCCATAACAGATTATTCATTATATACACCTATTGTTTTTCATCCAAATAAATTTTAGCCAGATACTACCTATGGCTTTAAAAATTGGACTTCTATAAACAGAAAGCCTGCCACTTAAGTAAACAAAAAACAGCAAAGTTTCTTTCTTAATACAAAGAGCCAGAAATTGATTACAATCTGGATATATGATGGGACTCTGACCAATTTTGGTTCCCAGGTCAAATGATGATATTTGCTCCCCATTTATTTAGAAGAAGGTAAATCATCAACTAATCTGGCTCAGCCCCTTAAGGTGTACTCTAAGATCGGTTTAATGACATTTAGATCATAGCAGGACCTGAGCGCTAGTTCAAGAGCTTCTGATTCTTTGGAAGTCTTGTTAATAGAATTACTCCAGAATCAACATTTTTGTCATGTAAATCATTTCTACTTTGTCATAAGAATGTTTTATTCTAAACCTCCAAATACAAAAACTACCTTAAAGGAAAAGAGAAAATATTCAGAAGCTCCTCTCATTTACAAGAGAAAGCAAAGTCTAACTACTTACTGTATTGCACCTGCATATTTTGGTTTTATTTTGATCACAAAACAAAGAAGTCATAGTTTCACTTCTTGAAAGCACCTCAATGATGAATTACCATTAAAGTCACAGAAACAATCCACTCCTGACATTCTCTTCAACATTCATTAGGTAATAAACTCATTCATTTGCACTTGTTACCCAAGAACTATTATTTTTATTTTATCTTATTCTTCTGACACTGAGCTATAAACAACTCACTGCAAATACAGGTAAGTTAGCAGTGTTTCCCTGCAATTTAGAAGTGAAATCTAAAAAAAGGAAAGACAATGACTTCGCTATTTTCAGTGAAAAATACTGTTTGGGCAAAGCCTTTTATTGTAAGCCCTTTTTGACTGAGCATCATTTTAGTCTCAATTAACACATAATTAGATTAAGCATCAGAAAGAAAGACTTCAACAAAATATCTACAGAGTCCTAAAAATGCAGAATTAAAAAAATCTTCAGCCTGATTCCTAGCCTTTTATATGACTCCTCACTAGTTATAGTTCAATGAAAATAAGGGTTGTTCATTATATCGCGTTGCTACGTAGCTTATTGGTGTATACATGTGTCTATCAGATAGAAAATGCTTTGTTTCTTTTTTACAGCATCTGGTCCACTGGGTAGATTTAAAAATAAAATTGGTCAATCAAATAGCACAGCTCAGAAGAAAAGCTTACTGTTTTGTGGTTATAGAGCGACAGGCCCAACTGTGAAAGCAATGACTGCTTGATTCTTTTGAAAGAGAACACTGAAGTGCCCACAAAGTGGATGACTCTGCAGTCTCTTAGCAGGGGCCACTGCTGTGAAAGAGGAGCTCTGCTTGCCTCTGCCGGGAAGGAGCAGTCCAGAGCAGCGGAAAAAAGAAGGAAGAGGTTCTTGTCAGAATCGCACGAAGACGGAACACTGATGTCCACAAATTAGTTCTCCTGCCCAACTACCTGCTGTTGTTGTTATTCCCCACTTCTAAACTGAATCAATACTAGTCGGGAGAGATTTCAGGAAGGAAGGTCTGGTGCAGTCCAACTGTGATTCTTTCCTAATACTCTTTTGGAACACTTCTATGAAGGATACAGTATTAAAATCTATTAACTTGTGTCTGATTTCATTTTCTTCTTAAGCCGGCTTCAGCACTTTATTTGAAATTATGTTAGGGACTTCTCATCTTTCTGCAATGTACATTGATTGCTTTTACAATCAGGAAAAATAAACTAATAAAAAAGAAATTACATTTGAGGCAGTGCGATTATCAAACTGTTCTTAGTTATTTAAACTGCTCATCATAGGAAATAAGGAAAGACATTCACCTTCCTTGCTATATTTCACATTCTTCACCAAAACTTCATTCTTCTCTTTAAAAATTTTCCACCAATTATTTTTTTCATTACGATTGCATGATCCCTTTTAAATATTTTCTCTGAGTAACTTAGACTGACCTTTTCCCCTGAGGCCTGGGCTTAATGAACATTTTCCTATCACAAACCTCTCAGACCTGTTAAAAGGGCCCTCAAATACACAGGTTCATACCTCGGAGATAGTGATGCTGCCCTTAGAGCTCCATATTCAGAAGAAAATTACTTCAAATACATCAATTCTCAATCTTTCAAGTATGTGAGAGGAAAACTGGCAATTACTATCTTAAAGCAAAATTAATGCTACACCAAATTTAGACATGTATTCCTGATTCCACCCTAAATCTGTAACAAGATGATATATAAATAAACAAACTAATGTATCCATGCTAAATATTTAAAATTTCAACTTAGGATATTAGCTAACGAGCTGTTTTTGGGACTAGGATATAAATACAGTTTGAAATAGGTAGCAGGCAAATAATAGTAGGGTTTTTTAATCCATTTAACTCAGACCCCAGGTGCCTGGTCCCTTACATGGGCTCCTACCCTTTGATTTTGGAGGTAAGTTGTGACCTCCAAACATCCTTGGACTGCCCTGGACTTTCTGCCATGAATGGACAAGAAAATAGGTTATGAGTAGTCAACTGTGCCCGCTGCCCCCCAACAGGTACCTTTCCTAACCCAGAGTGTTAACCTCCATATTAGTATCACAAAGAATCCCCTCAAAGCTGTTCTACGTAGTTGTGGCTCAAGATTGGCCCCAACCCAACATGACCAAGCAGCAGCTGCTTTCTTGCTCGAACATAAAGCTAGCAAATTGAGGCTTTAAAGAAGTATCTTGCTGCACTGGACCACTTTTTGACATTGAGGTATGTTTCTTCAAAATTTTGAAAGCCTCACTGAATAGTTAGTTTTCTAGCATTTTTCCAGGAGTGGGCCAGGTAAGAAATATCACATGATACTCTCTTTCTCACATATTTCAAAGGCTCCATCTGCTTCATTGTTTTTAATTAACCTATTCTGACTAAATTAAATTTATTTATTAATGAAAATTGCATTCATTACTTCCACTATTCAATTTAAACCAGTTGTCCAAGCTTAATGGGCAACTAATTTTCACCTCTGCCATAGTAAACAGGTAAAAGCCTGAGTTAGGTTTAAATACATCTTTATTTCTGTCTTTTGTGGATATTTTATAGCATTGAGCTAGAAAGTTCAACTGATTAGAGCAAGGTGCTAATGAGGCCAAGATTGTGGATTCAATCTCTGCATGAGCTAATTAACTTCACTTAGGGAAAACCACCATTCCACAGGTACAGGTTAAACTCCTAAACCCAACCAGTCATGTAAAAAAACATGCCAGTGAGCTCTAGGAAATATTAAGAGAGAGAATGTGGGTAGCTCAAGGCAAGTCACCACCACTGCTCACAAAAAAGAGGAAAATTGGTTGGGTCATTCATTCAGAAATAAATATCCTGTATCTTCAGTGTACAATGTAATGTGCTAGGTAAGAAGAAAACTAAGGTGAGTGGATCAGCTTACAATCTGGTATCCAGTCTCCAGAGACATCCTGCTCAACAAAGAAAGTCTAGAGGTAAGGTTGAGACATATAAAACAGAAACCACAATACAAGCAAGAATTAGTAAACATAGTAAGATGTATAATAAGTATCATAAAATTTGAAAAACTTCAGGGTCTTACAAAAGACAGCAAGTTCATGTTTAGCTAGTATGATCAAACGTGACTTTATGGAAAAACTAAAATCCGGTTTATAATTTACAGGAAAATTTGACAGAAAATTCTAGGAAAATCGAAACTAGATAATAGAGGGCCTTGAATACTGAACAGATAGTTATAACTTTCTCTTCTAGGAAACATGGAATTCTTAGAATATTTTCTTACAACACAGCAACAACCTGTTTAGAATTCTGAGGAACTAAACTGATAGTGGCATGTGACACATTAGAGAAAGGGCACCCAGATAAAAGCAACCAAAATGAGGCTTTCTTGAGAGCTTCTATTGAAGATCTTGGTAAGAATGGAAACAGATTCAGGAAATGCTAGGAAAATGGAAATAGCCAGGATTTGGCAGTGGATTAGATGGAAGAAACTATTGAAGGAAGGGAAAATGGTGATTTCCATAAAGAGAAATAAAGAATAGAAATGAAAGGGTTGGAATTAGCCAGTAGGAGTCAGGAAGGCAGATGATGATAGTGAATTTGTGTTTGTGTATACAGTTGACCCTTGAACCACACAGGAGTTAAGGACACCACACAGTCAAAAATACACATATAACTCTAGACTCCCCCAAAACTTAACTGCTAATACCCTACCCTATTGCTCAGAGATCAACTGTACTGAATTTGAGATACTAGCAAAACAATTATCTGGATTCATACAGCAGGCTGTTAAGTTGTAAAAAGGAATAAGTCAATAATATCAAATTCTGTGGAAAAATAAAGGAGAATGGAGAGAAAAATTTGTTTGATTTGATAAACAAATATCAAAAACCAAAATATTAACTGGCAATTCACTGAATATATTTCCATCCTGGGCACATGGTGGGTTTGTACTTTCCCAACTGATTTCTTTAGTTAGACAGGCCATGTGAATAGATCTGTCCAATGAATTTGAACAAAAGTGACATGTCACATTTCCAGGCCAGAAAATGTAATTTGCTAGTGCAAAAGCTTGTAGAATTCTCTTTTCTTTTGCCAAGGCAACACGCAATGTTCAAGGTATGAGCTGCTTCATCAGCCTGCTTCTCTTATGGACCAGCCCACCCACAATATTCCAATGATCACCTGTGTAGAATGAGTGAGAAGCAAAACTTTAAGGCTGAGATTTTCGCTAAGATCGAGCCCATCCTGATAGAGCAGGATTTTGGGTAACCATCAAGAAAGCAGCTTCACCAATAGCAGTGAAGAAAAAGTTTTTCTTTCAAGGTGCTGAGAAGTGATAAGAAAGGGGGAAAAATGAGGTATTCAGCAAGATCACTGCATTGGTAAATCTAGTCATGAAAGAGACAGAAAGAATTCAGCAACTTTGAAGGTAAGAGAAGAGAGAAATAGATTGTGAGAGCTTTTGTTGTTGTTTTAGTATGGGGAATCAGTCCCAAGACAGAAAGAATATGGGAGGGAAAAAGATTAATAGAATTGGATTTCAAAAGAGTTGGAAGAGGGTCAAGGTAGAAAGAGTCACATTCCTTCCTCTGAGGCAGGAATAATGAGAAGAAAGATTAGCCTTAAGAAAATATTAAAATGGAAAGGGAAGAGACTGAAAGAACTCACGTCAAATGGTTTCAACCAGTCAATAGTGTTATCTTCCCACACAAAGCCTATCATGTTTTAACACTATCAAGGATATTATCACTGCTCATGAAATGCTAAATAAAAGCAAAGTCTTTCATGAAATTCATGCTCTTTTTACCATGTTGTAAATAAGTAGAATGTTCTGAATACAGTGCTGAGCAAGGTGTGGGAGCCAGGAATCTAGGGTACGCATTGTAATCTCTTTAGTAAATGTACACTCTGCTTCCAGGAATAAAGTTAATATGTATTTAAAATTAGTGGACAACAGAAAACTGTATATAACCTAGTGTTAAGGTGTAAAGTATAGAGGAGAGGATGATTATTACGGTCTAGAAAAATCAGTAAAAACCTCTTTTAAGCAGTGGAACTTGAAGATATGCAGAGTTTGAATAAAGGCATGGAAAATAGAGGAATCCTAGTGATTAGAATGGCCCTGGTGAAGCTGCCAGTCCAGGACGAGCATAGCATGCTCTTGGGATGGGAAGATTGACCTTTTTAGGGTAGAGTATATGTGCATGTGTTCAGTCAGAATTCTTAAATGTGTACATTAGAAAACTCTGGCTAATAGAAGGATGCAGATAGCTCACAAAATCTCCAGAAGAAACAGAGGCAGTTGTAGAGGCTAAGCAGCCAAGGTCAATGACCAAAACTGTAATACAAGACTTAGCTAGGCAAAATTGTGATGCAAGACTAGTCTAGAAGATTCTTCTGCAGTCATTGATGGATACAGACACCTCAGTTTGCATTGTTGACCCCAGATACTGTCACTGATGCTTCTGGGAACTGGGTAGATGTCGACACTGGTGCCACACATCACTGAGCATTCTTATGAGGGCACTGTCACTCTGTGTCTCTACCTTATGACCCAAAATCTGGGAGAAGTATATCCAAAGGAGAGAGTCTAGGTCATGTGCTATAACATACGATGGCACTGCAAAGAAGCCAGGAAAAGTGATTATGTGGCATCTGCAGGTTCTACAGCACAGAGACAGCTCTGCTTCATAAGACTTCCCCATAGATAAGAAGAGAGTTCTACTGTTGGGTAGCCTAAAGGCTACTATGGTGTCTATGACAAATAGAAATATGATTAGGATAGCTAATGGAAAACAGAAGAAATTATTATAGTGGACCCTGAAATCCAGACTAAGAATTTAGCTTCCTATTGATGGAAAATTGGAACTATTAAAGAATTCAGAACAGAATAGAGGTATGTATCAGAAAGAGACTAGGTGGTTTATAAATGTTTGTTGACTGAATGAACAATTACAGCAGTGAATAAGACTAGACGGATTGGAAATCCATCTGTACCAGTACTCTGGGCACAAGAGAATGGCACCCTCTAACTAGAGAAGTAGAAATAGAAGTGAGAAGAAAAGAGCTCATATGAAAAATATTTTGAAGAAAAGATCCAGAGGTCCTGGCGACTGCTTGAGTACAACTAATAAAAGAGTAAACTCCCTCCTAATCACCTAGTAAAATCCTAAGTGATTCCAAAATTTTCGGCATAAGTTGTTGAGGACATTTAGATTCGAGAGCTGATTTAGGTGAATTTTCATTTTGAAGACTTTAAACTTTTTTGTGTCGTTTTCAATCTGCTGTTAAAACTGTCCAGTGAATTTTTCATTGAAAAATTAGTTTTAAGTTCTAGAATTTCTATTTCGTTCTTTTATATAGTTTAAAATTCTCTTCTGAGAGATCCTATCATGTTTTCCTTTCATTCTTTGAACATATCCATAATAGCTGACTTATAGTCTTTGTTGGCTAAATTTAACACATGGATCATCTTGGGGTTGGCTTTTATTAAACTTTTTTCTTGATTATAGGCCACATTTTCCTAGTTTTTTAAAAAGTTTTTGATAACGTTTTTCTACACTACATACTGTGGATGAATCATTATAAAGATTCTGAATTCTGTTATCTTTCTTTGAAGAGTTAACTTGTTTTTGTAGACAGCTGAATTACTTGATGACTACTTTGAGCCTTGTATGAAAATCTTATTTCCTTGGTTTTATGCTTGTTAGGAAGGATCCATGGAAAGAACAGGATGCTTTCCAAGCATTCCTTACTTGGCAGAATTCAACTTCCAAACTCTGTCTCTGCTGTGGATCTTGTCAAGGTGTGATGTTTGGCCTTGTTATACCAGGTGTACCGTGGGCTTTACTCTAGGAATTGGTCCTTAAGAGACCTTTCAGGTGTCTTAGTTGGATTTTGTCAAATATTAGTGACATGTTAACTAGATTCTTCCATTATGGCTAAGCTGGAATTCCAACGTTCCCAACATTGTTCAAGCTATAGTTTCTCTATCCCGCTCTCAACCTGATAGCTACAAGCCTCAACTCTGTGGGTAAGCCTTGAGTAGTGTCACAGGGCAGATATGTGGCCAAGGCAAGGCTGGTGGGAAACCCCCATACAGACTTCTGAGATTCCCCCTCTGCACAGCCTTTTCCTCTCCAGTACCCACATATTCCAATTGCTTCTGCTATCTTGAATTCTAATCACTGTCTCTTCAGCAAAGCATAAGCACTGTGAATTCCAGTGTCCCGTGCTATGATTCACAAATGTTTCTCAGGCAAACATCCAGGTAAATCATGGGGTTCATCTTATGAGTGTCCCCTTTTTCAGGGATCAGAATCTTGCATTGCCTATTATCTAAAACCTAAAGAACATTGCCTCATATATCTTGTCTGGTTTCATGGTTGTTTATGGCATGAGACTAGCCTTGCACCAATAACTCCATCACAATCAGAAGCAGAAGACTGAGGACATTATCCATAAGAGGATGCTGAAAAAACAAGGTGAAAATTCAATAGACTTCTGGCATCTGCTTTGTCTCAGCCTCTTATTATGAGGCCAACTATCCATATTCATTCTTCAGGAAGTCCATAAGTACTAGTTTCAGCTGAGACCCTCTCTCTGGCATTTGTCCAGTCTGCTTACCAGTTTGACATTTTATCTCTCCTCAATCCTTCAAATTCATTCCTGCGGGGGGTGGAGGGATTTGATGGGGAGTGTTCTCTCCCTAGCTGTGAAGCTTTGCCAGCTTTAAAACTAGGCTCTGTTTTCTTAACTGAATTTTAAAGAGGAACTTCTTCCCTTCTCTTTACTTCTCACTGGCTTCTCCACATAGAAAGAAAAGGGACCTGACTAGTAGCTCAGACTAGAAGAAGAGTTGTTCTAAGTAGGTGGCTGGTCCTCCTCTCTGCTTCTTGTTCTCTTATAATCAGCCTGTTCTCAGGCTTCAGGTCTCTCCTCCATCGAGTAAAGGGGTTGCCATGCAGGTGTCCAGTTGCTCTGCCTGCCCTAGGCCAAGCCAGTCTGATTCACTGGGAGAAAGAGCAGGAAGCTACTTTGGCCTTGGGCACAGGGTACCTTTCAATTTCATATTTACTTATTAAACTGAACCCAGATTAGAAGAATGTGAATTATTGACCCCTCAAACTTCAGTAGTGCCCTAGCTTAAGCCCTGTTCCTCATTTTGATGACTCACTTAGACCCTTTCTTTTAACCTGGAAGCTCAGATCTTGATTTGTGCATACTTCCCAGTTTCATCAAACCCAACTCTGTATAAGAATCTTTCTACCAGCTCTAGCCTTCTGGGACATACAACAACCCTGATTCCTCTTCCCTATTTCTTGCTAAAAATATGAGATTGGAATCACAAAGAAAAAGTTCATTTTCATTTCTAAAATAAGCTTTATTTGGTGCTTGTATTTGTTTGTTGATTAAAGTACAATATAAATCATACCAAGAACAGGAATCAATCCCCATATGGACTAATTAATTTAACTTTGCTCCATCTCACCTTGGCTAACATCCTAATTTCCCTAGCTCTCTAACTAAGTGGAACATAAAGAGAGAACAAAACGATGACTGGAACTCTAGAAACTTTAGTGGGAAAATAGTCTAGGACTTGTGCTGAACTATTCATCTGTGGCAATCATTTTTGTGTACTGAGGACAGCATTATCATTACATATATTATCATTAGAAGATTCTTCAAAACCAAAAAATGTCCTTCACTGATGTTAGGCACATGGATAAAAAGGTTAAATGTTGGAAGAAAGCATAGTATAAACTTTTTATCCTCAGAGCAGTCAGGTCAATAATTATGAATTATTTATTATTATTAGCATCATAAAAAAATTTACTCAGTAAATATTACATGGAATGCATTATGCCAGGTACCACAATGCAGAATAGACAATGAACACCCTCAAGGAATATACAAAATAGTTGAGAAAACAAGATACATTCATATAAAAATATTGCCAACAACACAAAACAGTACACAAACAGTGTCCAAATAAATAAATGGTATAAGCAATGTGGCAGGAAAAGACAACTGTGTCCGGGGGGTGGGCCAGTTGAAATCTCACATTGGATATTGGGATCTGAGTTGGACTTTACAGTTGAATAGGATTATTAGATTGGATCATATGAAATTGTCATTTTGATGGGTCAAAAATGTTGAATATCAGCAATTTCATATGGTTCCACCTAATAGCTTGATAAGTCTAATTTGTATGTGAAGGGAAAAATATAGAGGTGATCTTTGAGTCAAGAGTCACACATCTGTTGTCTCATTGAACCTTCCTAAGAATCCTGTGAGATACATATTTCCTCATTTTTTACATGCAGAAACTAATGGTCAAAAAAGAATCTTGCCAGGTCACACTGTAGTAGAGAGAGCAATTGGGACAAAAACCCAACTATCGGATGCCCTTATCGAATGTTTCCTGCCTCAGTGTACCATATTGGAAGAGAAAGCCAATCCTCGCCTCCCTGTAAAAATAATTAAGTGATTGATATTTTAAGATATCTGTCATCTATATGCAAATGTCTCCTAGCTTAGGATCCTCAAAATTCTGTAGATTGTATATTGTGTATTCATGGGGAATGACACTTTTCATATCTATTCAGTACTTTGGACTATTCCTCAGAGGGAAAAAAGATTAAGATGAATACTATAGCTTTCTGACATGTTAAAAGTTCAAGAGTGAGACTATTTTTGCTTTAAAATTTTTCTTCAAGCATTCTCAGATTGTTTCCAGCTAGATTTTCTCTTCATGTGATGTCTGCCTAGAAAAATAGTCCTGGCCTCTTCAATTCTATGCTCTTGATTGCAGCACTGAAGACTCAGGACGAGAATTTTTAAAACACCAAAACTAGTTCACTGAAATCAAGACTCCCTATGCACAAGGTTCATATGTATTCCTATGTTTTAAATTAGTTTATATTTTTCCTAGAGCTATGTTCAGTGTCTTCTAAGTAATTATGACAAATTAGATCCTTCTCATCAAGTTATATTTGCAATTCAACTTGAAGACACAGAAGAGCAGCTAAACGTTTAGAACTTTTTTTCCTTTTTTAATTAAGTTCCTTTTACATTAGTCTTATAATTGTTTCCAGAAATATAAGGTATTGGGGAAAAAACTCATTTACACCAAGGTCTATTTCTTAATAAGTACTAAGACCTTGAAAACGTACTCTCTAAAATATAAGAGTGGAAAATGCGCAGTGTAGTTAACTGAATTTGAATTAAGAAACTAGAAATCAAAACTACCTTTTTATCCCTCTTATAAAATAATATAATATTACTTTCCCCTAAAGGCATAACACATACCTTTGAGATCTCAGAGCAATTTAGATAAGGTACATACAGGATAAAGCCACCATTGCCTCATTTAAAAAAAAAAAAATGTTCCTCATATATTGATCACTACTTGACTTTATAGAGATTATTTAACCTTTCTATCCACAGAAAAAAATTCTGACACCAACTGTCTTCCGACAGACAAATTATTGTTTCACTGCATCTGAGAACCTTTTGAATAATAATGGTTTCATAGCATCTATAAACATTTTAATTGATCATCTTGCTCACCATTGGTGAGCCTTGCAATGTAAATATACAACTTTTAAATATTTTCATTCAAGCAAGGTATTTGTTCTTGCAATGGTCCTTTTGAAATATGCACTCACTGCTTCTATGCTCTTTCTATTCATCATTCCTTAATGCAACACCATTTTTCCATCCCATTCTTCCAACACCAATAGCCTCCTTATCATCAAGTCTAATGGAACTTACTCAGCATTCATCCTCTTTTACTTCTCAGCCACATTCCACACAGTTGATCCGTTCCCTCTTCCTTGTTATTCTTGTCTGTTTCTTTTCTTCATCCCCTAACCTGCTAAACATGTTTCAATGGTCAAGCCCCTTCTCTGATCTCTCTCTGTAATACCACCCACGACCCTATCAGACCTTCAGTTTTCACCCATATCCAGTGACACCAACTCTATGCCTCTAGCTCCCAACACTCTTCCATCTCCAGACCCAAACATTCAGATGTATACCCTGTATCTCTACCAGTCTGTCCCTTCACTCCTTCAACTGAACATTTCCCTAATGGAGATCCTCTTATTCTTCCCCCAGCGACCAACTCCACATGACCTAGATCTATTAACAATACCACTAACTTTCAGATCAACCTGAAAAATTTCAGAGTTTTTTAATTCTTCCTTTTCCCTGATCCATACTTCAAATCAGTCAAGGTCGCAACATCTTTCAAATCTCTACCTTCTTTTTCAACACTGTTCCCAAGCATATCACGGTAGTTAACAAGAATTATCTTCTCATTTTATTTTAGTTATTTGTGTAAAGTCACTTTGTTTATTTTTTTAAAGTAGGCTCCGCCCCCAATGTGGAGCTTGAACTCACAACCCCGAAATCAAGAGTCAAATGCTCTACCGTCTTAGCCAGCCAGGCACCCCCAAAGTCCTTTTCTTTTTCTAAATTGTATGTTCCAAGAAAACAAGGGACTGTGTTTTATTCATGCAGTGTAATCTTTTAGTGGTGCCATTAAATGCTAGAGGGCAGGAAGTGATAGGTTCTAGAATTTCTGTAAAGAAAGATTTAGAAATCTGGCTGTGGGGTCAAGGAGGACATGAGAGACTTTTGGAAGTAGCATTTGCATGGTTAGCACACTGTTTTCACTTAGGTTGCTTGAGTGGCTTTGGGATTCTGATGGAGATTGTGAGGGCTCTAAAGACCCTAAGATCTCTTAGCATCACCTCAGCTTATAAGCACAGTGCCCCCAAAATAAATGTTATTGAGAGAAGGGCAGACATAAACCCAGTTTCTAGAGATGGTGGAAAGAGCCCTTACATTTCCCTGGAGTCACAGCCAGTCCCTGTTGAGTCCAGCTCAGAGGAATGTCAAGAAGTCTCTTTCCTGTCTTCTTCTCCCTTTCTCTCTTCCTCCCATGATTCCTCATCCACTCACCTCTCCTCTCTAATTCCACTTGTACAACCCTCAGCCTGTGTTTTGTGTGCAGAAAGAAGGAACAAAGGAGGACTGCCTCACTCTGACCAGAAGCAGATGAAGCATTTTTATCTGACTGCAGAATTCTGATGCATGGTTCTAAAGAATTTCAGTCTCTGCCCATTTTTCTTATTTTCTATTATTCTAGGTTGGAATAAGAGGGTAAGCACTTTATGTATGAAAGGGTGAGGATTTTAAAAACCCATCCTGCTGGGGCACCTGGGTGGCTCAGTGTGTTAAGCATCTGACTTTGGATCAGGTCAGGATGTCATGGTTCATGGGTTAGAGCCCCATGTTTGGCTCTGGGCAGACAGCTCAGAGCCTGGAGCCTGCTTCAGACTCTGCCTCCCTCTCTTTCTCTCTCTGCCCCTCTCCCAGTTTTGCTCCCCCCCTTAAAAATAAGTAAATAAATAAACATCAAAAAAAAAAATTCTGCAATTCACAATCACACAAAACTCAACACAGTGACCAGCACAAATATTTGGTAAGCAAATAATAATAATAATAATAATAATAATAACTGTGTCTTCTGTAAAGATTCATAGATGAAATGGCAGGAGTCTTAAAACCAAATATACTAAATTCTGATTAATGTGTAATGCTTTATAAAACACAATAAAATTTTTTAATCTTTTTTTTATTTTCCTTGAATTAATAGTGCCTCCTAATGAATTGAGGCTGTTAATGAATTTGGCTCAGCTCTAGTAAAATCAATGAAGCAGTTCTATCAAATCAGCATTCAGACTGTATCTCCATTGATTTCAGCATAATACTTAATATGTGAACTACCAAAACACAGTTATTTATAATCCAATGCTCAAAGATTCTCCACTTGAAAAAATTAAGAGAAATGTTGATGTTATAGAGATACCCCAAAATATAGAGGTATCTAAATGTCATCAAATAGGATGTGAAGGCTTATATTTTGCCAGACATTTTGGTAAACCATGTTCTGTATTTCCATTAAATACTTAGAATAAATGTTACATAGCTGACATTGGTTGGCATAGCTTGGTTGGCAACACTACCCCTACCCCACCCTGCTTCAGTATCCATTTGTAGGAGCCAGATGGAAAACAAGGACAGAAAAGAACAGTTTGATATGTGGATTCATGGGTCCAGAGAAGAACAAATGCAGAGGACAGTTTCTAGTGCATTTTACAGCTTGAGCTAAGGACTCAGTCTGAAGTATCAGGGAAAAGGGCTACAGAGAAAGCCTGAAGCAGCTTTTTTGCCAAGAAATTTCATGAGATTGGTGCCAGACAGAGGTAGGGCAAAGGCATTTCATGGTTTCTGCAAATAAGGCAGCATGGCTCCGATGTGCTGGAAAAAATGGAGAGGAACCCAGTAGTATTTGACAGTTTGGAGATTTTGCAGCTTTGGGAACACTGTAGCAAAGTATGCTGACTAGAGAAGCAGCATTCCCACAGAGGCTGCTCAAAAGCAGCTTGCGACCAGCAGTTCTCAGCAAGGACCTTTACATGGAATAGCATGAGAGCATGTTATGAACACATGTGAACCACAGGAATGACTAGGGAGTTTTAGGGATTGTGCAGGTGGGAAATCAACTAGCTAACAAAATAAATTTGTAAGCTAACATGGCCTTTAAAGTTTGGGAATATTTGGTATGTAGTCATAAGTGGGTAAATCATTGTCCTTTTTAATCAGAGTTAACCATTTGTGTGTATGTGTGTGTGTGTGTGTGTGTATGATTTCATCTAAGAGTCTAAAATTTTTAGATATTTGGACACCAAAATATCACCCTTAACTTGATCCAGCTCTCCTCCTTTGATTATTTATCCTATCTAAATAGAAAAAAGAAGTATGTATTTATTGAGAGTTTTCTTGTTGAGAAACTACATTAAACTGTACGGAAAATTTTTAAAAAGAAGGAAAGAAAGAAGTAGCTTCCATAAATGAACTCAAAATTTATTTGGGAATATGAAATCACACATAAAGTATAATAAAGAATTATTTAATTATGAATTCCCAATTAAGAGGCCATCTTAGGGGCGCCTGGGTGGCTCAGTCGGTTGAGCATCCGACTTCAGCTCAGGTCATGATCTCATGATTCGTGGGTTCGGGTCCCGCCTCAGGCTCTGTGCTGACAGCTTGCTCAGAGCCTGGAGCCTGCTTCGGATTCTGTGTCTCCTTCTCTCTCTGCCCCTCCCCCATTCATGCTCTGTCTCTCTCTCTCTCAATAATAAATAAATGTTAAAACAAAAATTTTTTAAAGAGGCCATCTTAGCTTATATATTTCTTTTGTTAGCTAGTTGATTCTAGAAGAATACATAATGACAATGGTTTCCTCTGCAAAGGAAGACTGTAAGATAGGAGAGGGTAGGACATCTTCTTTGCATTATTTGCCATTTGTACAATTTGAAATTTTTGCCAGTTGAAAATTTTTGCCATGTGTTTGTATCACCTTTTCAAAAACAAAATAAATGAGTTGTCTTTTTCTAAAGAGAGACCAGAATAGAGAATTATAACCCAGTTATAATCAGAACAAAAGCAGACATCTTTGGAGTCAGACAAGCCTGGCATTGCTAACTGACCTAAGGCAATAAAAATTTTCAAAATTCTCTGGGTTTTTCTGGTAGATATCTGTAATATCTGGCAATTAACAGTTGATGAGAATTCTATCTGCAGTCCTATTAATAGGTAGGATGTTATAATGAAAGCAAATCTCAGACCAAATATTGTGACACATACAAATTTTTATTAGTAGGCAGTCACTTAAAATGCCATACTATCTGAGCTTCTTAAAGTCCTTTATGGACTCAAAACATGTATCTTGATGCCATGGTAGATGTGAAAATATTTTAGCAACAGAATCAGCTAATCTACTTGGATCAGACAACAGAATCTTCCATTAAGTGATAGAATGCTGAACCAATCCTTGGCCTGAGTGCTTTTTCAAAGACTTTTAGGCTGATAGGCTCTGAAATTCTTATCAATATATAACATTATGATGTAATATAGTTATGCAACACTTATACATGTATTGCATATCATTTCTAGTCAATAAACATAACACTTATTTCACTGACAAAAAATTATTCCTAGCAGAAATGATATAATGATAAAGAATGTACGCTTTGGAGTCAGATTATCTGGGTTCAAATCTGGTTGTGCCAATTACTACTAGGCACATAACCTCGAGCAAGTTGTTCAAACTCTCTGCCTCTTTTTCCTCATCAGTCAAATAGAGATGCTAACTATGCCTACCTTGTTGCATCATTATGGGAATTAAATGAGTTGATGCTTACAAAGTGCTAAGATCAGTGACTGACAAATAAATGCTATATGAGTACATATTAAATATATTGTTGGCACCCTTCATGCTAATTAAGGAACTCTTTAAAGAAGATTCTGATAGTGTTATCAGTCTTGCTTACAGCCTTAAAAGATATAGATAGTGACTCCCTCTAGAACAAAGGGCAGGTACGATTGCCACTCATGAAAAAAATCTTGGCTTCCTTAAACTTAGCGTTTGTTTTGGTAATATAACCCACTGCATGTGCAAGTATCATTTGGCCTTCATCATATTACCCTATGGGAACTAGAGTTTGGGGAAGAAGAAATGCTAATACTATAATTACTGCTATTGCTGTGAGTAATAAACTATCTTTCATCTCTGACCCAAGAGTCGTGCGTCTTTTGCCAGTATCCATGAAACTGGAACAGGCAAATTCATTAACTGCCAAGTAGAGTAAAATCTCAGATCTTCCCAGTTCTTGACAATATTAAGAAGGTATTCTAAGCAAACTTATAGCAATAAATTAGAAAACCTAGATAAAATCAACAAATTTCTTTAAAGACACAATTTACTAGATCTCTTTATGACATTGAGAAAGGTAAATTTTTCTGAGACAAGACACAAAAGAACACTACCTATGAGAGGAAAATAAATAAATAAATTAGACTTCAACAAAATTGAAATATTTCACTCTTTTTTAATGGGCCAAATATTTAAACAGAAACTTCTCAAAAGATATAGAAATGGTCCAAAAGCACATGAAACAATTCCCCACATCATTAGTCATCAGGGAAATGAAAAATAAAACTATAATGAGATATATCACTACATACTCACTACATGACAGCTAAAATTAAAAAGACTGTCAATATCAACTGTTGACAAGGATAGGAAACAACCAGAACTTTGTTATACTATTAGTGGGAATGTGAAACGGTATAACCACCTTGAAAAATAGCCAGTTTTTTTTTAAGTTTTTATTTCTTTATTTTGAGAGAAAGAGAGAGCATGCAAGCATGAATCAGGGATGGGCAGAGAGAGAGGGAGAGAGAGAAGCCCAAGCAGGCTCTGTGCTATCAGCAGGGCTCTATCCCATGAACTGAGAGATCATGACCTAAGCCAAAATCAACAATTGGACACTTACCCTGCTGAGCCACCCAGATGCCCCTAGTTGGGTAGTTTCTTATCAGTTAAATGTATACTTACTATAAGACCCAGAATTTCTTACTCTTAGATGTTTTCTCATGAAAAAAAATGAACATAAACACAAAAACCTCTACAAAAATTTTCATACCATCTGTGTTCAAAATAGTGAAAAAAATGGAAACCAAAGACTATCAACAGGTGAATGGTAAAGAAATAATGGTATATCCATACAATGGAATATTACTCAGCATTGAAAGGAAAGAACCACTAATACACATACACAACATGAATGAATCTTAAAACCATAGAGTTGAGTGAAAACCAAAGTAAATATACTCTATTAGGTTCCATGTATATGAAGTTCTAGAATAAGCAAAACTAATCTATAGTGACAGAAATCAGATCATTGAGCCTGGGGATAGAGAACTGACTGCAAAGCATTATGAGAAAGGCTTTAGGGGTTATGGAAATATTCTCTATCTTGTTCAGTGTGATGATTATAGGGAATATAAACACTCATGCACATACTTCAAAGCTCATCAAATTGTACTGTTAAAATTGGTGCATTTGTTTTATGTAAATTATACTTAGAGTGATTTTTAAAATCATGATGATTCTCAATAGTTATAAAAAATTCAATGGGTTTTAATCTCACTGAAACTGTATCTAAAAAATATGAATAATACTCTCTATCACAGAGGCAAGAGAATTCTGATAAATAATTCATATAGACTAGCACAATGACTTGATCAAAATAAGAATAATTATAATGTAAACTAAATAACTGCTGATAGTATAGGTGGTGCTATCCATTAAGTTTTCCTGGGGAGGTGATTTCTGAGATAATCAGGAAAGAAAGACATGAATTACTGGGGTGAACATTCCATGTAGAAAATGTCAGACAAAAGCACCAAGGTAAAATTACAAACATGAGTATAGTAATGGGCAACCATCAGGTGAATTCAGCTGCATTAGACAGATGACAGCTAATCATAATTAAAACTGAGAAAGAAGTTATAGAGGAAGAGAGGCTATGCAGTAATAAGTCCAGAGATCCAAAAGCTAGAGTAGGAAATAATAGGGCATGTTAAACAAGTAAAGAAATTATATTGGTGTTCAGAGAAGGCTATCCTGAAAACAACATGTGATGTAAATAGAAGCAGGACATGACTTGAGGCAAAGAAATGAATTTGAAACTTATCACTCTGCTATGCAAGACACAAGGAGGCTTAGACTAGAAAAGAAAGAAAAATAAGCAAGCAATATTGTGGGGGAATATTTTCAGAAATTGGCTCTAATTAGAAGCAAAAGAGAAACAGGAGTTGCCAACGACTTCAAAGTCCTGAATTGGAAAAATAGGTTGCTCACACACAACTACACAGTATGTAGAGGAGGAGAACAGAAAGGAAAACTCATTAAGAGTGAATTAGTATTATAAAAGGAAAATAGGAGAGATGTTAGCCATTATGTTAATCATTAGTGCTGGTATTAGTTTACTATGGCTATTGTAACAAAGTATCAAAAACTGAGAGACGTAGAAAAACAGAACTATACTAACAGTTCTGGAGGCTACAAGTAGATCAAGGAATCTGCAGAACTGGTTTCATCCCAGGGCTGTGAAGGACAATCTGTTCCCTGTACTTTCTTTCAGCTTCTGGTGGCTTGTCAGAAATATGATGTTCCTTGGCTCCTGTAGGTTCACCTTGATCTCTACTTTCATCTTCATATAGTTTTCTCCCTGTGTGTGTCTGCATTCAAATTTCCCCTTTTTATAAGAAAACCAATCACATAGATTAGGGATACACTTTATTCCCAATGTGACATCATCTTAACTAATTATCTGCATTGACCCTATTTCCAAATTAGGTCACATTCTGAGATATTAGGGATTAAAGTTTCAACATGAGAATTTGGGGGGTACAAAATTCAACCCATAACAGTGCTGTTCACCAAATACGTCTACCTATCCCCCTTTTGAGCATAAAGAGGGTTGTACTTTCTCACTCTGTCTGAAATTATGTGCGGCCACATGACTTACTTTGGCCAATAAAATGTGAAAGAAAGTGACATATGCCATTTCCATCTGAAGCTTTAAAGGCCAATGCATGATTCACCACATTCTCTCCCCTTTGCTCAGGTAATTGTGAAGGTACCTGTCAAGATCAATCTTTCATCAGCTCGTGTCACTAAGGAACTATAATGAGCAGAGCCTCCTTTCTGTCTTGCACTGGGAATGCAGCAAAAGCAAGAAATAAGCTTGTGTTGCATTGAGTTAATTATTCGGGGTTGTTACTCCTGCTAGACACCTGGCCTATCCTGACTAATATAGAGATGACTGTGCTTTTACTCAGAAGAGTAGTCATTCGGGAAATGACTATCTATGAGTAGCCATCGCTTCACATTTTTAGAAACAAAGACTAAAAGCAGATGAGACCAAAAGATCTTTATCCTAACTATTCTTCATTAAATAGCAGTGTAATAGACTGTTTCTTTAGTGGCCCACAGTGAACCATGGCTCCTTGCAATCCCCTCTGACCTTGACTTTGAGATTGGCTATTTGACTAGCTTTGGCCAAGAGTACGCTCATAGGCATGATGAACGTTGAGGCTTGCATATGGAGTTATCCTCTTGGAATACTTGCTCTTAGGACACTCCCTCTCAGAATGCAGTGACCGTGTCCTGAGAAGCCTAACCTAGCCCCACAGAGAGGCCACATGGAGGACCATCAAGACCTTGGCCACAGCTCCAACTGAGTTCCTAGCAACTATCAACTTGCCACCGTAGGAGTAAGCTTTCTTGGACCTGGATCCTTCAGCCACAGTTAAGCCACCAGAACTGATGCCATGTGAAGCAGAAAAATAATCCCATCAAACCCTGCTCCAAATGCAGAATTATAAGCCAATAAATGACTGTTGCTGTTTTAAGACATTAAGGGCTTGGGTTGTATTTTTAATGCAGCAACAGATAACCAAAGCAACTGATAAATGTTTTTATACAATAATTAGTTGAAAATTTTTAAATTAACTTATTTTGTGTATCAATAATTCCTTGTTCTTCACCAAAAGGATACCTTAGCATTATAAAGCCATTTATGAAGCTCTAAAACAGGACACATTTGGGATAAAACTCTGGCTCTGTGGTTTACTAGCTGGGCAACAATGGACAAAAGACTGAACCTGTGGATCTCCGTCTCTTTATCCATATAATAAGCACAGAAGAACTGCCTCCCGAGCTTATTGTAAAGATGAGAGACAATGATTACATATAAAGTACCTGAAACAAAGTCTACACTCAGTAAATAGTAAAAGTAATAGCTATTATCATTTTGTTATCATTTTTTATCATTCATGAAATGTCTCTGGAGCATCAGCTATATGACAAGCTGGGTAGTGAGAGAACAAAGATATGTGGATAGTTGCACTATACTTTCAGGGATCTTATAGTCTGTTAATTGTACTGAGTGCATCAGAGGATGGGGCACCTCGGTGGCTCAGTCAGTTAAGCGTCTGACTTCAGCTCAGGTCATGATCTCGCAGTTCGGGAGTTCAAACCCTGCATTGGGCTCTGTGCTGACAGCTCAGAGCCTGGAGCCTGCTTCAGATTCTGTGTCTCCCTCTCTCTCTACCCCTCCCCTGCTCATACTCTGTTTCTCTCTCAAAAATAGACAATAAAAAAGAATTTTTCTAAGTGCATCAGAGGAAAGCTACAGGTTTTATGAGAATACCCAACAAGGAAATCTAACTGTGATGTGTGGTCTGGGATGGTTTCTCTGATAAATATTTAAACTGAGTCCTAAGGGATAAGGTGGTATAAACCAGGTGAAGAATTCTGGAGAGATCGGTGTGGACAGGAACAACAGTATGGACCTCTGAAGCAGGAAAGGACTTGAACATTCTACAGGCTGGAAGAAGGTTGCTGTGTCTCAGGCCTGGTCAGCAAACTAGAAGGTCATATAACAGAAACTAGGAGATAGGCTTAACATGTTTTTCTTAATAGCTAGTAGCCTAGAATCCATATCCTGAGAGGCTAGGGCTATGGCCCTCTGTCACCAATTGTCAACAGTGTGCAAATACTACCCAGGAAGTTAAGGTTACTGACCCATAATGCAATAATTTCCAAAAGTTGTTTCACAGTTGGTGCCATGCTGTGAATAATAAATGTTAGTGCCTGGAAGTAAGGTAACAAAAACAAGGACAATACGGAGATTTCTTAATAAAGACAGATTCATTTAATTTTGAATTTTATGAGTATGCCCTTCCTAGTTTTTTCATGAAATAATAGGGATGGTGGTTTTATTTTCCATGCCTTTACCTGGAAAAATAAAAAGTTATAAACTCTACTGCATCCCCAAAAGCTATTTTTTACTTGACTTTGGGGTGTCTCTTTGTAGTCTGTGAAATCCACAATTGATACAAAAGGTAACAGTGTTTAAATTGATTCTTCTGTTAAATAGTGTGGTTATTTTATAAGAACCAATAGAGAGAGCAGGTGGAGCCTCGTGTGTTCTCAAGCTGAGACTATTAAATCTTTGTTTGAAATTTTTGCTAATTAAAAAAAAAAAGGTAGTACATCAAAGGCTGTAAATTCATATTCACATTTACACACGTATTGTATTCGTTATGTAGAAAATGCATTGGAGAAACAGCACTATAATTTTCCCATGAAATATATATGCCAAACTCATGCATAATTTACACAACCTAAAACCAACAGACCATGCAGTTTTGGTGTTTAATTATGATCCCTTGGTTCCTCCTGATGAGCACCATTAATCAGTCCAATCAGTATCTGAAATATCCTATTTCTGTCCGCAAATAAACACCTAACAGGAGGTGTTAAAATAAATTTAATTGCAGTGTGTGCTTTTGTACAAAGCATCTGGGTCTTAATGTAATAAATGGAGTTTAAAAGCAAATAATCAAATGATTGACCAAAACAATAATCTTTTTTCTGAGATTTTGAGAGATACATGGAAAAGTATAATTGAAAGTACCTTGACCTTTTGCTCAAACAAAACTTTCTGCTGTTTAATAAGTTTGTGAGTCTTTAAAAAAAAAAAAAAAAAAAAAAAAACCTCTAAAGTTGCTGCTTTGATATAGATAAACTGAGAAGGGCTCTTCATGCTCTCATTTGATTGTGGATTAGAATATTCGACCCAATGGATACCCAAAGGCCGGAGCAAACCCTCGGTGATTTCACAGTTTCTAACTCCCCAAGAACCCCTCCATGATTCCAAAGAGCAATAAATTAGACCGCTAAGCCAGGCTGGAAGCATTCGGACTTGGATTTTGTTTTCCCTTTACAAATCTATTCTACGGCTGCTCCATTGCATCACCAGAACAACAGAGATCTATGGAACATTTTCAAACGTCTTGAAAGGGCATTTTCTCCACAGAGACTACAAACGTTTGTAATGTAAACATTACTGTTACTTTCCTCAAAAGTAAAACTGAAAACCTCATTTTACCTCTGCTCCATTAAAAGCGGCCTTGTGGTTTGTTCGGAAAGCCATTGCCTCCCCTCTCGTAGCAAAGCAAGCTGAGTCAGAGGCTTCTCCGAGTCTCGTCCATCACCTTCGCCGGCGTCTGTTCTGGTCCCATTAACCACCGCGTGCCGCTCCCATCAACCACCGCGCACACTCTCCGTTGTCTCCTTACTCTGCGGGCCCTTGGACCGCACCCGCGCTGGGTTCCAGTCGGCTTTATAAAATTGCCTCCGGTTAATTTCATCCATCAGTGTTTTATACATTTGAAACAAAGTACTATTCTGCTATTGCTCTTCACTTCTCGGTAGTTCGCTTTATGTTCTTAGTAAGCATTTTCAGGATGTATAGACATCAGGATAGCATAGCGGTTAACAGCATGGACTTTAAGTCACAAATAGTGACAAAGCCTAAGAAGAAGCCAAGGTGCTGTGATAGAGAACATCAGAGAAAGTGAGACCTACTTTATATAGGGTAATCAGGGAAGGCTTCCTGGAGGAGGTCGTTCTTTAAACTGCAACCTAGCAGGTGAGAAAAATGTCCGATGACAAGTGGAAGAAGACAGGAAACAGAGGCTGAGTAGAAAGCCTCTTGGCAAATTTATAGCAATGAAAAAGGCCATGGGTCTGGAGGATACTCAGTATGAAGCAGTGGTAAGGCTGAAAGATCTTCAGAAGACAGAAAATTCAGAATCTTGAAGGGCATGGGAAGAAGTTTGGGTTTTACTCTCAGTGCAATAGAAAACTATTGAAGAGTTTTAAGAAGGAGAGCGGCATGATTTAATTTATTCTTTTTTATGTTTATTTATTTTTGAGAGAGAAAGAGAGGGAGAAAGAGTGTGTGTGAGAAGGGGAGGGGCAGAGAGAGAGGGAGACGGAATCTGAAGCAGCCTCCAGGCTCTGAGCTGACAGCACAGAGCCCCAAGTGGGGCTGGAACTCATGGACCACCAGATCATGACCTGAGCCAAAGTCGGATGCTTAAT
This sequence comes from Cryptoprocta ferox, assembly GCA_028646485.1. Lineage (NCBI taxonomy): Eukaryota > Metazoa > Chordata > Mammalia > Carnivora > Eupleridae > Cryptoprocta > Cryptoprocta ferox. The sequence goes on along the minus strand of CM053571.1, from coordinate 84,021,536 downwards.
CTCCTGAGCCACCCAGATGCCCTTAATTTCTATTTTTAAAAAATTACTTGGGGGGCTCATTTGGTTGAGCAGTGGACTTTGGTTCAGGTCATGATCTCATGGTTCCTGAGTTTGAGACCCACATGGGCTCACTGCTGTCGGTGCAGAGCCCTTTTTGGATCCTCTTTCCCTCTCTCTCTGCCCTTCCCCTCCTCATGGTCTCTTTCTCAAAAATAAATAATAAAAAAAAATTTTTTAAAGATGTCAACAGATGGTAAATTAATAATGAAAACAATAATTTTTTTAAAAAAATATTACTTGGACTATCATGTGACAACTTGGAAAAATGCAAAAGAAATGGATAGAGAAATTTGGATGCTGTTGTGATAATCCAGGAAGAAGGTGATGGTGACTTGCACTTAATGGCAGGGGTGCAAGAGAGAAAGAATTTGAAATATATTACAAAAATAGTAAAGTCAACTCTCACCATGGTATTGACTTGTGGAGGGAGACGTTGTGGTGACATGAATTTCTTCCTTTAATATTCATACCTGTAATATCCCCAATCAGCCTGTAGACTCCCCAAAAGAGGATATGGCAGAATAATACTTTTAGATATTACCCTTAAATATTTTCTTATAATCGTTTAGTTATTCTCTAGCAACTTTTTCAGAAACTTACAACACATTCCCCCATTTATGTCACTATTTCTCAAATCCTGCAGAAAGACTTAGGGAAAGGTAAAAATGCTTCTTCATCAGGAAAACTTTCTTCTTTAGCACCAAGCTAAGATGCTGGTAATATGTAAAGTCTAGTTTTAATCCCATTTAATGCAGCAAAAATTACAGAACCTCCCCTATAAGAAATTTGCTTTTTGCCTTACCTGAAAGCTTCAAGGACTCCCTACCTAACTTATAATAATTTTTTCAAGGTGATTTTTTTTTTGTTTCAAATTCTTATGTGCTCACTTTCATTCCCTTGTAAACAACACCAACAGATGGTATGGAATACTAGGTTGCATAATGATTTAGGCTGAATTCGGTAAGAACTCAAAGATTAAAGATTATTCTCAGAAAAATAACTAATCCACTGCCAAGACTTTAAAGCTTCTAAAGGTTTATATCAAAAGAATATCTAAGGAAGCACACAGTATGACTTGAAAATCTGAATTTAAAAACCATATATACCTGAAATAAGAATGCAGGTGCATTCATCCACAAACACTCTCAGCCACGAAAGAGTGTCAGTGACTCTATGTTTCCTTCTGTCAAGGAGTAGATTCTGTAGCTAATCTCAATCACCACTTGATTCATATCCTATCAAAATGCAGGCTTCCAAGGTACGTAATTTATTCTGGCTATTTAAACATCTTTGTGACAGGGTGCCTGGGTGGTTTAGTCTGTTGGGTGTCTGACTTCGGCTCAGGTCATGATCTCACAGTTTGTGGGTTCAAGCCCCGCATCGGGCTCGCATCAGGCTCAGTGCTGATGGCTTGGAGCCTGAAGCCTGCTTTGGATTCTGTGTCTCCCCCTCTCTCTGCTCCTCCCCTGTTCACACTCTGTCTCTCTCTCAAAATAAATAAACATTAAAAAAAATTTTAAACATCTTTGTGGGAATCAACAAGGGAAAGCAATGCAATTCATATGTGCAGAAAACAGATAACAGGAGAATAGTTGAGAAGATATCACAGGGTAATTTCAATGTCCAATAGCTCAGCATGATACAGTTTGAAACAACCAAAGATCCAAGTCATCCTATCTGTTGTAGTCCCATAATTACTTTTTTAAAGGAAATTCTATGTCTAACGTCAGAAAACTAATCCTTAAAGTAGTGAAACACAGATTAGGCAATTTTTCTGATAGCAGAAAAGAGGAAGAACAAACCACTGAAGATAGCACTGTATGTTGCCTGGCAAGAGGAAATGTGGGTGTGGAACCAGACTAGGATGAGCTACAGAAATGAGGAAGCATCTGAAAGACAAGATGTAATAAGAGAATTCCAAAGCAAAGCTTTATCCAGTAATTAACATGGCATCCACCATTTATTGGGCATATGCCAAAGGCTAGGCATTATACTAGATGCTTTATGAATTTTATCTCTAATTATTGCAATAATTTTACAAGGTAGGTCTTAAATATTCTTGATTTTTTTGATAAGGAAACAAATCCTCATGAGGTTATATTCTATGCTTAGCAGTCCTCAGCTAGTAAGCTAGTAACTGACAGCCAGGATTGTATATCATCCATTTCTAAAGACCAGGACGGCCTGATAGGCAGTTCAACCTGTACAATCATACACAATGATCCTGCTAAAGCTTTCTCTTTCCACAAAAATACATTTTCCAAAGTTGGATTAGGTTAAGTCCTAGGAGTTAACCTAATTGGAGAAGCATTTTGCCTGGAAGGAAGACCATCTTGACACATTTTCAGAAACATAGCAGAGTAGTTCAGCAAAACGGAGGGAAAACCAAAGTGGCACATGACAGCTAGTTTCTGGGTCATCTATTTTGAACAAAAGTACCAGACAGTCTGAGAGAAGAGACTGTAGAACTACCAATTGTGGCTGACTTTATGAAGAGCGTGGCAGATATTGGGAATTGTCTTCTAATATCTATTATCACCTCCTTCCTTATAATAACAGAACCCTCTGGGTTTTAGCTGGGTTTAGCTGTTCAGCTAGATACTACACTCCCCAGCCCTCTTTGCAGCCAGGTTCCAACCAATGGAACTTTTGGTTCATATATGTCAGATTAACAACAAATCTAGACGCTTTTCAAAAAGATTATTGCAAAGAGTTCAGGAGGAAGATTGTAGTAGGAGGACACTTTGATCATGATATCTGCAAGTGTTAGGCAACATGGGTTTCTTCCACAGAGAGGAGTAAGGAAGTCTAGAAAGAACTGGGTGTAGGGAAATCAGATGAAAAGGTGTCAAGGTCAGACAATAGGTCAAAGAATGTTTTGCCCTGCAGCCAGCCTATTTTCTGAGAGAGACCTTTAAGGAGAGGCTGTATACTGCCTCAGGCTGAGAAGGCCAAAGTTCAGGAGCCCTGGGGACAGAGAACATCTTAACCAAAGCTTGGCTAATAAGCATTTTGTTCCCATTTATCAGTGGAGACAAAACAGTTCAGCTGGTCATTTGAGAAGCAAAGAACGGTGATTGGAAGGGTCTATGTCCGGTCTTGTCATATGTAAACGAGAAGGGCATCCCTGAGTCTTATCTAAGCAAGGGTGGTTCTCTGCCACAAGCTGTCTCCCAGAACACAAAGAGTTGGGGGAGGGGAGTGTTCTTTAACCATTGCTGTTTTCCAGGCTCACAGGGCTCAGGTGAAGTTCAACATTGTCATAACCTTAAGAGGAATCAGCTTGCCCTGTACTTCATCTTTTGCCTCCTAAAGGCTGGAGCACAGGTATGGTGGTGATGAACCACCCTAAGGGAGGGTATAATCCAGAGATGGGAGGAACCTGGGTCCCTGCATGACTTTGTGAATCACAGCTATCTACTTGCCCTGGTCAGCTCACCTGCCTTGGGACTATTAGCAAAGAGAGAAATAACTTATTTTCTAGTTTTCATCTTTTTATTGTGAAGTCTCCAATTTACAGAGTACCCTAATGGAAACAAGTAGTAGTCCCTAAAAACAAGAAAGTTTTTGTATGTTTTTGGCATCATGATCAACCTGTAAGTACCACCTTCAAAAATGAGAGATAATATTAAATGCAGAACTCCCTTATAGTGGCAAGTATTCACATTCTCATTAATCTATGAATGCCTGAAGCATCAAAAGCTCAATTTTACTTTTTTTTTTCTGTGTCACACCAGAAAAGAATTCTGCTTCAGTTCCTAACATGACTTAAAAACTTTGTATTCTCCTAGCATTAGAACATAAAAAAAGTAAAATGCACTTATTTCTGATGAAATAATGTACATGAATGCATGTATTTGTGGTATTACTGGGGCTCTTAAAAAGTTGCAAAAATAGCAGAATGGTCTACTTTTTTATTCAAATGGCCTTTAAGTCAGTAATAGCCTTCTTTATTGGAAATATTGATGTAGGAAGATATGGAAGTTTAGGCAGGAGTGTTTAAAAGAACTAACCAATGACTACCAAATATGTATTTATTTATGTCAGACACAGTAATGCACCCATGTGGTGTACTTTGTTAAACAAACAATTACATGTGTGGCTATTGTTAGTGGCACAGCTCTTCAAATTCCGGAGGTCTTTCCTTTAATTATGTAAATTTCTCAAGCAGCCCTAATAACTTAAATAAGAGTTATCGATTAGTCTATGTTCCTCTAGTGAAAAAATAGTCCAATATCAAAACTGCCTAGGAAGGCTGTTTGTTCAATTTAATCTAAACAAAGAATCAGTTAAAAGTAATCACTGCAGCCTTTTTGATTCACTGGATCATTGAATTCACTGTCTCTGTTGAGTTCCTGATAATTTTCAAATACATTTTGGAGAAGGTATCCATCCGTCCTAGCAAGAAATGAGGCCTTGTGGTTTTAATTCTCTGCATCTTCTTGGTATTTTATGTGTGACTTTAATATGTTGTGACATTATCCCAAATTTTTTATTGTATATTGTTCCCTTTTTAAAAACAGGTTCAGGAAGAGACATACAGCCAAATATATGGCATCATTTTTCACCTAAGTACTTAGAGTTTCAAAAGCATTCTTTCCTCTCCCAACCCACCCCCACTCCCACCCCCATCCCCCTGCTCTCCCCCTTCTCCCAGTGGCTTCTGAAATGTTATACCTAAATGGATAAGCTCCCTACTGGGTACATTATCAATTAAGAACTTCTTTCTGCCCCAGGGTTTGCACTCTGCAGTAATTCAAAAATCTCTTGCATATTAAAAACAATCTCACTTCCAAAAGATCTTGTGATTCTCGCTAATGCAAACCATCACTTAGAAAAGGTCATCTTTTTTGTATAGTGGTACCAACAAAGGAAAAAGTCACTGGCAAAACTGTAAAAAAAATTCATTAAACTTTTTCCTTTACATTCAAGCTTAAAATCTTACCTATCACTACAAAATAAAACAAAAATTTATCTATCATTAGATCGAATTTGCTAATAAATAAGTACTTACCTGCTTCTGAAAATTCTTCTCAACAGAGAAGATTAACAAAAGCAGTTCCTATCAAGGTGATTAATAGACACTTTCCATTTTCAAAAGGAACCACTTTCCCATATTCTTACTTTATGGGCTAATACTAAACAAGATTTCTTCTTGTGGAAATGTGGACGTTATTGGTTAGATGTCTCCCAACACCCACGTTACATGTCAGGATCCTTATCCATTCTGGGTTTGGAAGGTAATATGAAATGCAATTGATCAGGGGACAATTTGAAGATCCCTTGTATGTGTTGTTCAAAAAAATAAGTTTACAAAGTCAAAGGTCAGTGTAGTGTGCATAGTGCAATAATTACATAGCTCTATTTACAATTGATCCACTATCATTAACTGCTATATCACCAGCACCTGTTTTAACAGAGCATGACAGAGTGGACATATGATATACAATTATTACATTGAAAGAATGGTTGGCCTATAACAAGGATTTCATGTGCCCTTTAGTTACAAATGTCTGCTCTCTGGGCACTTGGGTGGCTCAGTCCATTAAACATCCGACTTTGGCTCATGTCATGATCTCAGGGTTCATGGGTTTGAGCCCCATGTCAGGGTCTGTGCTGACAGCTCAGAGCCTGGAGCCTGCTTCAGATTCTGTGTCTCCCTCTTTCTGCTCCTCCCCTACTTGTGCTTGCTCTTGCTCTCTCTCTCTCTCTCTTTCTCTCTCAGAAATAAATACACATTAAAAAATAAAATAAAATGTCTGTTTTAAACAACTGGTTCTCAACTGAAGTGAATACAAGATTTATTGCTAAATCATTGAGTTCATATAAAGAAGTGTTTCAATCTACAGAATATGTCAAAGGGATGCATACACTTTTAATTCATTGCACCCCACAAGACAAGTTTCCTAACTTCACTGAGATCATTTTCTCCCTTATAAAATGAAACTAATATTAATGGTCAAGATTAAGTCAGATAATGCACGCATATTGTGCCTGGCATTGCACTAGGCACATAGTAAATACCCCCTAGAGGGTAATAATTATCTTATTTTACATGAGTAAAAGGCAATGTTTATTCTACCTCGTGACGCTGGTATGATTCTGAGGGAAAGTAGCAAATTTTTATAATATACGTGAACTTTTCGTCATATGTGTAAACTTTTCCTTCTCTTCCTTTTTTTGGAGAATGGCCAATACCTCGCCAGAAAACAGCTGCATCCTCATGCTTGATCTTCCAAAATACCCCCTCCTTCATCACGGCCACCTCCATAGCTTTGTTGTGCTATTTCTGCACACTGATCTCCATTTGGCTGGGTCTCTGCATGGGGCCACCTGCAGGGCTTTTGTTTCCCCACCTATTGAGTCTCCCTTTAAGTAGAAGAAAGAAAAGATTTACAAAATTCTGACCAAAACAATCCCTCTCTCAGCATCTAGAGTCCATAACAATAAAAGGGACATGAAGCTATTTACCAATTTCACTTCATCCAATAAAATTACCATTTACAAGGTGCCGCATGAAGTTGATTGCTTTTCTTTGTCTAAATAAGGACTTAAATTTCAGCTTGCGGGAAAAACTGAAACCAAGAGAAGCAGTTTGTGAAAGGATACCAGCCTGACTGGGAATGTTAGAGGCAGGGTGGGGAAGAACACAAACCTTGAACCCAAATTTTTACCGCATGTTTCATTTTAGAGGAATAATTAATCAAAAACATACTAAATGTCTAGTTTCCTTGGATGATTATGCTCCCAGCCATGAGGCCGCTTTTCATCGTTTCTCAGGATGATACTGAATAGAGATATTTATTGTACAACTCTAGTTGGGGAGAGAAACTGGCTGCTATCAACTCTGACCACAACAGATGTAAAATAACAAGACTCCAATATTCTTTCAGAAGCGTGGACTTTGTTTTTCTGGAAACTATAAAAAGAAATCTTTTTTTGTTGCTGTTCTGTTGCTGTGTTAGGTTCCTTGTATTGCTTCCCATTCAGCCTTCTCTTAAGAGAAAAGCTTTATCCCGCATACCTATTAGTAAAGAAAAAGGTCTTAGAATCCCTGCACAAAAGAATTATTCTGTGGAGGTGCCCTGCTGTAAATCTACTTTCGTCCCTGGTTCCTCAGGTAAATCTGTGACTCCGTAACAAAATTTTGAAAAGATTAGGAGGAAGATGGTGCGATTAAGGGAGAATCTTGAAACTCACTGAAACTAATAACCCAGAAGAACTTTAAAAGAAAAAAAGAATCAAGCATTAAAAAAGAGGGAGTGGTTCCCTAAAATAAACAAAAGAGGATCTGCCTTAATAGAGAAGTTGACAGCTTCTCCCCTTCTTTTCCAGCCTCAGCCACTAGCAACAAAGAAAAGGGCTCGTTTGCACAGCTGCTGCCCTAAGAACTGAGTCACAAAAGGCTGAAACTTTAACTTGAATTTGAAGGGGGGAAAAAAAAGTCAACTGACAAAAAAAAAAAAAAAAAAAAAAAAAAAAAAAAAAAAAAAAAAACCAGGGAAGTCAACAAAGAAGCAAGAAACTTTGTGAAGTCAGGAAGAAGAGTTCTAAAGGGAAAACCTGTGAGGTGTAAGGAAACCCGTCTGTGCTGGAAACCAAAATCAGATAAAACGCAAGGAGGCCGAGGTAAGCATCCATGTCCTCGGAGATCAGCTCGGTTCTCACTGTGAAAACTGGGGCCAAGTGAGGGATAACTTCAAGAGGCTGGCTGATAGTATTCTAACTTCCGGAGTCCTAAGGGTGCGCCTCCGTCATGGGGAGATAGGCTCTGGGAAAGACAGAAGGAAGTAGCAGTTCATTTACACCCCCTTCGTGTTTGATATTTTTCTCGTGCTCCATTTTTTAAACATTATTTTAACATTATTTGAAGTCTCGGTTGAGCATCCGACTTCAGCTCAGGTCATGATCTCACTGTTGCCGAGTTCGAGCTCCATGTTGGGCTCCGTGCTGACCGCTCAGAGCCTGGAGCCTGTTTTGACTCTGTGTCTCCCTCTCTGTCTCTGCCCCTCCCCCTCTCATGCTCTGTCTCTCTCAAAAATGAATAAACATTAAAAAAATTAAACTTTAAAAAATAAATAAAGTCTCACAAACTCAAAAAACAACTAGAAAAGTCTCTTGGGAACATAAACAATAAGCTGGCTCAGGCTATTCATTATTTATGAACTATCAATTTCCAAAAAGGGTGGAAGCTTCCATACAATAGAAACTATGAGAACACTACAACAATTAGAACATTAAGTCAGGAGTAAAAACAAAAAGGTGGGACCTAATGAGGGCAGCCCTCCCCCCACCTGAGGACAAGGAGGGGATTAATTGTACCAGAAAATATAGAACAGTATTCACCTTTATCGTTCACAGTCAGCTGTGATATACAGAATTAAAATTTAAATTCAATAACTAACTTGGATTTAAATAAAATTTAAAAATTTAAAAAATTTTTCAGTTCAATTGCAGTGAATTCACTTCATATTTTTTTTCGTTCACATTCCAGCTATAATAAAAAAATGTTGAAGGAATCTCAGGTACAGTTCTAGTAATAGTAACTAAATAAATGGTCATTGCATACCTCCTAAGTACTAGCCTCCTTAGAATCTTGGAAACATAAACAAATAATCCCAATGCAATATGATTGATTTTGGTTGCATTTGTTTGCACATATGCTATCGGAGAACATATGTAAGCTTATAGAGCTAGAAAAAGAAGCCCTTAAGTTGACTGGGAAAGAGAAAAGGCCTTACTAACACTTCATATGAGTGACACATGGGCCAGGACTCAAAAGAAGATCAATTTTGGAGGCACCTGGGTGGCCGTTGGTTAAGCATCCTGCTTTGGCTCAGGTCATGATCTCATGGTCCATGAGTTTGAGCCTCTCATCAGGCTCTATGCTGACAGCTCAGAGCCTGGAGCCTGCTTCTGACTCTGTGTCTCCCTCTCTCTCTGCACCCACCCCCCACTCTCTCTCTCAAAAAAATGAATAAATAAATAAACATTTTTTAAAAAAATTAAAAAGAAGAAGACCAATTTTCCAGATCCAAAAGAGGGAGGATATTTCCAAAAGAAATCATGCATTCAAAAGAACAGAAGAGGAAAGGCCATGGTGTGTTTCACCAGTGAGGGGCTGGGGATAAAGTTGGAAATTGAGCTTAGAGCCTTCAAAAAGGTTGTCTTCTAGAGAAGACGCTGAAGATCTTTTAAACACCTAAGTGAAAATATCCTATTTGAGTTTTAAAAGACACTTGGATATTGCAATTTGGAGAATGGGTAAGAATAAGGATGAGGTTGTATTAGGGTTATTCAGAGAAACAGAACCAATAGGAGGTGTGTACTTTATAAAAAGAGATTTATTTTAAGGAATTGGTTCACATAATTATGGAAGATAACAAGTCTAAAATCTGCAGGCTAGAGACTCAGGAGAGCCGATGCCTCAGTTCTAGTCCAAAGGCTGTCTGCTGTAACACCAGGAAGTCCTTCAGTGTTGCAGTCCAAGTCCAAAGCAGTTTGCTGAAAGTTTTCTCTTGGCTCAGAGGAGGCTAGGTGTTGTTGTTTAATATAATTTATTGTCAAATTGGTTTCCATACAACACCCAGTCCTCATCCCAGCAAGTGCCTTCCTCAATGCCCATCACCCACTTTCCCCTCTCCCGCACCCCTCATCAACCCTGAGTTTGTTCTCAGTATTTAAGAGTCGCTTATTGTTTGCCTCCCAGGGAGGCCAGTTTTTGTATACTCAGGCCTTCAACTGATTGTATGAGGCCCACCCACATTATGGAGGGGAATCTGTTCTACTCAAAATCCAGTCATTTAAATGGTAAACTCATCCAAAACACCCTCCCAGAAACATTTGGAATAATGTTTGACCAAATATTTGGTTACCTTGTGGCCTAGCCAAGTTAACACATAAAATTAACCATCACAGAAATTATTAGGGTATAGAGGTCTTTAGTGTATGTAAGAGATGGCAAAGGGTCTAGACTTAGAGCAATGAAGACAGAGAAAAATAAATCAAATTTAGAGGAAAGTTGAATATGAAGATGAACAAGAGGGCATTTTAAGGATGAATTCAAAATTTTTAGTTTGAACAAGTAGATGGTGTAGAAAAAAACAAACCAATTAGCTCCAAGGATACATTTTTCTCTTAATTTCTTTTCTTTCTCCATAGTAAGCCCAAGTTTCTTCTGCTTCCTGGTGCCTATATTCACCATTCACATTTTTTTTTCTTATTGCATATTTCATCACTGGTTCCTCTAAGAACAATTATAGTTATAAAGGTATTTCATTGATCAGATTTCATGTGTAAGGATACTTATATTTCTCAATCTATTTTGAAAACACAGAAAAAATCTGTTAAAAACACTTCTTTGCCTCCCTACCTAACAAAATGTATAAATACTTAAGAACAAGAATACATAGGAAATGATCACAGAGAGAAATAGTGACAAAGTTTTGAGAACTAGAAGCAGGTGGCTGAGTGACGAATCAAATGAAAACAGAAAATCAGGGAAACGAATTTCCCCACAAAACCCCAGAAGGGCTCAGCAATTGGAGAAGCAGAGCACCTCCGGAAGAAGAGGTAGTGGAGTTCAAGTGGAGTGAAAGCGGGACTATTTTTTGAAAGTCTGATATAAAAATCAATTAAATCTCTAAATCAACTCCCCGGCTCCTGCAACTAGGAGCCTACCTGTCACTAACTCCAGCAGAAGACTGGAGGTTTTGTCTTTGGTGAAATTGAATCAAAAGGAATATGAACTTGACAACAGGCAGAACTGGAGGCAGGAGATGTGTGCCAGGATGAAAACCAGGATTAAGTGAAAAATCTCCAGTCTGCACAGCAAAGCCTTAAATGCCTTTTTCCCATTTGTTCCCAGAATCTGGCAGCCTGTACTATAAACCTCAAACAAGAGATAGGAGAATCACTCTTGAGAGAAACTGACCAACCCAAGAGAAAAAGGACCCACAGAGGCTGACAGCTAGAGATTCCTCTAGAAAGAGCCAAATTTGGTCCTAATCATCCAACAATGAAGCCAGCATTTAAGAAGCCCCATGGGCACACACAGAGCTTCCAATCATCTTTCTAGTCCCTTACTGTTAAATATAAAAAGACAGTCAAGGATCATTGGGCATGATGAAGGCTTTTGATACAAAAGTAGAGGCCAAAATAGGAAAAAGGAAAAGTGGATGACATAGAGCACGAGAAGCAAAAGATAATGTCATAAACAAAACTCTAGTACCCTCAGGTAGAGAGAAGCTATTACAAATCCATGAAATAAAGACAGGATGCTTTCTTAAAAGTATTACTTAGAAAAGAAGCACTCCTAGAATTAAAATATAGTAGAAATAAAATGTGAGAAAAAGTGTTAAAAGATAAAATATTTCCTTAAAAGGAAATAAAACCTCCAATAAATTTAAAAACTATACAAAAAGAAACTGAGAAAAAGAAAATCAGCAAGCAAGTCCAACATTCAAGTGATAAAATTTCCAGGATTGCAGAACAGAGAAAATAGTTGAGAGGAAATTGTCAAAGAGAAAACACTAAGAAAGTTCCCAGAACTAAAAGAGGTAACTTTTCAGATTGAAGGAGCCCAGGGGCCCAGTGATCACCCAATCCAATTAAAACACACCTACACACACCAAGGCATATTATAGAAAAACTTCAGGATATCAGGAATAAAAAAAAAAGTCCTAAAAGCTTCCAGAGAGAAAAAGCAGATCACATACAAAGTGATCAGGAATGAAAATGATATTGGCTGATTAACAGCTCTGAAAGCTACAATGCAGTCAAAATTCCAAAAGAAAATAATTTGCAACTTAAAATTCTAAGTTAATTCTAATTCTCTCCTGTCAGCACAGAGCCTGCTTGGGATCCTCTGTCCCCCTCTCCCTCTGCCCCTCCCCTGCTATGTTTTCTGTCTCTTTCTCAAAAATAAATAAACATTTAAAAAAACATTAAAAAAAAGATAAGTAAAGTCTCAAAAGTTTTATCTCCTAAATGTTCTTTTTCAGGAAAGTGCCAAAGAATCACTGGGACACTTGTTTAGAAATCCAAATTCTGAGACCTCACACTATAGTCTATGTCCTAACAAGCCCTTTGGATGCAAGCTAAAGTTTGAGAAACACTTTACCAGTGGACATGCTTCTCCAGAACGAGGAGTGAACCAAGAAAAGGGAGACCAGAATAGTTCAGAACAGAAGAACAAGGCTACAAGATGGATATTACAAATGATCACTTATGGTGTGTTTGTCATTGTTCTGAATGCTTTCTATTTATTAATGCTTAAATCACTATCTTAACAACCTTATGAGGTAGGTCTTACCAGTTCTCCATTTTTACAGATAAGGAAACTGAGGCAAGATCTCCACCAGTCAGTGGTGCAGCCAGGATTCAAGCCAAGTGATTTAAACTCAGGACCCATATGCTCTCATTTGCAACATTCCCTGTGTGCACCAAGAAACAATGAAACCAAGTAAATGCCTGATGTGTTTAAATATAGTGAGAGATTTACGACTTTGTGGAAGATAGGGGATGAATGCATAGAAAGCCAAACAACCAAACAAACAAAACTGAGGCAAATAGTCCAAGAGGAAAAAATATATATAGCATCATTCTACATGATGGAACTAATATTTACATAGTCCAATGAGAATGAATACTGAATAATAGTTTGACAAATAATTATATGATGTTACATGCCACCCCAAAATATGCCATTTCAATATATTAATTATTTTGAGCTGTGGCCACTTGAAAAACAGCTAATGCAAGGGCACCTGGGAAGCTCAGTCGTTAATCTGACTTTGGCTCAGGTCATGATCTCACAGTTCGTGAGTTAGAGTCCCATATTGGGTGAGCTCGAGTCCCACTCAGGTGAACCCCTTCTCTCTCTCTCTCTCTCACTTGTTCTACCCCCCCCCAAAAAAAAAGTAAAAACAACTAATGCAAGGAGAGGTTTTCTCTGAGCTCCCCTTATTTGCTGACAGATCCTTTAAAAGGAACTCAGTTGTTATGAATACCTTCCCGGGGGAGTTTCATCAACCAGGGAAGATGGACTGTCACCATAGGAGAGGAGATGCCAGGTGGACGCCACCCCAACCCAGACAAACTTTCTCACGCACTATCGTGCCTATTAGCTGATCTTCCAATGACCCATTTGTGTTTCCTAAAAGTCACTTACCCTCTCCTTTTATTTAAGGGGTCTCAGCCAAGAACTCAGAAGGGTAAAGGGGAAATTATGTTTCCTCTCTTACAAAGACAAAATTGGAGAGGAGCAGAGGGGTAAGAAGTGAATAGATAATGCCTAAAATTGAAAAATTAGGAAATAACAAATAAGCATGGTAATACTAAAAGAGTTAAAATTGGTTGCCTCTTGCTTGGCTGGCTCAGTTGGTAGAGGATGCAACTCTTACTCTCAGGGTTGTGAGTTCAAGCCCCAAGTTGGGTGTAGAGATTACTTAAAAAAGTAATAATAAATCTGGGGGGTACCTGGCTGGCTCAGTCAGTGGAAATGCAAGTCTTGGTCTCAGGGTTGTAAGTTTGAGCCCCATATTGGATGTAGAGGCTACTTAAAATCTCTTGCACCATACACAAAAATAAACTCAAAATGGATGAAAGATCTAAACGTAAGACAGAAAGCCATCAAAAGCTTAGAGGAGAAAGCAAGCAAAAACCTCTTTTACCTCGGCTACAGCAACTTCTTATTCAACACATCTCAAGGGGCAAGGGAAATAAAAGCAAAAATGAACCATTGGGACCTCATCAAAATAAAAAGCTTCTGCACAGCGAAGAAACAATCAGCAAAACTAAAAGGCAACCAATGGAATGGGAGAAGATATTTGCAAACAACATATCAGATAAAGATTAATACCCAAAATTTATAAAGAACTTATCAAACTCAACACCCAAAAAACAAATAATCCAGTGAAGAAATGGGCAAAAGACATGAATAGACACTTCTCCAAAGAAGACATCCAGATGGCTAACCGACACATGAAAAAAATGCTCAACATCACTCATCATCAGGCAAATGTAAATCAAAACCACAATCTCACGCCTGTCAGAATGGCTAAGATTAACAACTCAGGCAACAACAGGTGTTGGCGAGGATGCGGAGAAAGAGGGTCTCTTTTTGCACTACTGGTGAGAATCAAACTGGTGCAGCCACTCTGGAAAACAGTATGGAGGTTCCTCAAAAAATTAAAAATAGAACTACCCTATGACCTAGCAATTGCACTACTAGGTATTTATCCAACAGATACAGGTGTGCAGTTTTGAAGGGGCACGTGCACTCCAATGTTTATAGCAGCACTTTCAACAATAGTGGAAAGAGCCCAGATGTCCATTGATGGATGAATAGATAAAGAAGATGTGGTGTTGGTGTGTACACACACACACACACACACACACACACACACACACACACAATGGAGTATTACTGGGCAATCAAAAAGAATGAAATTTTGCCATTTCCAACTACATGGATGGAACTAGGGAATATTATGCTAAACGAAATTAGAGAAAGACAAATATCATATGACTTCATTCATATGAGAAATTTAAGACACAAAACAGATGAACATAAGGGAAGGGAAGCAAAAATAATATAAAAACAGGGAGGGAGACAAAACATAAGAGACTCTTAAATATAGAGAAATAACAGAGGGATGCTGGAAGGGTGTGGATGGAGGATGGGCTAAATGGGTAAGGGGCATTAAGGAATCTACTGAAATCATTGTTGCACTATATGCTAACTAACTTGGATGTAAATTTAAAAATAAATAAATAAATAATAAAATAAAACATTTTAGGGGTTCGTGTCAGGCTCAGTGTTGACAGAACAGCAGAACCGTTTCTCTTAAAATAAATAAACATTTAAAAAAAATAATAAAATCTTTTTTTTTTAATTAGTTGCCCCTTCAGAAGAGAGAGAGAGAGGGTAAAAGAGGGACTTTTGTTATTGTAACAAGCCTTATAAAATTACTTAATCTTTTAAAATTATTCTGGCCTTAGTTTGATAAAAAAAACAAAAAGAAAATCAAATTAAAAAAATAAATTACTCCCCCATAGGAGTCACAGTTTAGTAAATGTTTCCAAATTTCTTCTCTTCTTCCTCCTCCTTCTTCTTCCTCTTCTTTTTATCTAAGATGGCACATAAGCACCTAGGGTTGGGGCAGAGAGAGAGAGAGAATCTTTATCCTGGTCCACTTCCAGTGTGGAGTCTGACAAGGGGCTCCATACAGTGCTCCATCTCACGATCCTAAGATAATGACCTGAGCCAAAATCAAGAGTGGGAAGATGGGGTGCCTGGGTGGTTCAGACAGTTAAGTGCCCGGCTCTTGACTTTGGCTCAGGTCATGATCTCATGGTTCATGGGTTTGAGCCCCACATCAGGTTCTGCACTGGCATTGTGGAACCTGCTTGGGATTCTCTCTCTCCCTCTCTCTCTCTGCCCGCTCCCCTGTTTGCATGCTCTGTCTCTCTCTCAAAAGAAATGAATAAACTTAAAAAAAAAAAAAAAGAGTGGGACATTAACCAACTGAGCCACCCAGGCACCATGCTAAATTTCTTCTGACAGGCAATTTCTGCCTTGCTCTGTGTTCTGGCATTCAAAGCAGGACAAAACCTTCTTGGTGCTTCACCTCTTGTCTCCATAGCAGTTCTCCATCCTCATCAAAATGCCTCAGACCCGGAGACTCAGCTTCAAGTTCAAAGGGACAGATCAGAGTCAGTGGAGATGCTTTATCCTAATCCTTCTATCAGATTTTGGCAGAGTGTTGTTTTCTCTATGATAACTTCCACAGAAACAAATTCTCTCAATCATCTACAATAATATCCATAGACTTGAGCTCTTTTAGTATCAGACTTTCACTTATTCAATCATTCATTCGAAAACAAGTGTTTAGTGAGGCCCTACTGTGTGCCAGATACTTACTATTGAGTTTCTTAAAATTATTTTTCCTCTATGCATGGTTTCTATACTTAGGAATTAAGACGTTTCCAGGTTCTTTATAATCACTGCCTTTTTCTGTGCTAATTAGAAAAGGCAACCTTCTGTGGTGTAATGATTAATTAAAATGAGGATAAACTACATTATGTTAAGAAAGGAAAATCTCCAAGATTTATTTTCTAAATTAGATCAGGTCAGTTAAAATTTTTCTCTTACCCAACTTGTCAGTAGGCTTTCCTTGTCACAAAGAAAAATGTTAACATTTATTCAAAAGGTTTATCTACCTTCTGCTGATGGTTTATGAGAAAACAGACTTCTATGTTTCCTCTCAAGAAAGCAAAGTACACTCACAAGGTAAAATTGTATTTTGAAGTACTAATCCACCTATCCTTACTCCATCCCACTCTACCTTCCACTCCAACCCAGGCAATTTAACACAGGTCCACCATTGCCCAAAAAGATAATATGGCAGAGTACAAAGGGGACAAATATAAAATCCTTTAGCATAACCAATGTAATATTATAGACTTGTTAGTTTAAGTTACAATTTAAGGTCCAGTTATTTTCCAGGGCGCCTGGATGGCTCAGTCCGTTAAGCATCTGACTTCGGCTCAGGTCATGATCTCACGGTTCGTGGGTTTGAGCCCCATGTCAGGCTCTGTGCTGACAGCTAGCTCAGAGCCTGGAGCCTGTTTTCAGATTCTGTATCTCCCTCTCTCTCTGACCCTCTCCTGCTCGCCCTGTCTCTCTCTGTCTCTCAAAAAGAAATTTTTTAAAAAAAGGTCCAATTATTTTCCAGGTGGGGACTGAATGTTTGTCTTCCCAAAGTTCATGTGTTGAAGCCCTAATGTGGTATTTAAAGGTGGGAGCAACTCTGGGAGGTAATTAGATGATGAGGACAGAACTTCCATGATGGAATTAGTGTCCATCTAAGAAGAGAATGAGTTCTCACCAAGCTCTTTCTTTCTGCTCTCCATCACGGGAGGATGCAACAAGCAGACATCTATCTGGAAGTTTCTCATCAGACACTGAATCTGTTGGCGCCTTGATCTTGGACTTCCCAGCTCTCAGAAGGGTGTGAAATAAATATTTGCTGTTTAAGACACCTAGCCTATGGCACTTCTGTAACAGTAGCCCAAACTAAGAGATTACCCAAATCAGGAATTAAAATCCCAGGAGCAGCCAGTTAGCATGCAAATCAGGAAGCCCACTCTCCAGCCAATATGAATATACACCTTCTATTATCCATATCTACATAAATACCAGAAGCTTTTCTAATTAGCATAACGAATGTTAGAAAATAGGGTCTCACTGTGGAAAGGAGTGGAACTCGAGATATGTTGTTTAATTAACAGAATATGAAAATCTACCCAGGCCTGTTACTTGTACCCGTAAGGTCTGAGGCTTGACCCACAGATGAACCTGTGTGCATTGAGCCAGAGGACTCCTTGTTGCCTGACGCTCACTCTAAGAGCACAGGATTCTGCCTCTGGATATTGTTCTATCTGCTTTAAGTAAACATTTCATGCATAGAAGTAGTCAGAACACTCCAAAAGAAGAGAGAACTGGGACTTCATTAATCTTATAGTTTGTATAAATATTTTCAAGCCTCCTTGCTAATAAATTTTTTTTAATAAGGTCTGTACTTGTGGCATAATTTATGGAGAGTAAATCGCTTTTGTGGTGGTTATTATTATTTCCTAAAATAATCTAAAGCTGTATAAGCCCAAACCAGCTTAGGTTCACAACAACCCCCACAAAAGGTCCAGGGTTGGTTGACAGACAGTGAAGATGCCTGAGAGAATTTTGTTGTCGTGACAAGGGAACAGGGCAGCTTAAGGAAGTTCAGACCATACAGCTGGGGATTCATAGGAACATTAACATCTCGATAGAAGCTATTATAAAGTGGTGACTACATCTGGAAACCATACATGATGATTACAGCAAATAACAGCATGGACAACTGCTGTCTGAGATCCAGATACTGCTTCATCCTCTGGAGCCATAAGGCTACTTAACACAACCAGGGAATCATCTGAGTTAAAACTTGTAGTGAGGGACACCTGGGTGGCTCAGTCAGTTAAGCATCTGACTTTGGCTCAGGCCATGATCTCACGGTTCGTGGGTTTAAGGCTGTGTTGGGCTCTGTGCTGACAGCTCAGAGCCTGGAGCGTGCTTTGGATTCTATGTCTCCTTCTCTGCCCCTTCCCTCGCTCGTGCTCTGTCTCTGTCTCTCTCCTCTCAAAAATAAATAAACATTAAAAAAATTTTTTTTAAACTTGCAGTGATTGAATTTGCCAGGAATTTACCAAAATTGTGGTTACTGTCCTCGGGGAGAATAGGGTCTCTAAATAAATAGCAAATTGGAAATTAGGGGAAAAAAATAAAAATTTTTCTTTCTTGTATATCTGAAGCTTAGATTTTGAGACATTCATATTCGCTATATGCCACATGAGAAAGAACAATTCTGTGTCTCTCTCAATTTTTCTCTTTGAGATCTTTCATTTTTAGGCTTGACACCACTGTTACATTTTCTCCTCTAGTACGCTTAGGAGTGACCCCACTGTGTCCCTAGGCTCTTCTTAGTGATCCAAAGTCTGGTTCAAACTCCAAGAGAGGGATATTCATGTCTGTGCAAATCAGAGAGAAAAGAAAGGCAGCATCTTAAGTCTGTAGATATGTATCCTAGTCAGCTTGAGCTTCTATAACAAATACCATAAATTAGATAGGTAAATAACATTTATTTCTCAAAGGAGACTGGGAAATCCAAGATCAAGTTGCCAGCAGATTTGGTATCTGGCAAGAGCCTGCTTCCTGGCCTGCAGACAGCCACCTTCTCCTATATCCTCACATGATAGAGAAAGATCATACCCCTCACATCTCTTCTTATAAAAATACTAATCCCATTCAGTGGAGGGTAGGGGGTAGTGCTCAACCCTTATGACCTAATTGCTTCCCCCCTCTAAATACCATCACATTGGGGGATAGGACTTCAACACATGAGTTTGGGGGGACACAAACATTCAATCTATAGCAGTCCATACTGCATAGGAAGGGAAGAGGCAGTGAGGAAAAAGTTACATTGAATCCATCCCCTAGGAATTTTACTTCCTGGGAAAAGCGAATAGAATCATCTTGCATACAGCAAACACCTAACTATAAGGCAGACATTGTGTTAGGAAAGCACCACTTTCACCAAGATGAATAAAATATTTTCTGCCATCAAATAAGGAGACAGACAATATAATATGCTAAGTGCTGTGATGGGGCTAAGTGCAGAGCCAGTGCTAGGGAAGGAGATCCCAACTCTCATTGGGGAAGTCTGAAAAGCCTTCAGAAGAGATGACATTCAAACTGGGTCTTAAATTTCACCAGCAGAGAATGGCCTTTCCAGTCAGCACTGGCAGCATATGCCAAGGTGAAAATGAATGAAAAAGCATGGAGTGTTGGAGAATGAGAACAATTCGAGGGGCTAGAAAGTATACAAGTGGACTAGCAAGGCATTATGCTAGAAGGAAAAGGTGTGGTAAGGTTATGAAATCTCACGAATGCTTTTCTGAAGAGATTGGCCTTTTTGAGGCCAACTGGGGCATCCAATGGGCCTGCAGGTTCCGATGAGACACCATAATGGGAGCACGGGGTGAGTCAAAAAGCCAAAGCTCCGGCCCCCTCCACCCTACTCCACTCCACTTTGTATCTTTCATATATCTCCTTTGTATTTTTAATTTGAAAGTAGAAGACAGCTGTTATTTTTAAGTTTTAAAATTGCTCATATAAGCAACTAAAAGTCAGAAAAGATCTTTGGTTAGGGAAGTTAAATGACCATATTTACATTTCAGAACACTGATTCGGGCTGCAGGACAGGAGGAAAGATTAGAGAAAGGAGACATGAAAGACAGGAAAGCAATTAGTTAGACTGCTAAAATACTCCATAATGGGGATGACAAAAGGTCCAAACCAAGGTAGTGATAGTTAAGAGTATGAACAGAAGTAGGAAGAGGGAACAGATTCTAGAGACATTTTAGAAACTGGATGAACAGCCATTTACCACTCCTACTACACACATAGTGGTTTCTGACCGTGTTTGACTGGAACACAACAGGCAGGAAACTCCATACTCTGCCTTCCCTCCATTGGTGGATTGATTTGCTTCACTTTAGCTCCAATGGGTTACCACAGAGAGTTGAGATAAGGCCTCTTGCAACATTCCAAAGCTTCTACGCTGTTGAGAGTATTAAGGTTCATTGACTGATGTAATTTTGTGGAAAGCTACGTTAGATTCCGTGGCTTATAGATCATGGAAAAAGTTACCAATACAGAGTAGTCATTTGACTTATCAATTCTAGAAGAGTGATGTGGTATTGTGTTGTCTCTTTTCTCTTTCATTTTCTATACGTGATATTTTTTCCAACTCTAAAAAGAGAGACTTAGAAAAAATGGATTTAGTAGTGTATAAAGCAATCCATCAATATGTATTGTTATGCTATACTAGTTGATGTAATATCATGTGATATGATGCTTTACTAAGACCACTTCTTGCAGTGGGCTGGCCTTGTAAACAGGTGAAGTAGACTACTGACTGTATCGTGATTTAAGACATAATGACGATGAGATAATCTTGTGTATCCAGTCATTCAGTAACTGTTCACCAAACACCTACTTTGCAAAAGGTCTTATGATAGGTAGGCAAAGTGGAATGCAACACAGATATGCAACACAGACTAAGATATGGTCTTAGTCTAATAGAGCTTTCAGCCAGCCAGGAAGACAAACAGTAAACAATTAATTACACAAATAATTTTTAAGTGTTTATTTATTTCTTAAAAAGGGGGTCTGGGTCACTCAGAACGTTAAGCATCTGACTCTTTTCTTTTTAGTTTTCTTTTTAATGTTTATTTATTTTTGAGAGTGAAAGAGAGGATGAGCAGGGGAGGAGCAGAGAAAGAGAGAGAGAGACACAGAGTCCAAAGCAGGCTCCAGGCTCCGAACTGTCAGCACAGAGCCTGATGTGGGGCTAGAACCCACATGAACTGTGAGATCATGACCTGAGCTGAAGTCAGACACTTAACTGAGCCACCCAGGCGCCTCAAGCATCTGATTCTTGATTTCAGCTCACTTCATGATCTCACTGTGGGTGAGTTCCAGCCGCATATCGGGCTCTATGCTAGCAGCATGAGTCTGCTTGGAATACTTTCTCTCTTTCCCTCTGTCTCTGCCCCTCCCCACTTGTGCACTCTCTCCCTCAAAATAAATGATGTTTATAATAATAACAATAATAACAAACATTAATGTTTACTTATTTATTTTGAGAGAGAAAGAGTGGGGGAGGGGCAGAGACAGAGGGAGAGAGAGAATCCCAAGCAGGCTCCGTGCATGGTGCAGAGCCCAAAGCAGGGCTGATTCCCCAACTGTGAGATCACTACCTGAGCTGAAATCAAGAGTCAGACACTCAAATTACTGAGCCACCCAGGTACTTCTAGGCACTTAATTATTTGATCACTATTATTGGTAAATGCTTTGAATATGAAAGAAAAGCTACAAGAGAGGTACGCTACCTCCATGAGTTAGTGACTTTTGGCTTGCAAGTCTAAGGACAAGAGGCTTCTTCTGCTAATAAACAAAGAAGAGAAATTCAGGCAGAGTAGACAGCCTAACGCAGGAGTATGTGTGTGGAACAGCTGGGAAAAAGCCATTGTGGCTGGAGGGCAGAAATCAACAGGGAGAATGGCTAGATGTTCAGATCTGTAGGCCTTGCTAAGGTTGACTTTTAGCCTAAAGGCCCAAGGAACACCTTGGATGGAATTTAAGCGGTAGGTGAAATTATCAGATACATTTTTAAGGACTCCTACAACTTCTCAGTTAAAAATAGACTGGAATGGGACATAAGTGGGATTTAGGGAAACCATGTAAGTGGCTCTTGTCAGACACTTCCTTAAATGCCTCAGCGGCAGACCCTGACACCAACAACTTGAGTTCTGGCAATGACTGCAACCAGACCAGGTTGCATATAGAATCACATACGGGCTCAGACACTCTAGGCAGCAGGACCTAAAATGTATTGAGCTAAGTGTGATGACCTGTGTCTAGCATGTCTCCTGCCTGACCACAGCTGTGTTGGCCTCGGCCACGTGCCAGGTACCGTTTCAGGGTTTTCTCTTTTTCCTCATTTGCTACACAAATGCCTGTTCCTACAACATGCCTCTGACCACTGCCGAGCTTCAGGGGTCCCTAAATTCTGCAGTTGTTAACCACACACTAGATTGGCACACCCCCACCCTATCTCCCCCGAGGATAATACGGTCTTCCCAAATAGGGCTCTTTTCTCCCAGCTGCCTCTACCTCAGCTGTGGATTCCTTCACTCAGCAATACCTTCAGTCAAGGTCCTCATCCGGCCCCTCCCTCCCCCTCCAAAAGTGCCTCCATAAGGGTCTGGGACTATAAAAAATAAACTACAATAAAGAGCTTACAGTGGTGAGGTATCTATCAAGAAGATCTTCCCTTTGGCAGAAGAGAGCTTTCTTATTTCTTATTCTTATGAGATAGCAAGGTAAGATTTATTTATTTATTTATTTTTGACAATTTCCAAGTACTGTGTCGGGGATGGGGAGGCACTGCTGGCACATGATTATCAGAAGAATCACGGTCGTGTTTTATGGCAACAAGTATCATAAGCTTTGCAAGCTCAAATGTTTTCTCAAAAATGTTGAAGTGTTAAGGTTTGTTTGCTTTTAACTGGCCTGCATGTCTAACTCCGATGTTTCTCCGGATTCCTGCAGTAAAAAATGATACACCTCGGTGAAAAAAGATATTGGGATGTGAAAAGAAGCGGTATGAGTCAAGGAGCTACTGGCATTTAATCTGCAGCAGGTGTGCTGTTAGATTTAATAAGCATTTCTGGGTATTCAGGTTTTTTTTTTTTCTTTATGGAGAGGCCTCTAGACACAAAAGCAAAATTTTACATCAAAATGTGAAACACAACCCTAGCAGAAAACAACAAACAGTTCTCCACCCTTACACTTTCTTTACCCCTGAAAGGAACGAGAGAAAAAAGTTTTCTCTGAATTTGCTAGGATATATTTCTATTTCTTTTGTGTTCTTTTCTCCTTTTCCGATTCAGGCAAGGTAGAACATTCCGTAGAAATCAACTAGCATTTATTTCCTAAGACTGAAATATGAAAAGCATTCATAAGTTTCAAGATAACGTTTTTTAAAAATCTGTGGTTGTGGTTCTGTTTTAAACACCTTTTTCTAAAAATAAAATTCTCAGTGTGACCAGAACAAACAGACTGGGTGAAAAAACGTTTCTGCCAAGTTGTGAGATTGATGTGAATTGAAGTAGCTGAAATGGAAGCCTGTGTTGTTGTAATCTGGAGTGTTAAAGCGTGCCCTTCATCTAAGAAATGCAAAATATTTTCAAAACAAGCATCTGGTGACACTCAGCAGGGTCATATGATTATAGCTCTCCAGAGGAGGTGATTTGTCGTGCAGAGACTTTGGGATGTTTTGCTAAAATACTGACCCTTTATTTCTTAATGCAGCTCAGAATATGTAATTTTTTTGATGAACTTGTTTCATAGTTTATTGTTAACCTGATTGCTCCCCAAAATTCTGAAGAGTCTTATTGTCTATTTAAGATAGAGGGGATAGTGAAATGATGCACAAGAATGAATGGTGAAGCTTCAGGTGTTTTGATTGAATCGCCTTTTACACTGTTTTGCAGGTGCCAACCATGCTACTAACTGCCTGCTTTAGCATCTGGTACCCTGTCCTCAAATTGGGGATTTTCCTATCCTTTCTCCCATGCACTCTTGTAGCACACATTTCATGTAGATTTGTTAAATTTTTCTGCCATGATGAAAACATCAAAGAGCTTCAGACACTTGAGCTGCCAGTGGCAAATTGCAACTCCCAGCTCTCCTTAAGCATAAATAAATAAGCCCAAAAGGAAAGGTGAGTAAGAGCCTCAAAGAGATCCAATGGCAAAGCCTCTGTGGGAATTATGGAAGAACAATGTTATTTCTGCTCACTAGATATGTGAGCCGTAGAAGGGACACAAAAACCCGGGCCGGACAAAAACAAGTAGCAGAGGCTTGAACTTCCCCTATCAAAATTGGTCAGAAGGGAACCAATTGTTCTTTTCAAATTATTTCCAAGACGACTTCCTAGTTGACAGTACACCCTTCCTTCCATTGATCTTTGTCTTCTATTCCTTTTATTTCTTAGGGTTTTTCTATTTGTTTCTTTTTCTTTTATTTTCTTTTTTTAATTTTTTTACATAGATGCTTAGTCTCTGGGTCTCATCATTTCTCAAACTTCAACTCAGTAATTTTTTTGGTTTCTTTGTATTCAGTAGGTAATTCCTAGGCATCTGATATCTCTTGGCTACATTTTTAACACCAACAGCAGAATCTAGCTGCGTTCATTATTTTTTTAAATTTAGTTCTCCATCCAGCTCTATCTCCTTCTGTTATTCTGAGCTGGCTCAAATCTCTGACTCATCTTTCACTGCATGCTGCCTACCTTCAAGAAGATCCATCTCTGAAGGGGGAGGGTGGTATTTAAAAGTTCTCCATTGGCCCAGTTTCTGTGGATTCATAATCCAAACATGTACACACAAATGAAAGCTGAACAATTATCTCAAATATTGGAGCACATCATTGATGAAGGGCAATATGTATTTGTGTGCTTAATTATCTTTATGATTAACAGAAAACACCTGACTTTTGGGGCACCTAGGTGGCTCAGTTGGTTAAGCATCCGACTTTGGCTCAGGTCATGATCTCACGGTTCGTGGGTTTGAGCCCCGTGTCGGGCTCTGTGCTGACAGCTAGCTCAGAGCCTGGAACCTGTCTTCAGATTCTGTATCTTCCTCTCTCTCTGACCCTCCCCTGCTCATGCTGTCTCTCTCTGTCTCTCAATAATAAAGAAAGAAAGAAAATACCTGACTTTCATAGGGCAGAAACATTTTTAGTTCACCAAAACAAAGGAAGATTAAGTTTTGCGGGGCCAGATGTTTTCTGGGCTAAAGGGTCACACTTTAAGGAAAAGAACACAAAACTACAAATATAAAATTAGGAATAAAAGTGAATATATGTGTGGAAAGAGAAAATACAAAATACAGAAAATATATATTCCACAAGTACAGAAATAAACAATACAGAGAAATAACATAATACTTTATTAATTAATTGCTTAATAAACCTCTCAAATAAATTCTTTTTTGTTTCTATCCTGAAAAATATATGCAAAATTAATTGTAACACAAGAAGAATTAAAATATAATTTTAAATTGTTGCTACCTTATACAGAGCTGCACGAAGCATAATCAAATTACTCTTATACTACATTGACTAAGTTGATGAATACGTGTAGGTAGTTTGCCATCAAAGCACTTATTTTTTCAGTCTATATTTCTGCACTGTTGGCAGTTTTGTGTACGATTTCATCTGGAATTGCACAACGTTCTAAGGACAAGATATGTCAGATACTCTAAGAAGTGATCTGACATATTGGAATGCAGTAAGCACTATGTCAAGAGGCTTATTCTCTGTAATATTTCTAAAGTTTGTGACCTACAAACAGAGGAATTCTTGGATAAATTTTGTGTGATTCTCGTCCAAAAAAGGAAAAAATATGATGTATTTATAATTGTATGCTCTACATTAGCAAATATGTTCCTGACAGGAGAGAGCAGCCATTTTGATGAGGCAATAATGAGAAGTAGATGCTCGGCTTATAATTCTACACTTCTGATGTTTAGAAGTATTTGCCACAAACTAGCTTCTGGCTTCCTATTTTTAAAACCTTTTCCTCTTCCACTGTTCATATACTGCAGTGCCTGGAGCTATAGGGCACATGTGTATCAAAATATAACTTCTGATTTTGCATCTTCGTGTCATAATGCCAGGTGGGCAGCAGAAGTTTCCTGGAAGCAGTTATTTCAAAGGGGTGGCTAATTATACAGAGAAGTGACTGTCATTACTGCATTCCCAAAATGCTGGACACCAGAGGAAATGTGAGGAGAGTCTGTGTGGAGACAGGAGTCTTAACCAATTCTAGATAAAAGTTTGTAAAGTTTACACATCATCTGACCATGTGAACGCATTGCTTGGACCATTCTCAGGGAGTCGGAAAGGGAATGCAAGGAAGAGCCTCCATTACCTTCACAGTAAAGTTGCTTTGTTTTCTAACCTCACTGATTGTTTAAAACAGAGCGGTTAGACTTCAGTTTCTAGCACAATGCAGCTTAGAAGTTGCCACTCCATCTGAACAAGTAAAAAGCTAAACAATCTGAAAAAAATCAGCAACTCTTCTTACATTCATGAGAGAAATGAGATCACAGGGCAAACTGCTCTCTCTCAAACTGGAAAAACAAACAGGCAGATACAGAGAATCACAATTCAATAAAGCAGAAACCTATAAGCACAGACCTTCACAGGAACAAGAAGAAAACCTGAATTGTAATTGACAAATTCCTGAAGTCTCAGTGTGGACAAATCTGAGAGTCAAAATCTCTGAAAGACCCATTAAGGGGAGGGGGACACACTTTTGTGAGTTTCACCTCCGGGAGTTCTACCAGGTTCTCACAGTGAATATCAGAAAAAATTCCCTTGTGCTTCCTGCAAGGAAAAGGGAAAAGGAACCATTTGAAATATGCAAGGGGTATTCTGTTCTTTTGTTTTGTTTTGTTTTTTAAGTTTACTTATTTATTTTGAAAAAGAGAGCAAGCAGGGTAGAGGCAGAGAGAAAGATGGGAAAGAGAGAATCCCCACAGGCTCTGCACTGCCAGCACAGAGGCTGATATGAGGCTTGAACTCACGAACCATGAGATCATAACCTGAGCAGAAATCAAGAGTCAGATGCTTAATCGACTGAGCCACCCAGGCATCCCCGGGGTAATCTGTTCTTAACAAAGTCTGCCCCTAAGAGAAAGTACTTCACCAGAGACTAACGTACTACAGTTTTATCAGATCATACACAACTGCAGCCCCCTCTAGCCCAACCTGTTCCACTACTGAAAAGTAGTGGTGAACTTCACTGTCCAAGGGCACAGGCTCACCAAAAGACTGAGACCTAATTATAGGACCAAACAGGGCTTCCCCTCTCCCAGCACTGTATCACTACGTTACTAAGGGTCTAATTACTGCAGTTCATTTTACTAAGTACATCATGTTTACGTTTCAACAAAAACTTTCAAAGCTTACAAAAAATAAACAAACACAGTTTGAAGAGCCTGAGCAATATCAGAACCAGAGTCAGATACAGCAAGAATGTTGGAATGATCGGACCAAAAATTGCAATAACTAAAATTGATATGCTAAAGTCTTTAACAAAAAAAGTAGGCAACATTTAAGAACACATGGATAATGTAAGCAGGGAGATTGATGTTCTAAGACATAATCAAAAAGAAATGCTTGAGATCAAAAACACTGTAACAGATATGAAGAATGACTTGGTAGACCGGACATGGTTGAAGAAAGAATCTCTGAGCTTGAGGATATGACAGTAGAAGATTCCAAAACTGAAATGCAAAGAGAAAAAGACTGGGGGGAAAAAAAAGAATGAAATATCCAAGAACTGTGGGACAGTTAAAAAAGGTGAAAGGTATGCATAATGGGAATACTAGAAGGAAATAAAGAGAGAAAAAAAGCAGAAGCAATTTAAGCAGTAATGAGTGAGAATGTCCCTAAATGTCTGACACATTCACCAACATAGACAACTTCTGAGCCATAAAATACATCTTAACAAATTTTTGAAAATATAAATCACAAAATGTTTGCTCTCAGACCACAGTAGACTTAAACTCAGAGACAATAACACAGAGATAGCTGGGAAAATCTCAAAATACAAGGGGATTAAACACCATTCTAAATATACATTGGTCAAAGAAGATATCTCAAGAAAAACTAAAAAGTATTTTGAACTAAATGAAAATAAAACATTAAAATTTGTGGATTCAGTGAAAGCAGTGCAAAGAGGAAAACTTATAGCACTGAATGCATATGTTAGGAAAGAAAAAAGATCTAAAATCAGTTGTCAAAGTTTCTTTAAGAAACTAAAGAAAGAAGAGCAAATCAAATCAAAAGAGCAAAACAAATCAAAAGCAAGAAAAAAGAAATAATAAAAATCAGTGCAGAAATCAATGAAATTGAAAACACGGAATCAATACAGAAAATCAATGAAACCAAAAGCTAGTATTTTTAGAAAAAGTAAATAAAAGCAATAAGCCTCTAACAAGGCTAAGAAAAAGAGAGAGGGAATTCAAATTACTATTATCAGAAATGAAAGAGGGTACATCACAGATTCTATAGACTTAAGATGACCTTGAATTTTGTGATGACTTTTTAGATACACTTCCAATGGCATGATCCATGAAAAATAATTTATAAGCTGGACTTCATCAAATCAAAAACTCTGCTCTATGAAGGAGGATAAGAAGATAAGGTGCAGACTGGGAGAAAATATTTGCTAAAGACATATCTGATAAACGACTGTTAGCCAAAATATATAAAGAACTTCTTAAAACTCACCAGTAAGAAAACCAAAAACCAGATTAAGAAATGGGCAAAAGGCCTGAACAGAGACCTCACCAAAAAGATATACAGATGGCAAATAAACTATGAAAAGATGCTTCTGGGTGGCTGGATGGATCAGTCCGGTTAGGTGTCAGATTCTTGGTTTCGGCTCAGGTCAGGATATTATGGTTTGTGGGATTGAGCCCCATGTCAGGCTGCGCGCTGACAACATGGAGCCTGCTTGGGATTCTCTCCCTCTCTGCCCCTCCCCCTCTCATGTGCATGGTACACATGCACTCTCTCTCAAAATAAACTTAAAAAAAAAAAAAAAAGATGCTCCAACCTCATATGTCATCAAGGGAATTCAAATTAAAACAACAATGAAATACCACTATATACCTATTAGAATGGCCAAAATCCAAAACACTGACATCACCAAATGCTGGTGAGAACATGAAGGAACAGGAACCCTTATTCATTGCTAGTGGGAAAGCAAAATGGTACAGCCATTTTGGAAAACAGTTTTGTGGTTTCTTACAAAATTAAACATACCCTTACCATAGAATCTAGCAATTGTATTTCTTGGTATTTTCCCAAAAAAGTTGAAAATTTATGTCCACACAAAACCTGCACATGGATATTTATAGGAGCTGTATTCAGAATTGGTAAACTTGGAAGCAACCAAAATGTCCTTCATTTAGTAGGTGAATGAATAATATACTGCCATACATTCAGACAATGGAATATTATTCAGTGCTAAAAAGCAAGGAGCTACCAGGCCATGAAAAGACAGACTTAAACATATAGAACTAAGTGAAAGGCCAATCTGAAAGACTTTATGCTGTGACTCCAACTATATGACATTCTGGAAAAACTAAAACTATGGAAACAATAAAAAGATTGGTGGTTGCCAGGGGTTTGGAGGAAGGAAGTGATAGTAGGCAGGGCACAAAGGATTTTTAGGGTAATGCATCTACTCTATATGATACTATAATGGTGTATACATGTCACTATGAAATTGCCAAAACCCATAGAATGTACAACACCAAGAATGAGCCCTAATATAATCAATGAACTTCCAATGCTAATGATATGTCAATGTAGGTTCAACAGCTGTAACAAATAATCCCCTCTAGTGGAGGATGTTGATAATGAGGGAGTCTATGCACATGTGGGGCAGGGGATGTATGGGAAATCTCTATATCTTTCTCCCCATTTTGCCATTAACCTAAAACTTCTCTAAAATACAAAGTCTATTTAAAATAAATATATAAAATAATTAATTTTTTTAAAAAGAATGGTTGCTTGGAATATTTTAGATAAAATTATACTTATTAGCCATAGAAATTAAAGGCATTTGCTCTACATTAGGGTCTTAAGTATATTTGCAGTAATATTGGAAAACATGGCAAAAATAATGAAAAGGGTTTTTAGTCATATACCAAAATAGCTATCATTTGTGTTGTCAAATAATGGCTCTTTTTATCTCCTACTTCACTCCATCTGTTTCCTCCACTTAGCAACAAGAAATATAGCAATTATTTTACTTATCCACATTCCTTTCCTTAAAAATCTTCCTTTTCTAGGGTGCCTAGTTGTTAAGCATCTGACTTTGGCTCAGGTCATGATCTCATAGTTTGTAAATTCAAGTCCCACATCTGTTGAGCTCAAACCCCTGACTTCAGGTGAGCATGAGTCCTGCTTCGAGTGAGCATGAGCCCTACTTTGGGCAAAACATGATCCCTGGGTGAGCCCTGCTTTTCTCTCCCTCTCCCCTTCTCTCTGCCCCTCACTCACTTGTGCCCCCCTCTCTCTCTCTCCAAGAAAATCTTCCTTTTCTATAATTTTGTTAGTTAAAAAGCATAGGATGGTACTTGCCAATACAACTGCTTTCAATTATCCAAGGCCAGATTGATACTTAACATTAAATTTTTATAGTTGGACCAAAAAAACAAAGATATGTGAATTTGTAAACAAAGCTAAAATAACTGTGAATTTGCTAAAATGGCCACATATTTAATTATATTTAATTTTGATACTACATAGTAACCTAAACTTTAAATTTTTTTTCTGTTGTACATTCATTACTTCAACAAATATTTGCTGTACATGGAATCTGAAGCATGGTAAGCCAGGTAGCCATGATTCAAAGAAATAAATATTTATTATAACAGCAAACTGTGACCAGTGCCATGAAGAAAATGTTTGGAGGATTTAATAACAGGAAGATCCAGTTCTTTTCGGGAGGGTGGGTAGGTTAGAGTTGGGGGATGTTTAGAGGCAGAAGATTTCCCTAAGGAAATGGCATATGACTTGAGCCTGGAGTTTGAAGAATTATAAACAAGGCTAAAAAGTAGAAATGAGGAGGTGGAGGGCATAGTTTTGTGAGAAGGTGTTAAGAAAGTTAGGAGCATAGTCACTTAAAGGACTAGACTGATACTTCTCTAAATTTATCATTTTTAGTTTGACTTTTGAACCATGTTCCTTTTCAATATTCATAAAATAATAATATATTTTATCCCTTAAAAGGAATACAAACTATTATTATCTAAAGAATATAATAATTATTATATTCTTATACTCAAAATAATAATAACCACACTTGAGGTTGGAGAGTGGGGGAGAGAGTCAGGAAGGGTTATTCAAGTCACTTTTGAGCACACCATTTTAACACCATAACTATTAAAGGAAAGAAATGTATGAACATATGATTTTTAATATAATAAGAATATTTCTTAGCACTGTCTGCTGAGAAAGCCTAGAAGTAATCAGTTCCCAACCACAATAAGAACAATTAATGTCCAAATTTTGGCTTCTAAACATTTTGTCTGTTAAGAAATCAATGCCCCTTGGAGAAATGGCTGATTCCAGCCTGAAGCAGAGAAGATATAAGAGGAACCTCAAACATCTTGTCATGTCACCATAAAAAAGAAGTTCAAAATTAGTGGGGATGTCAAAAAAGCACAGGAACCTATTTGAAAAGGTTCTTACCTGCCAAATCTGGGACATTTTAAACAAGAAAATAATTATATTAACAGACTAAAACCTATTAAAAGAAGTAAGAATCCATGAATTCATACTGATGTAGAAAGCATAGGAATGAATAAGTGAAGGAGTGAATGAATGAATGAGGGATAGAAAAAGCTTTTATACAAAAAACATCATAATAATTGATTTGGGCAAAAATCATCAACGGATACTTAAATTAATGGGTGAAGAGATCTACATAGTCTTACAAAATATTATCTCACCCCATCTCAGTCAGTTAAGCATCCGACTTCGGCTCAGGTCATGATCTCACGTTCGTGAGTTTGAGCCCCGCATCAGGCTCTAGCTGACGAGCTTGGAGCCTGGAGCCTGCTTCAGATTCTGTGTCTCTCTCTCTGCCCCCCCCCCCCACTCACGCTCTGTCTCTGTCTCTCTCTCAAAAATAAATAAACATTAAAAAAAAAAGAAAGAAAAACAGAATCTTTACAAGGGAGAGACCTTTAACCAAATGATCAAAGTTAACATCACTGGTATTAAGACAAGTCAATATCATGTGCCTCATAATATGGTGCACTGAGAAGTATGCAACAACACTTTTGTGGCATTCCTGCCAAAAAACTTCAAACTAATCATGAGGAAACATCAAACAAACCCAAAGTGAGAAACATGCTACAAAAATAACTGGCCTGTATTCTTCAAATATGTCAAGGATATGAAAAGCAAAAGCAGACTGAAGATCTTTTCCAGATTAAATGAGACCAAAGAGACATAAAAACTAAGAGCAATATGTGACCCCAGATTGAATAATGGACCCCAATTTTTTTACATTTTCTTTTAAAATTAAGAACATCAGCTCCTAAAAAAAGATGTTATTAAGAGAATAAAAGGAGGGGAAATACACAGGGAGAAAATATTTGCAAATCATGTGTTTGAAATAATATGTTTAATAAAGGATTTGCATCCAGATTATATAAAGAACTTTCAAAACTCAACAATAAGAAATCAAGCAATACAATTTTTAAAAGTGGGCAAATGATTTGAACTGACACTTCACCAAAGAAGAAATGGAGATGGTAAATGAACACATGAAAAGACACTCAACATCACTAGTTATTAAAGAAATGCCAATGAAAACCACAATGAGATACCACTACGTATGTACTAGAGTGGCTACAATTAAAGAGTGTAAAACGTGTTAACAATGGTATGGAACAACTAGAAGTCTCATAGACTAGTGGGAATGCAAAATGGACCAATCACTTTGGAAGACATTTTGGCAGTCTTAAAATGTTAAATATACACTTATCATGTGACCTGGCCATTCCACTCCAAGGTATTTACTCAGGAGAAAAGTAAACATATGGCCATACAAAGACTTATCCATAAATTTTCATAGAAGTTTTATTTGTAAGAGCCAACCCTTCCCAATACCTCAAATGAAACAAAATCTACTCAAAGTCACATTGTCTAGATTTAATATCATCCCTCCTGAAGCCAACTAAATGTTTGTGTCCCCCAAAATTCATATGTTGGAATCCTAACTTTCCCTGTTATTGTACCTGGATGTGGGGCCTTTGGGAAGTAATTAGGTCATGAGGGTGGAGTCCTCATGAATGAGATTAGCACTCTTATAAAAGAGACCCCAAAGAGCTCTCTCCCTCTTTCTGCCATTTGGTATTACACTGAGACATCAGTAGTCTACAACCCAGAGGAGAGCCCTCACCAGAACCTGACCATGCTGGCACCCTAATCTCAGACTTGCAGCCTCCCAAACCATGACATAAATTTCCCTTATTTATAAACCACTTAGTTATAGCAGTTATAGCAGCCTGATCTAAGACACCCCCTAACTGATCTCCCTATTTCTGCCCTGTCTCCAGTCACAACAGCAATATTCTCAAAATAGCAGCCAGTTGATCTTGCAAAGTGCTACATCTCATGTGAGTACGTATGTGAGCTGACCTGCCCACCACACCCACCCACCTATCTATCTGACTTCATCTCTTACAACTGTTAATACTCAGGTCCAGCCCCCTGATCTCCTTGCTTTTCTTCACACACACCAGGCATGCTCCATCCTTGGAGATTTTGTGCTCACTGTTTCCTCTGCCTCGACAATCTTTGCCCAAATATCCACACAGGCAGCTTCCTTACTTCCTTCCCATCTCTGCTCCAATGCCACCTTCTCACTGAGGATTCTTTTTTTTTCCCCCCTGAGACCTCACTGGGGATTCTTTTGGCTAAAACTATATAAAACAGCTAGCTCCTCCCTGCAACCTCCATTCCACTCAACCTTACCTGGTTAATTTTTCTCTGGAGCACTCCTCACCAACTAACATATTGTATATTTACTATTTAGTTACTGCCTCTATGTTCTCACCACCACTAGCATATAAGTTTCATAAGAACAAGAATTTTACTTTGTCACTACTGTGTTTTCCCAGCAACTAGAACAATATCTGGCATGTGGACATTCATTAAATTCTTGTTGCTTGGGTCCATTAATATAGTAATTGCATATTGTTTTTAAATTGTTTAATGTTTATTTAAAAATTTTTATGTTATTTATTTTTGAGAGAGAGATAGAGTGTGAGTGGGGAAGGGGCAGAGAGAGAGGGAGACACAGAATCTGAAGCAGGCTCCAGGCTCCAAGGTGTTAACATAGAGCCTGACGTGGGGCTCGAACTCACAGACTGCAAGATCATGATCTGAGCCCAAGTCGGGAACTCAATTGATTGAGCCACCCAGGACCCCTAGTAATTGCATTATCTTTAATCTTTTGTTTGACATCTATAAATAGTAAAGGTTTACTGACATATTAGAATTAATTTTTAAATGAAAACATTTATGCTACATTTACTTTGTTCCATATTTTTATGTGTTTTGTTTTTTAAAATCAATTTATTTAATTTGAAAGCAAGAGAGAGCATGTGTGCGCAAGTTGGGGAGGGGCAGAGAGAGAGAGAGAATCCCGAGTAGGCTCCATGCTGTCAGCACAGGGTCGGATGTGGGGCTCGATCTCACCTACTGCGAGATCATGACCTTAACTTGAAACGAAGAGTTGGATGCTCACCAACTGAGCCACCCGCACCCCTATGTGCTTTGGTTTAAAGTGACTTGTCATTGTCCATGGTTTCCCTCCCTCATCCTTACCCCATTAGTTAATTTTATTTTTTATCTATTTATTAAATTTTTTTAATGTTTATTCATTTTTGAGAGAGAGAGAGAGAGACTGAGCATGAGCAGGGGAGGAGCAGAGAGAGAGGGTGACACAGAACTCAAAGCAGGCTCCAGGCTCTGAGCTGTCAGCACAGAGCCCAATGCGGGGCTTGAACTCACCAACCATGAGATCATCACCTGGGCCGAAGTCAGACACTCAACCAACTGAGCCACCCAGGTGCCCCCCCATCAGTTAATTTTAAATGTGACAATACTCCCTGTTCATAATATCCAAAGTGTCATGCTCTTTTCTCTATTTCTTATCTCCAAGATAGGTACTGCCTGAGGAAGGGAAGAAGGATCAGATTTGGTGCCAAAATGTATAGTAAGCATTTTCCTAGTGGTTTGGGAAGGAAACACTAATTTTAAAAGGTAGAGGATAGAAGGAAAGAAAAGAAAAATGGCTCTTCCTGGAAGCACTATTTTCTAACCCTCATTCTTGGGTTACTCAGAGCATTTTATATCTGCTGCTCTTATAATGTCGTTCTCCATTATCATGATGATTGAGAGGCATAATCTGATTACCTGCAGTTTATTGTTAAGGATGCATAGTAGTTAAGGATGCATAGTAGTTATCACAATATATAACTCAATTAATAGAGCAGGAATTTGTCCAAGATGGCTGCCACTATTGTTTAGTCTCCAGTCCCTGACTGTATACTGCTGGTCATTCCTGGTACTTAACTAGCACAATACAAGCTGCTTGCTGTGATGCCATTTTCTCACATCATTCTGCTGAGGTAACCTAGTTGTTTTGCAGAAAGTTGCCTCATAAATTGTAGAGAGTCTTTGCTGCTTAAAAAAAATTACAATATGACCAAGGTGAGGATATGAGATCACTTAAAAAGAACCAAAGAATCAAAAATAAGAATAAATCCTGACAGTGGGTATTTGACAATATTTTAAGAACATAAAAAAGAAGTAAATCTAAGAAATTATACAGGGAAGATTATTTTAACCTTCCAACTGAGAGTGGAGGAAGGGGAATGAAGAGTAGTAAATGGCAAAAGGATGCATGTTTGGGTAGTTAGTTCCTTAACTTGGAATGGACAGGATTGAAATTAGATAGATACTACCGACAGAAACAACTGATAGATATCATCTATATCAAGCCTTGCTACAGGTGGAGATGTTACTCCAGCTCATTTTCAGTCTTCTCCACCTTTGATTAACCTCACCTGATTGCCATATCCCTCTTTGCTATGTTTCATGACCTACATACTTAAAATTAAAATCTGTTTAAATTGTTATTGTTTGCTGAAGTGGGTCATAACACTGCATATCTCAAGACTACCAAATAGCATGTCAGGACCCAACAAATGTTTGCCAAAAGTATTTTTAATACTAAAACAATTTACCATTTCACCCCAAATACTGTAATCTACTCTTGCATTCATAGATCATCCTGCAAGATATATGACCCCTTTCCAGAGTACCTGAAAGAAGACTCTCTACTTTTTCCCCTTTGATGCTGTTCCCTTTTCCTTCACAGACTTAATGAAGACATCTGCCTGAAAATATTCAGCTTGTCAAATTAGACAATGAACAGCCCAATCTTCCTTGTCATCTGCAAAAAAAGGAAACCAAAAAAGATGTTAGAAATACATATACTTTATCTTGCCCTCAGCCTAATTATAAGAAGAATGATGGATACTGAAAGGTTTTACAAGTCTCTTAATTTTGATGCTCCCTCTTGAAAAATGAATCTTTATTACTACTGAAACCCATGAGCAGCATGCATAAAACAGGGAGAGAAATTGCTGAAGAGAAAAGTGGATAGTAAAATGTGTGGCTTTTTCACCTATTCAAATGTTTGATTCAATATGCAGAAAAGTCTACCTGTTAGAGTACAGAAAGAAAGTTGAATAGAAAAGAAGGAAACAGGCTCTCTAAAAGGTTTGACAATCAACTCCAAGTCTCCACAGATAACTAGACTTGTAGATGACATGTAAAATGCTGACACATTCATATTTCTTATACACATAGCCTCTCTTGTCTTTATTCCCATTCAATTTATTCCCTCTATTCTCTCCTCCTTTCCCACAACATTTCAACAGCAGCTCTACATCCAAGACCATCTCTTATGCCCACTTGTGAATTACTTGTTCGTGTTTACTATTGTAAATTCTTACTAGAAAGACATATTTGAAACCAGTTATTTAGAATTATTTCCTATGACAAATAAGTACAAAATGGGTATTATTTGACATATCCTTAAATTTCAAAAAATGAGGAGCTCAATCCAAAATACTAGTTCCTTTATGGACATTGGTCTTCAATGGCTGTCCAATCCATTCACCTTCCCCTGATTTTCTTTTCTTTCTTTCTTTTTTTATAAGATTTTGTTTATTTATTTTAAGTAAACTCTACATCTATCACAGAGTTCAAACTCACAACCCTGAGATCAAGAGTTAAATGCTCCACCAACTGAGCCAGCTAGGTTCCCCACTCCTGACTTTCTTTTAGGAAAGTACCACATCCATGGTAGAAAGTCAATTGTCTGTCTTTGGAGGCTAAGGGAGGGACCCAGGTCTTTTTTCTGGTAGACCCAAAGTTCGGACATATGATAACCCCAGCCATCCAAGATGTCTCTCCTGAAACTATGAATCTTGAGTGAGTGATGAAAGAATGAAGAAATTATTGTACAGATTATTTTGTTTCAGTGGCAGCAAAAGAGAAGAGGTGTGCTGACCAGGCAGGCATCTTTCACCATGAGGTGGTTGCTGTCCTTCCTGGTCCTCTCAAGCACCCTTTGCTCCCCTCTGTACCCAAGCGTGGCCTCACAGCCTCCTAGCCTGTTATCCCTACATACACAAGCACCTATCCATCCTCATCCTTGCCACCATAGTCTTAAATAAACTCTCTTTTGTTTAAAATAACAGTAGTCAGTTTCTATTGAGCACAACTAAAGAAATTGATAGAATGCCCTAGAGATAGAAGTGAATCTTCAAAAGGTAATTTGTAAACTATTTCTGATTTCAATGGAAATACATGTGAGGGGAAAATTCGATAGGGTGTTTCTCTACTATATAAAGAAATAGACCTCACAACTTGTAAAGAAACATTTTTAGAATGTTTTCTCTTTTAAATACTTTCAGTATGTTCTGGAGAGATGGTAGCCAGATTTTAAAAGGAAAAGGTACAGTTATTGATCTTAGAGCCTGTCCCTCCACTTTAGGACAGAGTTAGTGAGGAGGATATTAATAGATAAAACCAGGGGTTTTTTAACTTGATACATTGTGAAACCTGAAACATTTTAAAATTTTGCTAGGTTAGGGAGAGTTCTGTATAAAAGACCAAATGATCAGAGTAATGACACTGGAGTGAGAAGACATGTCATCAGTGGTCCCAATTAATACTTTCATTGACAGACAGCTGAGTCATGATATGGCAGTGAGCAAAGACCTGTGAATGAGTAGAGAGAAGCCCATGGATGAGAGAAGATCACATAAGAAAACGAAATGGTACACTGATAGGCAAAGTTTGAGGACTCTACTTGGTTAATATTGGCTATTAATTTTACTAATACGCTTCACTGTGTATCACTAATTTTATTGGGAACTTACCTTTGCTATATGTCTCTATCACTTTAAATTTTTCTAATATTATAGAAAAAACCCTCAAAGATTGTGAATTCTGTGATATGGTAATTTACCATACTGTGGGTAACACAGAGCTTGGACTGAATGGGATACGTATGTGATATGTGTGTGAGAAAGACAAGCATTAAATATATAGAAAAGCAAGGGGGTGGGGGGAACGGACGGAAACTCAAGCCTGAATTGCCTGAACCAAGCTTCATGCTGGAAAGAAATGAAAGCCAACGTAAAGATTGCAAACACTTAAGGAGTATGGGGAAAGAAAAACAACAGTTTTTATAAGAGCTCTGGGAGACATACATGTTAAAGAGAAAGAAAGCCAGCAAAATATAAAAATATAAAATATTCTTCGCTGAAGAAGGAGAAAGAGAACTAAAAGAATATATTATAATTGAAGTAAAGAGAGATTCAGGAAGAGGCTGCACACATGTCAAGGAAATTGCTGATAAAGAAAAGGCCTTCAAATTGAGTCATACATAAACATATCATTACATTGTTAACTTTTTTCCTGATTTTTAATTAAAAGACATTCATCATTCAATATGATGAAATTCTGAATAGCATTTGGAAGATACCAAAGATCTATTGATGACATTTCACCACAACATAATTATTTCTGGAGAATATCCTGAATATATGCATATCTATTTTGGTGGCAAGAATTACAGAGCCAGGAGAATTACAGAGACATGGAGACCTGTTAGCTTCATAAGATGTGTGCTAGAATGAATGAAACAAAAAGAGCTGAGTCCAAAGTTAATCCTAGAGGCAGTTCTATATAATTGTGATTTGTTTCATTATTGTACGTGACAAGGAAAGCACTTTGGAGTCAAAGAAGCTTGGGTTCAAATATGAGCTCAGTTCAGCTTTTTCCTAGGTGTGTGACCTCAGCCAGCTTCAGTAGTCTCATCTGTAAAAGGGTGCATTTGATAATGTAAAGATAAGGCTGATAATATATAAAGTGGTTAATGCTGGAATTATTTTTTAGTACCTGTACCAATGTAGTAAGAGTTTAGAACCTGAAGCTTGCTGTTTTCCTCCTTCTCTCACCCCTACCACCACCAGAAAACAGACAAATATTACAAAGCCTCCCCACTGATAACTCCAATTGAAATCTGAAAATCCTGTTTTAGAT
Organism: Cryptoprocta ferox; assembly: GCA_028646485.1. NCBI lineage: Eukaryota > Metazoa > Chordata > Mammalia > Carnivora > Eupleridae > Cryptoprocta > Cryptoprocta ferox. The sequence goes on along the minus strand of CM053571.1, from coordinate 83,982,079 downwards.
TAATCCATCTGGTTAAAGACTGTGTACTATTTCAAAATTTAAAAAACACTGAAAGATAACACACTCAGTCTGTCAGTTGCTTCTACCTCAATGGACACATTCATGAAATCCTTGGCTGGGAGCATGTTTTAATGGTCGCAGAAAGTCCATGAAAGTCCCGAACCCATTTGCAGTGGTTGCACAGATGCATTATTGGGAGGAGGAAAAAGGGACAGGGGCACAGACAGAATTTATCTCCTTCATGGTTATTTCCTAGGGACTAATTAGAGAGTTTGGAAAATATTTGGGTGTCAGGGAAATCTGTTTGATATTCAATAGTTATGATTCTCTAGAGTGTCATGAGGGTAAAATATAAAAGTCTTTGTTAATATTCAAGCATTCATAATACATTTTTACTTATACATAGCCTTTATTCTGAGTGAGACCTCTTGGGACTTTGCAGACACATTGCAATTCAGCCTCAATTTGTCTTCACAGGTGTGTCACTATAGTGTGTAAGAAGGCGGTACAGTTCTATTATCTTCAGATTACAGATATAGAAAAGAAAAAGCAAAGGCAGATAAAGTAATTTATATATGACCTCACTACATGTAAGTAGTTGAGCAGGGAGTAGAACTGGTCATGTAATAGATACTCTCCTGTCAGATAAGGACAGCGCCCCATCCCAGATGGGAACTGCCCTTTTCTGAACCTTTAGTACCAACTGATGAAAGGATGGGAAGATGGGGTCCTATTCTGGGAAATAAAAACGAATAGTTCAGTCACCAACAAATCACTGCAGATGCAATTGCTGTGGATTTGGTTGCTATTAGGTAAGGCAGGAGTTGAGGCTATAGTTCCAAGTGGCTTTCTGTCCATTAGATGAGTGTTTGTGTATTGTATAAAGCCTGCAGGATCCCTCCTTTGCTGACCTTCCCACCAAACCCTTCTCTTTTTTTAAATTTTTAAATTAAATTTACAAAAATTCTCCTACAGTTAACAGTGTTATATTAGTTTCAGATGTATGATATAGTGATACAAGAGTTCTATATGTTACTCAGTGCTCATCATAATAAGTGTACTCTTTACTCCCCATCACCTATTTCACCTACTCTCCCCACACTGCCCCTCTGTTAACTAGAATCCTCTGGTTCTCTATAGTTAAGAGAACATTTCTTGGTTTGTCCCGCCAAACCCTTCCTTAGTTGGCTTCATCCCACGTGGTGTTAAATAAGTCCCCTGAAATACTGCCACAGCTGAATGGGTCCTGAATCTTAACATCTCCACCCATCAAGCCAGAATCACACTGCAGCCACTCTTGAAGGTAAAAATTAGAACATACATCCCTCTGGCAATGAGCCAGTTCTGAGGCAAGACTTTTACTCTTGTTTCTCCATTGGTTATTTTCATTTCAAAGGTCATTGTTCAGAAGAAAACAAAGGAAAATCTAGCATGAGTATTTTCACATAAGGATAATAAACAAGCACTCATTTATTATTTTTGTTTATAAAAGTCAGCTTCCTTTATTTCTTGAGAAAAATGAAATAGGATGGTAGAAAAATTATTACAATGGAATGTTAAAGACTGAATGGTTAAGATAATTTACTTTGCTTAAAGGTATTGAAAGATGGTATAAAGCCTTAAATCAAAGTCTTCCTTAATTGCTTGTGATTGCTACCAGCTTGAATTTAGGTAAGAAAAATGCCATTCAAAAATCTGTAAATGGCTTAGATACAATCTCTTTCCTCTGACACTTAAAGGCAAAATAAAGTCCCCCTCTATTTTTTTCCAGTTTCATTGAGAAATAGTTGACATATATCACTGTATAAGATTAAGGTGTACAGTACAGCATGATGATTTACATATATTGTGAAATGATTACCCACTGTAAGTTTAGTTACCATCCATCATCTTGTGTAGATACATAAAAAAAAAAAATGTATCCTCTGTACTCAGCCTACTCATTCTGCCCCACTACCCCAATCCTGGCAACCACTGATCTTTTTACTTTTCCATAGTTTTGCCTTTTCCAGAATGTCATACGGTTGGAATCACTCACAAAGAGGCTTTTTAGATTGGCTTCTTTCAATTAGTAATATGTATTTAAGATTCTTCCGTGTCTTTTTATGGCTTTTAGCTACTTTCTTTTTAGTACTATTATTTGTTTACCCATTTCCTACTGAAAGACATCTTACTCGCTTCCAAGTTTTGCCATTTCTGGATAAAGCTGCTTATAAACATCCATGTGCAAGTTTTTATGAGGACATATGTTTCCAACTCCTTTGGGTAATATTAAGGAGCATGATTGTTAGATCATGGTAGGAGTATGTTTAGTTTTGTAAGAAACCACCAAAGTGTCTGTATCATTTTTCTTTCCCACCAGCAATGAATGAGAGTTCTTATTTCCACATCCTCTCAATTATTTGGTGTTGTGTGTTTATTCTAGTCATACTAATAGGTGTGTAGTGGTATCTCATTGATTTAATTTGCATTTCCCTCATGATATATGGTGTAGAGCATCTGTCCACATGCTTATTTGCCATTTGTATATTTTCTTTGATGAGGTCTTCTTTCAGGCATTTTGCCCATTTTTTTAACCTGTTTTTTTTCTTATTTTTGAGTTTCAAGGGTACTTCTATATTTTGGATAACAGTACTTTATCGGATGTGTCTTTTGCAAGTATTTTCTCCCAGTTTGTAGTTTGTCATCTCATTTTCTTTTTTTTTTAATTTACTTATTTTTTACAAAAGAGAGAGCACAAGTAGGGGAAGGCAGAGGGAGAGGAAGAGAGAGAGAATCCCAAGCAGACTCCATGCTGTCAGCGTGGAGCCCAATGCAGGGCTAGACCTCACGAACCATGACATCATGACCTGAACTAAAATCAGGAGTCAGTCCTTAACCAGCTGAGCCACCTAGGCACCCTGGTCTTCTCATTTTCTTAAAGTATCTTTTATAGAGAAGTTTTTAATTTTTTTTAATTTATTTTTTATTTTATTAATTTTATATTTTAAAGATTTTATCTTTAATTAATTAATTTTACAATTTACATCCAAGTTAGAATATACTGCAACAACGATTTCAGGAGTAGATTCCTGAACGTCCCTTACCCATTTAGCCCATCCCCCCTCCCACAACCCCTCCAGCAACCCTGTATTTGTTCTCCATATTTAAGAGTCTCTTATGTTTTGTGTCCTTTCTAGCTTTTATATTATTTTTGCTTCCCTTACCTTATGTTCATCTGTTTTGTATCTTAAAGTCCTCATATGAGTACAGTCATATGATATTTGTTTTTCTCTGACTGACTAATTTCGCTTTGCATAATACCCTCTAGTTCCATCCACATAGTTGCAAATGGCAAGATTTCATTCTTTTTGATTGCCAAGTAACACTCCATTATATATATATATATATCATATCTTTTTAAAAAAATTTTTTTATGTTTTTTATTTGTTTTTGAGAGACAGAGAGAGACAGCGCGAGCAGGGGAGGGTCAGAGAGAGAGGGAGACACAGAATTCAAAACAGGCTGCAGGCTCTGAGCTAGCTGTCAGCACAGAGCCCCACGCGGGGCTCGAACCGACGAACCATGAGATCATGACCTGAGCCGAAGTCAGACGCTTAATCGACTGAGCCACCCAGGCACCCCATATCACATCTTCTTTATCTATTGATCTGTTGATGGACATTTGGGCCCTTTCCATACTTTAGCTATTGTTGATAGTGCTGCTATAATCATTGGAATTCATGTGCCCTTCAAAACAGCATCCCTGTGTCCCTTGGATAAATACCTAATAGGGTAATTGCTGGGTCATAGGGTAATTCTATTTTTAATTTTTTGAGGAACCTCAATACTGTTTTCCAGAGTGGCTGCACTAGTTTGCATTCCCATCAGCAGTGCAAAAGAGATCCTCTTTCTCCACATCCTCACCAATATCTGTTGTTGCCTAAATTGTTAATCTTAGCCATTCTGACAGGTGTAAGGTGGTATCTCAGTGTGGTTTTGATTTGTATTTCCTTGATGATGAGTGATGTTGAGCATCGTTTTATGAGTCTGTTGGCCATCTGGATGTCTTCTTTGGAGAAATGTCTGTTCATGTCTTTTACCCATTTCTTCACTGGATTATTTGTTTTTTTGGTGTTGAGTTCGATAAGTTCTTTACAGATTTTGGATACTAACCCTTTATCTGATATGTTGTTTGCAAATATCTTCTCCCATTCCATTGGTTGCCTTTTAGTTTTGCTGATTGTTTTCTTCACTGTGCAGAAGCTTTTTATTTTGATGAGGTCCCAATAGTTCATTTTTGCTTTTGTTTCCCTTGCCTCCGGAGACATGTTGAGTGAGAAGTTGTTGCGACTGAGGTCAGAGAGGTTCTTGCCTGCTTTCTCCGCGAGGATTTTGACGGCTTCCTGTCTTACATTTAGGTCTTTCATCCATTTTGAGTTTATTTTTGTGTATGGTGTAAGAAAGTGGTCCAGGTTCATTTTTCTGCATGTTGTTGTCCAGTTTTCCCAGCACCACTTGCTGAAGAGACTGTCTTTTTTACATTGGGTATTTTTTCCTACTTTGTCAAATATTAGTTGGCCATACATTTGTGGGTCCGTTTCTGGGTTCTCTATTATGCTCCACTGATCTGAGTGTCTGTTCTTGTATCAGTACCATACTGTCTTGATGATTACAGCTTTGTAATACATCTTGAAATCCAGGATTGTGATGCCTCCTGCTTTGGTTTTCTTTTTCAAGATTGTTTTGGCTATTCAGGGTCTTTTATGGTTCCATACAAATTTTAGGATTGTTTGTTCTAGCTCTGTGAAGAAGGCTGGTGTTATTTTGATAGGAATTGCATTGAGTATATAGATTGCTTTGGCAAGCTCTTTGCTATTAATGCAGAGCCTGCTTTGGATCTTGTTTCTTTCTCTCCCTGCTCCCCCCCTCTCAAAAATAAACATTAAAAAATATAAATTGAATTGAATCTCTTATTATTATTAATTGGGATGGAAGGGAGGTACATTCTAAGCAATGGAAACAGCTAATAAAGCATTGGTAGGAGAAAATGTGAAACATATTTTGGGAGATGAAATTATACCATTAAATTATAGTGTGAAGTCTGTTTAGATTAAAATAATCATAAGGGGAAATTATGAAAAGTTTTTTTAAAATTTTTTAATGTTTATTCATTTTTGAGAGACAGAGAGAGACAGAGCACAAGGGGAGGGGCAGAGAGAGGGAGACACAGAATCTGAAGCAGACTCCAGGCTCTGAGCTGTCAGCCCAGAGCCTGACATGGGGCTCCAACCCACAGATCATGAAATCATGACCTGATTCAGAATTGGATGCTCAACCTACTGATCCACCCAGGCACCCCTGAAAAACTTTACACCAATTAAATGGCATATATAGAAACATATTACCAAAACTAACAGGAATAGAAAACCTAGATTGTTTTATAACTATTAAAGTCACTGGATTCTTAATTTCATTCTTTCCCACAGAGAAAAACGACAGGCACAGATGGCTTTCCTGGTGAATTCTACCAAACATTTAATCAGACTTTTCTTGAGAACAGTAAATGAGGGATTATTTATTTCCAATCATTTTTGAGGGAGCACATAGCCTTGATATTAAAACATGACAAACACATTATGAGAAAGAAAATTTTCAACGCAGTGTCACCTAGAACACAGATTGAAAAATCCTAAGCAAAATATCAACAAATTGAATTTACCAAAATATAAAAATTTTAGTTTATTCTAAGAATGCAAGATTGATTGAACATTTTTTAAAATATTTATTTATTTTTGAGACAGAGAGAGAGAGAGAGAAAGCATGAGCAGGAAAGGGGCAGAGAGAGAGGGAGACACAGAATCTGAAACAGGCTCCAGCCTCTGAGCTGTCAGCACAGAGCCTGATGCCGGGCTTGAACTCACAAACTGGGAGATCATGATCTGAGCCAAAGTCATATGCTTAACTGACTGAGCCACCCAGGCACCCCTGATTGAATATTTAAAGTCAATCAATGTAATTTATCACATTAATGGAATAAAAGAGAAAAATCATATGACCATCTTCATAAACAGAGAAAATATTGTGATAAAATTCACCATCTATTCATATTAAAATTTCTCAGCAAACTGGGAGGAAAGGAAATTTCCTTGCTTCAAAAAAAGTATCAATAGGAACATACAGCAAGCATTAAAAGCATTAGGCTTAGTGGTGAAATGGTGAAGGCTTTCCTACTGAGCCATGGAATAAAGGAAATATGTCTATGATAGCCGCTCTTATTCAACAAAGAATGGAGGGTCCCAGCCAGTGCAGAAAGGCAACATGGCTAATACAGGAAAAGGAAAAAAAATGGAGAAAGAGGAAAAGATTGAGGAAAGAGGAAAAGGAAGAAATAAGAAATAAACCTTTCAATATTCACAGATGATATGTGTATGTGTCTATAGAAATTCCAAAAAAGAAATGTAAATTGGTATAGCCACTATGGAAAGCAGTATGGAGATTTCTCAAAAAAAAAATTAAAAATAGAACTGTTATATGATACAGCAAATTCCATTTCTGGGTATATATCTGAAGAAGTGAAGTCACTGTCTCAGGGAGATATCTACACCCCTACATTCATTGCAGCATTATTTATAATAGGTAAGACATGAAAATAACCTAAGTGTCAATCAAAAGATAAATGAATAAAGTAATGTGAATAAAGTATGTATGTTGTAAGATATATTTATATGTATATATAAAATACTATTCGGCCATAAAAACTTAGGAAATCCTGCTGTTTATAACAATGTCTATAAACCTGAAGGCATTATGCTAAGTGAAATAAGTCAGAGAAAGACAAATAATGTATGATCTCATTTATATATGGAATCTAAAAAACCAAACTCAAAGAAAGAGAATAGATTGATGGTTGCCAGAGGCAGGGGGGAAATGGGCGAAGGTGGTCAAAGGGTACAAACTTCCAGTTATAGGATAAATAAGTTCTGGGATTATAATGTACAGCATGGTGGCTATAATAACAATAATGTATATCTGAGAAATGGTAAGAGAGTAAATATTAAGAATTCTCAACACGGATAAAAATTGTAACCACGTGAGGTGATGAATGTGTTAACTAACCTTACTATGCTAATCATTTTGCAATATATACATATATCAAATCATCATGATGTACACCTTAAATTTACCTTCTATATATGACACGTTATATGTCAATTATATCTCAGTGAAGCTGGGGATAAAAGAAGTTCCAAAATAATTACAGGTAATTAACATTAACAAGAGAGTTGAACAAGGTTGCTATGTAAAATACACAAAAGCATTTAATTTCCTACCCCTGTTCATACAGAATATTCTTTTATCTTTCAAAAGCTCCAGATATACTCAAATGCATTTCTTGATATCAGAAATGAAGAGTCTTAAACAAGATTTTTAAAAACTATTTTTATTTACTTTTGAGAGAGAGAGAGAGAGAGAGAGAGAGAGAGAGAGAATGCACACAAGCAGGGGAGGGGCAGAGAGAAAAAGAGACACAGAATCCGAAGTAGGCTCCAGGCTCTGAGCTGTCAGCACAGAGCCCAACGCAGGGCTCAAACCAGCCATGAGATCATGACCTGAGCCAAAGTCGGATGCTCAACCGACTGAGCCACCCAGGTGCCCCTAAAATAAGATTTTTAAATGATACCATTTAAATAAAACTGAAAATATCAAATTATCAAACATCAAATCTAACAAAAGATGTACAGATCTCTATGAAGAAAACTATAAAACATTGCTGACAGACATTATAGAAGACCAAATTAAATAAGAGACACATTAATTAATTTAAAGACTCAATAATGTTAAAATGTCAATTTTCTTCAAATTGTTTTATAAATTCAATGTAATCTGAGCTAAAGTGCCAATCAGTTTTTTTTTAAGTTTATTTATTTATTTTGAGAGAGAGATCACATGCAGGTGAAGGAGAAGCAGAGAGAGAAGGAAAGAGAGAGAATCCCAAGCAGGCTCCATGCTGTCAGCACGGATCCTGACCTGGGGCTCAATCCCACAAACCATGAGATCATGACCTGAGCTGGAATCAAGAGTCAAATGCTCAACTGAACCACTCAGGTGGCCCCCAATCAGTTTTTTCATTTGGTTTATGTATATCCTGTGTATGTTTATGTTGCTGTGTATGTGTTTTGGGTTTGTTGTTTTCATGGAATTCAAAAAGCTGAGTCTAGAAAACATATGAAAATGCAATGGATCATCCTGATTCCAAAATGGAAATATATGGATATGCAATGGACTAAGAATAGTGGAAGGTACCATTGACAAAGTTCATGGGAAGAGGCCTTACTCCACAGGATATTGATATTTCCCTTAACGTGGCAGTAATTAAAACAACATGGTAGTGATGAAAGGACAGACAAATAAAACAATGGGGTAAAAACAAGATTCAGAAATAGACCTGTGTATATATTAATTTCTGAATGCCTAAGATGGCACTTCAGAACAGTAAGAAAAGCATAACTTTTTAATGAATATTGCTGAGAATATGGATGTTCCCATTGCGAGAGGAGTAACAATGGGTTGGACCTTACACCCACTCATATATTGTTCAGAAAAACCACCTCTGGATAGATTACACATTTTTTAAAGTTTATTTATTTATTTTGATAGAGATAGAGTGGGGGAGGGGCAGAGGCAGAGGCAGAGAGAGAATTCCAATAAAGCTCACAGTCTAATGTGGGGCCCAAACTCACAAAACATGAGATCATGACCTGAGGAGAAACCAAGAGCCAGAAGCTTAACTGACTAAGCCACCCAGGTACCCCTAGACTATTCATTTGTTTATTTTTAAGAAAGTTTTTTAACATTTATTTATTTTTGAGAGACAGAGAGAGAGAGACAGAGCTCAAGTAGGGGAGGAGCAGAGAGAGAGAGAGAGAGAGAAAGACAGAACCCTAAGCAGGCTCCAGGCTCTGAGCTGTCAGCACAGAGCTCAACATGGGGCTTGAACCCACAAACTATGAGATCATGACCTGAGCCAAAGTCGGATGCTTAACCAACTAAGCCACCCAGGCAACCCTTGATTACACATTTAAATATGAAAAACAAAACTTAGATGCCTTTAGAAGATAAGATAGAATATCTTCATGACCTAGAATAAGAAAAGACTTCACAAGCAAGACACCAAAAACATAATCATGAGAGAAATATTTATAAATGTTCAGGACACCCCTAAGAGAGTCAAAAGCAAGCTACAGAATGTGAGCGTATATTTTGACACACATAAACAATCCTGCAAATCAAGAAGACTAAGGAGAAGGAGGGAAAAGGCTGGCAACTGAATGGGGAAATGGGGAAGAGATTTGAACAAAAGATTATATCCAAATAGCCAATGAATATATAAAAGGTACTCAACTCATAAGTTAATGTAAACTCAGAAGAAATATGAGCCAACCAAAAATGGGATAGCATTACCGTGGCATAATATGAAATATTTATTTGGTCTCTGTCCCCAGTTTTGACACAGAGCTCCTAAAACCCTTCTTATTTCCTAAATGATAGAAATGATAAGATCATCTTTTGTATATTTGGTCTAAGGCCTTTGTTCCTGACATAAGAATTTCTAAGACCCTCAGGATCTCCAGAGTAACTTTGTATGCTCATGAGATGACTAGTGACTGGGGTCCCTAGATAGCTTCAGGATAGGAGCTGGTCCCTGGAAAGATCAAAGCATGATTAGAGAGTTAGAACTTTTAGTCCTGCCAATGTCTAAGGTGGGGGATGAGATTGGAGATTGAGTGAATCATCAGTGGCCAATGATTCAATCAACTGTGCCTACATAATGAAACGTCCATAAGAACTCTAAACTAGGTTTGGAGAGTTTCCAGGATGGTGGACACATGAAAGTGCTATAGCTCTTCATTGGATTGTTGATTTGTGTCCTTTTGCATTAAAGTGTTTCCCTGGGTTCTGTGAGCCATTATAACAAATTATCAAGCCTGAGCAGGGGGTTGTGGGAGCCCCCAATCTGTAGCCAAGTCAGACAGAATTGAATAACCTGGGACTCACTACTTGCAGTTGGCATCTGAGGTGGGGGCAGTCTTGTGCATCTGAGCCCTTAAGCTGTAAGATCTGAACTGACTCCAGGTAGTTAGTGTCAGAATTGAATTTAATTGTACAACATCCAGTTGTTGTTCACAGAGAATTAGAGAATTTCTTCTTGTGGAAAACTCACACATTTGGTATTGGAAATGCTGTGAATAGAGACAGAGCTTTCCTTTAACCAGAAACCCGTCAATATGACTAAAATTTAAAAGATTGATAATACTAATCATTAAGTCAAGTATAGAGCAGCAAGACTTCCCTTTCCCTACTGTTTGGCAAGAAAATTAATACAACCCTTTAGAAAAGAGTTTGATGCTATCTAGAGAGTAAAATATAGGCACATGCTAGGACGTAGTATATGCACTCCTAGGACAAGATAGAACTGCAATGTGTGCACATATGAACCAGCAGGCAGGTAGAAGAGTGTTCTTAACAGTATTATTTGTTTTTACCTCAAACTGGAAATACCCAAATGTACATTAAGAGTAAAATGGATAAATAATCTGTAGGTATATTTATACATTGGAAGATTATGAAAGAGGAAAATGAACAAACTACAGCTACAATCAAATCAAATCCTGGATAAATTTCACAAATACGTTAGCAAAAGGAGCCAGTCATGCAAGTATTCATACTGTAGGACTTCATTTACCATAAAATTCAAAACAAAACCATGGAGTTTGGAGATACATTGAAATTATAAAGTAAGCAAGGAAGTAATTACCATTATAGGCAGGGGGAGATGGAGGAGATAGGACAGAGGCTTTGGAAGTATTGCCAAGATTTGGTTCCTTGATCTGGGTGCTGGTTACATTAGGGTTTGTTTTAAGGTAAGTTATTAAGCCTTACTGCCATTTCTGCTTTATAAATTTTTGTATATGTTTTGTTTTTTTTCAAGTTGTATCTCTATTAATTTAGTAATAATAGGAGTTTGGGTGGTTCTTTTTTTTTTTAATTGCGATCTAACTAACATAGAACATTGTATTAATTTTAGGTGTGTACATTATGTTTTGATGTATATTTATATTGTGAGATGAATACCTCCATAAGATTAGTTAACATCCATTACTACACATAGTTACGAGTTTTTTTCTTGTGATGAGAACTTTTAAGATCTACTATCTAACCAAGTTTTTTTAAAAGTAATCTTTATGCCCAATGTGGGGCTTGAACTCATGACCCCAAGATCAAGAGTCACATGCTCTACTGACTTAGGCAGCCAGGCACCCCATTAGCAACCTTTAAATATACACTACAATATTCTTCACGATAGTCACCATACTGTACGTTACACCCCGCAACTTGTTTATCTTATAACTAGAGGTTTGTATCTTTTGACCTCCTTCATCCATGTTGCCTACCTCCTTACACACCACCCTCAATTCTGGCAATCCCCAATCTATTCTCTGAATCTATGAGTTGGGTTTTTGTTGTTATTGTTTCTTTAGATTCCACATATAAGTGAGATCATATGGTATTTGTCTCTGTCTGATTTATTTCATTTAGCATAATGCCTTCAGGATCCATCCATGCTGTTGCAAATGGCAAGGTTTCCTTGTATATGTTTTCAATTCCAAAACTGAAAAGCTTAAAGAAACCTTACACATGAACCAGTTGGTGATGTCCAATGACACTGACACTTACAGCCAATGGCCTGTTAAATTTAGCCCTGGCCTTTGAAGTGTGCCTGGAATAATCTTATATTAAAGCCCACACAGCAATCCTCACTGAAGCTATCATCTCACTGATTTAAATGAAGGACTTAAGAGTTATTATTTTCATAATGGTGCATTGCAAAGATTGTCAGAAGAGAAGGAACAGCATCCATTTCAGACCACATGTAGTTTTAATTAAACTCTTCTAGTAGAAAAAAATTCTCTTCTGCTGCACCATCTATGGACCTTCTAGGACATCTGTTGGAGTGTGCTCTGCCTTCTGTAGGAGAACTGTCAGTGTGTACTGACACGCTTAACACCAATGAGAGAGCCAGTAGCAAAGATCCTCACCCCTGAAGTCCCCATCACAGGAGGGAGTGATGGAGCAGAGTGAATTATCTCCACAGAGCAGCCCACTCTCCTCGATAAGCATTTAATGTATTGGCTTTGACAACCCTTGCCTCCCTTGTCATTCCAATTATGTTATTAAAATTAAAGTAGATGTGCTTAAAGCTCAAGTGTTTTGGTAGAAGTTCTTTAAAGGGTCAGAAATCTGTGCCCTAAATTCTTAGCAAGATGCTTTCCCAGTTGTTTTTCCTTAAGGAGAAAAAAGTCTGAAGGGTCACATCTATATTCTTATAGATTCATTGCTTTCCTCAATTCCCATTCTACCAGAGTAAAGTTTAACCTCTGGATATTAAAAAAAAATCTTGGGGTTCCTGGGTGGCTCAGTCAATTGAGAATCTGATTTCAGCTCAGGTAATGATCTCACGATTTGTGGGTTTGAGCCCTGCATCAGGCTCTGTGCTGACAGCTCAGGACCTGGAGCCTGCTTTGGATTCTGTGTCTCCCTATCTCTTTGCCCCTCCCCTGCTTGTGCTCTGTCTCTGTCTCTCAAAAATAAATAAACATTAAAAAAATTTTAATCTTGATTTGATATGAAAAAATAAAAATTATATTTAAAAATCCTCTACAGTGGACTTCACCCTCCCCCAACCAAACCTCAGCCTTCCTTTACAAAAATCTCAAAACTAGCCCCTGTAGACATACCTGGAGCAGAAGAAATCAAATGGGAATTGCTCAGGACCATTGAGCTAAAATCACTTATTTTATGAAGAAAAGACAACCACCGTTTTTGCACTAGAGCATACCAACTCCTTGGATAAAGTTCAGGATCAAGGCTGGGGCAAAAAGGACATGTGTCTGATGGCAGATAAAACAGAATTTTAAAATTCCAGGTTAAATACTAGAGAAATCTCTTAATGAAGATATTTTTCAGACTAGAGCAGCCTCCGGGGAAATGATTTGAAGCGACATCGTTTGAGACGTTTAAATTATAGTGGATAAAATACTCAAACCCACCACGAAGAAACACTCTTTGTAGAACTCATGGGAAAATTAGTGGGGTTTATAATAGGCCTTTTTTTGTGAGGAAGTGAGCCTAGAAGGCAGACCTGCTGTTGAATAAATGTTATTTTAAATGGAGTGTGGCTGTATTGTAACTTAGTTCCTTCTTCTTCAGAGAAGAGTGTGAATGGGTAGGTTAGCCAAAAATTAAATAGGTTTTTTTTTAAGTGGTAGATTTCTTCACAAAGCCTACCTAATTATGTGAGTTTCTCCTTAAGAACCCCATGCTTCAATACTCATTTTCTTTTAACTACTTTTTTAACTGTCCTCTAGTCCCAGGATTTCCAACCTTCTTCTCTAACAAATCAGCATGTAACAGAGAAGAAAAGTTCTGAACTAACACAGTTTTCAATTTCAAAAGCGTAAATTTAATTTCACCTTTTCCAAGTAAAATGAATTTCATAGTGACCCACCATGCCAAGGCTCTCTTGCTGCAGGGCTGACTGAGGGCAGCCCTAATTATTCATAAAAAGTTCCACAACAAGGAAATCATTTGTTTGGAATCAGCCCTTATGAGTTAAAACAAATAAACAAACAAAAAACCTACCTTCTAGAGTCTTCATTTAAAAGTACAATTGCCATATTCTGTAAGCCTATTGATTTTTCTTCATTGTTGAGATGAAGAATGTAAACAGAATTGCATATTTACCCCTTCCATTTTCTGATACCTTTGTTTCACACTTCTGTCCCTTGCGAATGAGAGGCTGCTATTTTCAAAGTGGTCCATGGAGATGGCTGATGAATGACCAGACAAAATTCTGATTAATGCTTCATAATTAGGAGTCACCTCTACTTCAAGGGCTTTTTATAAGTCCACAGTTTTGACCCAACTACCTTCTTTTTCCCTTGGTAATTGCTGAAGTTTGACAGTCACTGTGTTTGTTGCCTGTAACATATGGCTAATTGAATCCGAGTTGGGGAAAGAATGACCAGATTCCTAATTATGATCCACGCCACAGATCTGAAGCCTGAATAAATGGGAAACAAGGAAAAGGCTGCTGACCCAGAAAACATACTAGTATACGGTGACTGCAGCAGGATCAAAGTATTTTCAGAAATGCCTGAATATCACTTCTTTATGGTTCATTCTTTCTTTTCATCACAGAAGGCATATAAAAATTAGACAGAGATTTATTTTTATCCGAGTGATTTTTGCAAGTCTGGACACTGGAAGGACACCTGATACTCAGCCTCTTGAAATTCACATAATCTTTCACTGGGACACTTTCCATTTCTAATAAGGCAAATGCTGGATTTGCATCTTGTTGTTTTCTCTACCCTCACCACTGTAGTATGAAGATACATGTATATGTTTTAAAGTGTAGGCTTCAGTTTTGAATGAATTTTTCTACAGCAGTTAATTTAATGACAACATACCTCCTTTGACTTGCCTCTCCTGAGGGAAAGGGGAAGGCAGTAAATGAAACACACCAAGAATATTCACTCATCAAATATTGTTGACTAACAGTGCAAGCATAGTACTAGGTGTCAAAAGAAACACAGATGATGAGACACTGTTTTGCAAGTATCTTTCTAGTGCTTGTAAAGGTAAACAAGATGAACAATAGAAGTATAATGTGAGATATGTTGTGGTATATACATAAGAAAATACTATTTGATTAATGCTTTTCACTCGACTATGAATGCTACAAATGAAACCTAGCACAGTGACACTAATAGCTGTTCAGTAAATATTAACTGTAAATTAATAAAAGGGAGAATGCATATGATATGCAGTTATGTGGGATTTAGAGAGAAGTCACATCTGATTGTGGGAGTCTAGAGAGGCCTTTATAAGAATATAAATGTTTGTGTTAAGTCTTAAATGAATGGATAAGGTTATAGTGGATACTATGGGGGGGTCACTCTGCTAAGATGGTTCAAGCATAAGCAAAAAAAAAAAAAAGCAAGATACAGAATATATTTAGGTGACACAATTGATCTAGTTTGTTTGAGAAAGTCATATATAAAACTTGACATTTTGCCACATGTCACATATTTTATAAAGATACCTGAAAAAGAGTCATATGAGATAGGCCTAGAAAGGTATACTGGGACCAGGTTGTGGATAAGCTGGATTACAGGCTAATGATTATGACAAAAAGCAGTGATCCATCAATGTCCATGGGCTAATTCAAATCTCAACTATTTATTCATGACAGGAAATGTTCTCTTTTCTGAAATCTCTCAAGCACTCATGCACTGGCATTAACCTACTACAGTGGAAAATATAAAGTATGAATCTTCCCTGGAATTCATTTTAAGGAGCAACCTGGAAGGATGCTGAGAATAAACATACATGTTAAAACATTTCATTCCTGGGGTGCCTGGGTGGCTCACTTGGTTAAACGTCCGACTTTGGCTCAGGTCATAATCTTGTGGTTCATGAGTTTGAGCCCCTCATTGGACTCTGTACTGACAGCTCAGAGCCTGGAGCCTGCTTCAGATTCTGGGTCTCCCTCTCTCTCTTCCTCTCCCTTGCTTGCGCTCTGTGTCTCAAAAATGAATAAATGTTAAAAAAAAATAAAAACAAAAACTTCATTCCCTCTACCTTTTTTCTTTTTGGCAGCTTCCCAGCTGTAACTAAAAATAATTCAGAAATTTAATTTAAAGAATGATATCAATAGCTTTTATCTGTTAACAATCATTTTTATTCTAGACATGAAATAACTCATGTACAGGCTTAGTGGTGCTGAGAATGCAAACAGTTTCTTTGGAATTTCCTGGCGAAGGCTACCAAGTGTTTATATCAACAGGTGTTCTTCAGTATATTGACATCTTAAAAACCATTATTTTTGCACAGGAAACATGGCCAACTGGAGACTTCTAACTATAAAGTATACATTTCATCTTTCCTGGCTAGTATAATTATGCAGAAAATTTCTGGCCAATAAGATGGAAGCAAAAGAGTTTTGTGTGACCTCTGATGTAACTTACTTCATCCCATTCTCCATCTGTCTGTCTGGAAGGCAGACTTTGATGGCTGAAACTTGATCAGCTATCTTGAATCAGAAGGTGGCCTAGAATTAGGAATGGAGCTAGAGAGAAAGCACTGGGTTCCTGACAATTATAAAGGTCCCATGCCACTTTAGATTGTTTTCCTGTAGACTTCATTTATATGTACAAAATAAAATTCCATGTTGTTTAAGCTACTCTTATTTAGGGTCTTTTATCACTTCAAGTTGAATTTGAACTTAAGTAATTTAAAATTTGAGGAATAATAGACTAATATATAAAACAGATTAGATTGTTGCTAAGGAAATATTCACTCCTCTCCTTTCCATTAGAGGAATATACTTCCATACCCATTGATGTCAGATTTGGCCATGTGACTTGCTTTGACCAATGAGATGTCAGCATATGTGACTTGCACAAAGACTTGAAGTGTGCTTGTGTGGCTGCCTTACCCTCTTGCACTCCTTCCCACTGCCATGAGAACTTTCAGTCTGTAGCCATTACCTCTTTAACCCAGGCTCTAAAATGAATACTCATGGAAGAGACCTACGCCCAGCCCTCAGCCAGACTTGGGGAAGCTGAACTCCAGCTGACACACAAATGGGCAAACAAGAAATAAATGCTTGTTGTTTTATGACACTAGAGTCTGTGATTGTTATTTTCCAGCATTAGTTGACTAATGAATATCTTCTGCAGACTCTGTTCAAATTTGTCAAGATTGTATTCATTGAGAACTGCAGACTGGTTTTTAACCATCTCCAAATCAACCTTTTAGTACTATAAAGTGACTTAAAGATATGAACCCTTAATTCCTGTTTTCACTATACTATGCCCATGTAATTAAGGTCAGAATTGAGTTATGTGGAAGGGTAATCTTTTCTATGTCTATTGGCTTTTACAACTGCAGCAGTTTCAAATAGAACTCATAGACCCAGTTTGTCTGGAAATGTGGCAATAAAGTTACCAACTGCCTTTGCTGTGACTACCAGAGCTTTTGAAGATTTCCCCTTGTATTTATGAACTTAGAAACAGGAGTCTGTCTCCTCACACCATTTATTCCTGATTTCCCTCATTCTTAGCAACTGACATGACAATCATTCTTGTTGAGAACATTAACAGCTACTTTACTACAGGTAATGGCAATAAAAGAGGTACAAATTATTGCAAGATAGGTAATCCTTCTCAAGAGAGCTTTCTTAGTTTTATTATTCTGTCTGTAAAACTTTCCAGCCCCTGGAATCTTATATTGTCCTTCTCTTTGGAAGCTATTTGTTTAGATGTCTGAGGTGGCCATCTTCTCCTGATCTTCCTAAATAAAGTTCTTCTTATTTGTTCAGCTCTCCTAGTTCTCCCCTCTACTACCGCTGCACAGATGTGAACATATTTTTCCTTTAGGGTACTGCTTTACCAACAGTGGCTCCAGACACATGGCTATGGCCCCACAGGGCTAACAGTTTTCCATCGGCCCCTCTGTGAGCTCACGCTTCACGACCTGTGCGCCCAGCTTCTCATAGCCCACACGACAGATTGCTTAGTGACTCTCTAACGACTCTTCTCCTTAATTATTTTTTAATGTTTACTTATTTTTGAGAGAGAAAGAGGGAGAGAGGGAGAGAGAAAGAGAGAATATGAGCAGGGGAGGGTCAAAGAGAGGGAGACACAGAATCTGAAGCAACCCCCAGGCTCCAAGCTGTCAGTACAGAGCCTGAAATGGAGGTCAAACTCAGAAGCCGCCATGAGATCATGACCTGAGCCAACGTCAGAGGCTTAACTAACTGAGCCACCCAAGCATCCCCTCTATCAACCCTTCTCATTTCCTCCTTCCCAAACTTCACTTCCCCAAGCTCCTTCCCTCTCCTACAATAAGTCTCTTGTTCCAATACTACTAATAATGGCTGTAATATCCTGACTGAACTGAAATGCTTTTTTTTCCCACCAAAAAAAGTAGTCCTGTTCTACTACTCACTACTGCCAATCAAACAGGTAGGCCTTTCTGAGCTTCTGTGCATATGAAGGCATATAACAGCAAAGAGGGGAGTCTCCTTGGATTTTGTATTTCAGTAGCCTATGCGCACAGTTCCTTAAGTGCAATGGTGAATTTACAAGACTGTTGTGGCTTCTTTAAATTTTTGAGCTGTTGGTGCACAAGCTGCTACTATTAACCTCTTGTTTGCACCTAACTATT
The DNA here is from genome assembly GCA_028646485.1 of Cryptoprocta ferox. Taxonomy (NCBI): domain Eukaryota; kingdom Metazoa; phylum Chordata; class Mammalia; order Carnivora; family Eupleridae; genus Cryptoprocta; species Cryptoprocta ferox. The sequence continues at coordinate 83,963,803 of CM053571.1, read as the reverse complement.
TAAAAAATTGAACCATGGGGCACCTGGGTGGCTCAGTTGGTTAAGTATCTAACTGGCTCAGGTCATGATCTCATGGTTTCGTGAGTTCAAGCCCCACATCAAACTCTCTGCTGTCAACACAGAGCCCTTTTTGGATCCTCTGTCTCCCTCTCTCTCTGCCTCTTTCTCTCTCTCTCAATAAATAAATAAACTTTTAAAATAATTAGTTAATTAATTTTAAAAATAAAGAATGGAACCATTATGTTTTTAGTGTTTTATTTGTTTGCTTGCTATTCACTTGTTTACTTAGGCCTAAAGATGCCATGAAAAAAAGTGACACACTTAGGACGCCATAAACCTAGAAAGGTAGGACTAGTAAGGACCTGTGACATAAGAACAATTTAGGAAAAAACATAGAGCAAGAGCAAGGCTTCCCCCCAACCTCCCGCCATAAAGCCTCTGACCATCACATGGGGAGATGGTGGTAATCAGGACCCAGAGCTTTTTTCCTACAACCAAGCTCCAATGAGAAAGCAAAACTCCCAGATAAGTCTTTGGGATCTTAGAGCAAAGGAGACTAGAGCCCAACTCTATGAATAGGCCCCTAAGAGTTGTCAAGAGAAGGTCTTAGCCTCACAGAGCTTTACTAGCATGATATGGGAGCAGTAGTATGATTCTCAAGGCCCTAGAACAGTGTGGATGTAGCGGAGAATCCTGCCCAATCTGAAAACCTCATTCAGGCAAAAATGAAGAATGTGTTCAGGATGGGCTATATGGACAGAAGGGGGCATGAAGATGCATGTGTGATCAAATGTCCTCTTCAGCGCTGAGGGCTTAGATCCAAGTGATCCTTCTAGGGTTTAAATGCAACCCAAGGAATAGGGAAATAGAGATATAGGAAAACCAACCACATGAACCACAGTTAAGTTTCTACTATGCTGGAGGAATAGATGCGTAAAAAGAAATTAAATGGAGTTACTGAAAAATAAAGGTGCAATTCTTACATACTTTGAGCTGTGGCCTGAGATATAGAACACCTATATAAGCATATAAAATGGAAGTCATTTAACCACTATTCAGGAAGGTGCTGTTTGTAAGAAACTCTGCTCTCTTTTTTAGGAAAAACATCCTGTCCAAACACCAGGAGGACGTTTTTTGATATCCCTGACAAAAAGAGATTGTGGCTTAAATCAAAATCTACTCAAAATCCATCATGCCCACTGTGACATATTTTATAAATATTAGAACTAAAAAGAGACACGAAGAGATTTGTCTAATGGTTTTCAAACATTTTTAAGTTCAGAAACTATTTCCTAGATCACATATTCCTAGTAGAATATTATTAGATACCCCAAGAGATAAAAGTGGCATTATAGTAGCAAAAGTTTATTCTTTTTGTTTTGAAGTTTATTTATCTATTTTGTGAGAGGAAGAGAGAGACAGACAGACAAAGACAGAAAGAGAGGGAGAGAAAGAGAATCTCAGACAGACTCCACACTGTCAACACAGAGCCTGAAATGGGGCTCAAACATGAATCATGAGATCATGACCTGAGCATAAATCAGTTGTTTAACAGACTGAGCCACCCAGGCACCCCACAAAAGTTTATGCTTAACTCAAATTTATAATATGTATTTTAAAAACAGCCAATGAAAACAGTAAAACGGTTTTTGCAAATGCAAAGATATTAAAAATTGGAGGTTACTGCCTTTAATTGTGGTCTTAAATCAGACATAATGCTCAATTTATTTCTGTATTTTGTATTCTCCATTTCAATCAATGCTTGATTCACAAGATAAATGGTTGAAGTGGTAACAATTTTCTAATAGCTTATCTTGTTATCTCAGATTATTAGTCAATGTTCTAAGTATCTATTGCAATACAGTAAACTATCTTAAAACTTAGTGGCTTAAAAAAGTCACAACAATTCCTGTAAGTCCAGAATTCAGGCAGAACATGGTTGCTTGATTCTGCTCCATGTGGCATTAAATGTAGTCATTCTTCACTGGTACTCAGGATAGAGGACCTTGTCTGGAGTAACCAAAATTACCTTACTCACAGGTCTGATGCTTTGGTGGACACAGTTGGTACATAGGCTTAGCTGAGCCCTTTCCCCTCTGCATGAAGACTCAGGGTTTCTCCAGGTGGTCACTCTAGCAAGGTAGCCAAGCTTCTTGCATGGTAGCTCAGGGAGCCAAGAGTGAGCATTCTAAGAAGGCTGGGAAGAAGCTGCAAACCTTCTTGTGACCTGGTTTCAGAATTTCAGAATATCCCTTCCAATATATTCTGTTGATCAAATAAGTCACTAAGACCTTCCCAAATTCAAGTAGAGGGAGGAATGGACTCTACCTCTCAATGGGAGAATGGCATGTTCATACAAAGCTGAAAGAATTGATGGTGGCCCCTTTAGAAACAGCTACCACATTCAGGAAAACCAATCAAGACATTTGAAAGAAAAGTGAAGTCTCAACGTTTACAAACATTTCTCAATTGGTAAATGTTCAATGTGAAGAATCAATGAATAGGTTTTTAAGGCTGCCATTGCTTGCACGAAGAATGAGTTTTAAACATATATTGTTAGGGATGCCTGAGTGGTTCAGTCTGTTGGGTGTCCGACTTCAGCTCAGGTCATGATCTCACAGTTCATGAGTTTGAGTTCCACATTGGGCTCTGTACTGACAACTTGGAGCCTGGAGCCTGCTTTGGATTCTGTGTCTTCTCTCTCTGCCCCTCCCCTGCTCATGCTCTGTCTCTCTCTCTCTCTGTCTCTCTCTCTCTCTCTCAAAAGTAAATATAAAAAATTTTTTAAAAATAATAAAAAACATATATTGTTAAATTATGACATGTTTCAGGGTGCCTGGGTGGTGCAGTTGGTTAAGGGTCCAACTTTGACTCAGGCCATGATCTCACAGTTTATGAGTTCGAGCCCCGTATCAGGCTCTGTCCTGACAGCTCAAAGCCTGCTTCAGAGTCTGTCTGTCTGTCTGTCTCTCTCTCTCTGCCTCTGCTCTCTCTCCCCTGCTCAAGCTCTTCTTTCTCTCTCTCTCTCTCTCAAAAATAAATAAACATTGAAAAAACTTATGACATGTTTCAATGGTGTCTTTTTTAAAACCCCAGATACTTAAGGAAAAATTTTGTTCAATATTTATTTTACTTCTCAAAATAATCGGATTTATGTTATTTTGTATATTGAGTCTAAATTTTATTTCCACTTCTTTATGGACACCAGTCTGTAGCTATAATTCATTGGGATCTTGAATTGCTAAACTAACATGAGTTTGTTCAAGTTCTATAACTTACTACCCATGTTATTACAAATAATCTTGAAAATCCTGCAATTTAAAATATAAGGTTTAATGAAATTGAGATTTGTATGCACTAACACTGTGTGCAAAGATGATAGAATCTTCTTAAAAGCTAGTGCTTGCCTTATGCAACATATGATGACTAAGTACATTTTGCCAACAACTTTTCCATGAGTCACCAATCCTTTGCTTCTTTTTTTGCCCCTCTTTTTTTGCCCCTACGATTGTTTTTACACAGTTATTGAAGATATTCCTACACTCATCATATTTAAAAACTGGTTTTAACTCTTATCATTTCTTTCTGGTTCCTATGAATCATGTGTTTTACAGAGCATTAAATCTTCTTACAAACCATAAATTAAACAAAATACTGAGATCCACAGTATTTGCAATATGATCAGTTGAACTGTAAAGAATTCATATAATCTCAGCTTCCTTGCTAATATGTCAAGTTCGATGGATGTATTCTTAAGTCCTCTCTAGATTGTGTTATCAGATGATGTTACTGATCCAATCTCATATTTGTTACTGTGTTGTATCAGTTATTTGTTGCTGTATAACAAATCATTCCAAAGATTAGTGGCTCAAAAAGACAATTTATTATTTATTTTACAATTCTATGAATTAACTGGTCTGTTCTTCTGCTAGTTTTGCCTGGTTCACTCCTGTGATTGCATCGATTCGATGACTTGCCTGGGGCCAGAAAGTCTAAGGTGGGCTCACTCATGTCTTGGGTTTTGGTGCTGTTCTTTCTCTGTGGTTTCTCATTATTCAGTAGCTAGTTAGGCGTCTTTACGTAGTGGCCAGAGCATTCTTAGAGGGAGAGGCAAGAGCTCCAAGGCAACATTCTACTAGTCTAACCAAGTGACAAGGCAAGTTCAGATTCAAGGAGTGGAAAAATAGATACCACCTCTTGATATGAGGAGCTATACAATATTTTTTTTTTTTTTTTACTTTGAAGGCTGTTGAAATTTACTTGAAAGCTTAACATTAGCATCACCAATAAACAAGCTTAACATTAGCATCAAAATAAACAAGTTAAATTTGATTAAAATGTAAAACTTAGGTTTTTATTGTTTTTTTTTTTTTAAACTTTATAGTTTATTGTCAGGTTGGTTTCCATATAACACCCAGTGCTCTTCCCCACAAGTGACCTCCACCAAGACCATATTGAAAGAATCTGGAATCCTACTGCATACATTCACAAAATTTTATTTCCAGATGGTGTTGTAACTTGTCATAGAACAGAGAAGCATCTTGCAAAATCTCATTACATATATCACATTGAAGATTTAAGCATTTTTATTGCCACAAAGGTAAATCCGAATGATAAATAATGGTAAACAAACAAATAAAAAACCAGTGCTTTTAAGTTTTTGTTTTTTTACTGATACTTTAACCTGTAGCTATGATTCATTGGGAACCCTGAACTGCCAAACAAATATAAACTTGTATCATAGTGACTTTGAAGAGAATTTTCTGCATATTGCTTTCATGTTGCATAGTGCTGTCAGTTTGATCGATAAAATCTGAAGATATATTTAGTACTTTATAGTATGACTTGTTTTATTCTGAGCCTAATCAATATAGCATGCCTATCCTCAAATGTGGGCCTGATCAATATTATCATTTCCATCTGCACATTTGCTTTTTAAATGCCCTGCTTTTTAATCAGCAACCCATTTCTAGTTGCAGGGTGAATTATTCCACCTCACCTAAAATGTGTGCGTGTGTGTGTGTGTGTGCATGTATAAAAGTTAACACAAAGCACCCAAGCATATAACAAGTTTATCAAAAAGATCAAGTAACAAGCATTCAAAGTGAAAAGTAAGCATTTAAACGTACTGCCAAGTGCATTATTGAAAAGAGATGTGGAAAGCAGTCACTCTGGACAATACCACTGGTGACTTCATGGTGAGTAGAAATGGCCAGGCACATTTGTGTACTGCTAGCTTGTCATTTCTTTGATGGCAGCCTCTGTATTCAGTTGTATAATCTCATGAGAGAGAACCTGAGCTAAAATTTGCAGGAAATTTGAAGAACTTTCAAGAATAACTATATTCTTCTCAGTCAATGACACGTTTATAAGACAGTCAAATATGAGCACAGGAAGTTTTATTCCGGGGTTAACACCAAAAAAGAAGTTGATGTGACAATGTATGGGTGATCTCAAATATGTTAAATTTTGGGATTTAACACCCTTAGTTTGTATCAGTTAAATTTTTAATAGTCAAAAATACCTTTTGAAATATGAATCAAATTTTCTCAGAATGTCTGTAGCAGTCTAAAAATCACTACCTTGGTCAAAATGTATTTTATAAGTAGACAACATAACCAAAAGAAGCTAAGAAGCTTGCCCAAGGATTAAGGAGCTGGGGCAAAAATCCAGGTCAAGAAACTCCCATGTCATCCTCTTACTAGACTTGCTGTCCATTAGCTCTAATTTTTATCTAACATTGGTTCTCCTCTCCTTTGACCCCAAATATCTAAAGAAGTTTGGAAAGAAGTTTTCTTAAGATCAAACATAAAACCATAATTCACAAGATCAAACATAAAACCATAATTCACATCTCCCAGAACTAAAAACGACATTGAAAAATTACTCTTCCTATCAAGTTGTGTAGGTGTATATAAGGTAATATATCACAAAGAAGATTCATTACCATTAATATACCCCTCAAGCCAACACAAAGTAAATCCTCCTTTTAGTTTCCATCTGCTTTAAGTTCTTAAATGAATCAGGGTGAAGAGCTCTTGCTAACATAAATTTTCAAAGTCTATTCTGATTTCCAGTTCTCACCAAACTATTTATTGATTGAATGCCTCAGATACAATCCAGGTGGATGTAATAAAGATTTACTCGGACAAATTTTCAAAAAGGACAGTCTTCTACTCCCTCAAAAATGTAGAATTATTATCTTGCTGAGCACAGAGCAAAAACCTTATGCCAAAAACCTGAAAAAAAGAAATATCTAGAATTGAGGAGATTTTAGGAAACCAGGTACTGTAGCTATTTTCAATATTTCTAGAGGGCAATTAAGCAATAATTATTTTTAAAAGTCGTTTTAAAAGTGTGCACTTCAAGGGTGCCTGGGTGGCTCAATCAGTTGAGTGTCTGACTTCAGCTCAGGTCATGATCTCACAGTTCATGGGTTCGAGCCCCACATCAGGATCTGTGCTGACAGCTCGGAGCCTGGAGCCTGCTTCGGATTCTGTGTCTCTCTGTCTCTGTGTCCCTCCCCCTCTCGTGCACTGACTCTCTTACAAAAATAAATAAACATTTAAAAAATTTAAATAATGAAATAAAATAAAATTGTGCAGTTCCCTTGAGCTATATTAACTCTAGCAATTTAACTTAGTGAAATAATCTCCCCGTATATATAAATTTCCCTATAAAGATGTTAATCACGGTGTGTGTTTTCATATCATCAAATTAGCAATCACCTAAATGTCCAAGAATACAAAACTGGTAAATGTACTATATTATGTCCACATACGAGTCAGTACTCAACCATGACTAAGATCTTAGTAGTTGGATTGATATAAATCTGGGTCAAGTCACATACTACCTGTGTGACAATGACAAAGTTATTTAAATTTTCTAAGCCTCCACTTCCTCATGTTAAAATAAACTTGCTGAGATACTGTGAGGATTAAATGAGTATTTAAAGTATATCTACCTCTAGTACACAGCAAGTGCTCGGTAGATCTTGGCAACAAATATTGTTGATTTAATTGAAGTATTTGGGAGCCATTATAAAAGAATATTTAGGGGGTGCCTGAGTGGCTCAGTTGGTTAAGTGGCCGACTCATGGTTTCAGCTCAGGTCATGATCTCACAGTTTGTGAGTTCAAGCCCTGCATTGGGCTCTGCACTGACAGCACTGAACCTGCTTGGGATTCTCTCTCTCTCTCTGCCTCTACCCTACTTGTGCTGTCTCTCTCTTTCTCTCTCAAAATAAAGTTTAAAAAATTACAAAAAAAAAAGAATCTTTAGGTACACTGAGACAAAGTGTTACAAAATAGTATCTATACTAGGATGTCAAATTTGTGCATGCACTCATTCTTGCATTGAACAAAACCACAACTAGAAGATAATCCTTAAAATGTTAAAAATTACTACTTCCACATATTCAAATTTTGGGTGATTTTAATGTATAGTCCAAAATTTCTACAGTAAGTATTTTTTTTGTTCTACATGCAGAAAAAAAAAAAAACCACTATTTTCAAACCCTTGATATCAGCTTGCTACTCAAACTGAACACTGGGTTTTCTCATTTTCATTTTTACGTGAGGGGAAAGTAGACCTCAGGATGAGTAAGTCCTTTATTGAATGTGATGGCTCTCTACCACCCCGAAGATATCTTCCAACCCGAGTGCAAGGATTGCCCTTTCTTTTATACATTTTATTACCTATAGACAGATTCTATAGACAGACAAGTAGTTTTGGTACTCACAAACCTGAAATTTTAATAATTTAATAAAATTGAAATAGTCAAATAATCTCCAGGGGCATGAGACAGGATTTTGTTCTGCCCTCTCCCCTATCCTGTTTTCTACTTTACTAACAAACACATGTTGCTTGTCCATGACCATGGTGAGAAGATGGGATATTGGAGCTGGAAAATAAACAATACATAGTTTTTTACCATCAAAGCGCTCATAATTTCAAAGAAATAACATTTGTACCACAATTTTCTATTTATAAAGCACTTTGCACATATACCCCTATTTAAGTCTGATAACAACATTGCAGAAAGTGGGATAGTATAATAGTGATGATCGATTTCTGGTTTAAGACACAAACAGCATACGTAATTTATTTAATTACTGGTGTGCCAGGGACAAGATTCCAGATCTCCTTATTCCAAGTCTGCTATTCTTTCTTCTAAACTACTACTAAATGTATTAGTTAGGTATATATGGGTGTTATATGCATATCAGTATCTGATATGTTTAGAACCTACTCAAAGAACCCCCTCTATCTGGTTCACATGTCAGAACATATAAATCTACTACTATAAGTTTAGACGACATTGCCTTTTGACTCATTGTCTACTATGTCTAATACCATATAAGCTCTTGGTTTTTTCAGAATTTAGTACCAGAGAAAGATTTATTTTCCTAGAAGAAACTATACATTTCCTCCTATCTAATAATAAGGATTATGTAATTAATCATACTTCCCTGTTGACTTGGCTTGCCAAGAAATCAAAGCCAAATACAGGGCCAGTATATGGCTAGGAATGGTAGGTATCCACTAAATATTTGGCAGATGAAAGGAAGAGTCAATAATTGAATGAGTGAAACAACTGTATTGGCCCTTATGATTTGCATATTTATATTATTTTCTTTAGTCTTTCTATTTCTGTTCACATATTTCTATTATTTTATTATATGTATTCTCATTATAATTAGCCTCAAATCTTCTGCAGAATGAACCAAGAAATAAATCAATAAACAAATATCTACTACACATACTGAATATTAAGATCTTTACTCAAGAGTTCTAATGCAGAATTCAACTCTTCTTAAAAATTGGACAGTCCCTGACAGCACCTAGACATTCACTTACAATGCTCCCATAAGGAAATAAATCAGGACACAATTTGATGGGAAGAAATACGTGGCCCTGTCATCAGATGCAAAAGACACTAAAAGCTTATACACATTTTGAAGGCCCTATTACTCCAGTTCTCCATCTCCCAAAGCAAAGATGTAGATTTGCCCTTCAGCCCCTCATAACCACATGCCTTGAGATGTCCTTGATGATTTTCTTCCTTCTCTTTGTTTTCCTATATATAAACATTTTGACCTGATTTCACCTGTGTAAAAATTGTAATAGGAAGTGTCCAAGTGAAAATAAATAATTACCTATCTAGGTCCCACATCTTCCCAGACTCCAACCCTCCAACGATCCCCTTCACAATAACCTTCACCATGCAAGTATATATCAGATTCTGTGCAACATGGCTTTGTAACATGGTCACTATCTACAAGGAGTGTAGGAAGCATAGATCTATTTAGGAAGCATAGGGACAAGGGATTTAGGGGAGGTGATAAGAAGACATCCTGGAGGAATAGACATCTGAACTAACTTTGAAGAATGAAAGAAGTTAGCCAGGTTGGGATTGAGTTGGCAGGGCAGGAACTAAGGTGCAGATAGGAATCAGAATACCAGTACAGTTGTAGAGATTTCTAAACTATAGAAATCTTGCTAGTAGCTATTCCTTGATCTCATGAGTCTACCTTGGATACTCTGGTTGCCAAAGACTCAACGATCCCGAGGTGGGGATCAAGTCACCAGTATGGAACAATGTATTTGGACTTGTGTTTTACTTTAATAACTGGCTGCTCTATGGAAGACTATTTAAGAAAATAAAACCAGAAACAGTAAGAGGGATTGGAAATCTTTTCAGAATTTCAGATCAGAGTGGATGAAGGTTGAACTAAGTGATGCATATAGAGAGGTGCAAACAAATTCAAGAAAAGCTTAGAAATTAAAATCAGTAGAATTTGGTGAATGATTTGATGTGGAGAGCAAAAATGGAGTAGCCCTACACGATTCCCCAGCCTTTGGTGTGAGTTACCCTAAGACTGTTAGAGTCACCACTCGAGGGAAATCATAGGTGAGGATATGGAGTTTAATCTTAGACAGGTTGAGTTTGAGGTGCATATGGGACCTTCAGATAGATGGCCATGAGGAATTATAGTTCCAAGACTTGGAGGAGTCATGAGCAGGTATAATAGCAGAAATCAGCGTTGATATAACACGAAAGGAGGGGATTTGAGAGTGAGAACGAGAAGACCACTGGGTCCTGTAAGACCATCAACGTTTATTGGATGGGTAAAAAGATGGCAGTCCATGATGGAAGTGGAGAATGGTAGAGAAAAACAAGGAAAACTGAAATACAAAAAGTTTCAGGGAAGAAAGATTTCATCATCAGTGTGAAATGCAGCAGAAAGATCTGGTAAGATAAAGACAGAAAAGTATCATAGGTGTTTGCATTTAAAAGGTCAGCAGTGACCTAGAAAAATAGCTTCAGGGGTGCCTAGGTGGCTCAGTCGGTTAAGTGCCTGAATTCTGCTCAGGTCATGATCTCACAGTTTGTCAGTTTGAGCCCCGCATCGGGCTCTGTGCTGACAGCTCAGAGCCTGGAGCCTGCTTCAGATTCTTTCTCCCTCACTCTGCCCCTCCCCAACTCACACTCTGTCTCTCTCTCTCTCTCTCTCTGTCTCTCTCTTTGTGTCTCTTTCTCTCTCTCAAAAATAAACAAACATTAAAAAAACTTTTTTTTTTTTTTAATTTTTTTTAGAATTTATTATTGAGACAGAAACAGAGCATGAGCGGGGGAGGTTCAGAGAGAGAGGGAGACACAGAATCTGAAGCAGGCTCCAGGCTCTGAACTGTCAGCACAGAGCCTGATGCGGGGCTCGAACCAAAAAAACTTTTTTTAAAGAAAGAAAAATAGCTTCAGAAAGTAGAATAGTGGTTACCAGGGCCTGGAGGGACGGGGAAATGAACAGTTGCTGTTCAGTGGACATAGTTTCAGTCATGCAACATGAAAAAGTTCTAGAGATCTGCTGAACAGCAATGTTCATATAGTTATAGTTGTAGCATATAGTTAACAATACTGTACACTTAAAAATGTAAGAGGGTAGATTTCGTGTTTTGTGGGGATTTTTTCATGTGTTTTTTTTACAATAAAAAAGAAAAACAGCATTCATAGAATAGCTGACTTGTAAAACATATGAGCAAATATTTTTTAAAAAGAAAAAAAGAAGTAAAATAGCTTTACTTGCATTGTGGTGATGGAAGCCAGATTGAAATGCACCACAGGAAAGTGAAAGGGAACTGAAGATGGGGACATGGAGAGAACTTTTTGGAGAAGGGTACGTGAGGAATGATGATATGAGACTGATGGCAGATGGAGGGTGGAAGGTTTGGCTGTTTCTGGACTTGGCCGTCAGCATTTTCTTATAGGGCAGATACTTCCAAGATATGCTAAGCAACAAGTTTCCTACTCAGACCTAATAATGATGCTGTGGAGCTTTTCAAATTGCTCTCAGCACATCCTCGAATTGCTCCACTTACTGTCCTAATCCACTCTGTCAACCTGATTGCCATCTATCACTTTTCATGTACCCTACCCAGAGACTTGATGCCTGGCCATCATGGCCTAGATTGTTAAGGAGTGTACATTCTAAGGCCTTCTTTTAGAGATGAAGTTTTCTGATTTTTCAAGTGGTGCTAAAGGCATTTCTGGGTTGTTATACTAATAATAGTACGGTATTCTTTTTTTTATTTATTTTTGAGAGAGAGAGAGAGAGAGAGAGAGAGAGCATGGGGGAGGGGCAGAGAGAGAGGGAGACACAGAATCTGAAGCAGGCTCCAGGCTCTGAGCTGTCAGCACGAACCCGGTGCAGGGCTCTGACTCATGAACTATGAGATCATGACCTGAGCTGAAGTCAGACACTTAACCGACTGAGCCACCCAGGCACCCCGGTACAGTATTCTTTTAGCTGCTTTATGAACACCAATCTTTATATGAGAGATTTGAAGACCCTACGGTTTTGTTTTGTTTTTTGCTTTGATAAAAATTGTAAATTGTATTGTGAATGTCATTGTTTGTTAATTACATTCTTTGAAATTTATGGGTAGTTCTTTAGAGTTAAAGGTGATACAGGATATGTCAATTATATCCCAATTTTGAAAATACATTTTTTAAAAAGACTGTAGGTATAATAAGACTAATTCTAAAGTATGACCCATTTAATTCAGCAGTGCAAACAGAAATAGAAAAATATTCCCTAAAATTTTCAAAAATTACTATGGGATTTGCCTTACAAATCATGCATTTAATTAATTCAAATACTCAGTCAAGCATTTATTGGGTGTCTAATGCTTACCATAGGTATGTCCAATGTTATATGGGAGTAAAGATGAATTAGCTACCTAACTTTGCCCAGGAATGTCACAGAAGGCATTGGAGATGGTAGTGTTTGATCTGATTTGAAGGGTGAATGTGAGTTTGGTGAGGTTCATTCTTTAATGAAGGGGAAGTTTTATGCAAGATGAATCAGAATGGATAAACCAAAAGTAGAGGAAGCAGGCAACACAATTATAAGACTCTTGTCATTAGTTCAGGGGAAATATGACTATGCTACTTTGTGACAGTCCTGTGCCAGGAGCTGGACAGATTAAAATAGTGTAGTCTCTGACCTTAAGAAGCTCATGGTCTAGGGAATAAAAAGGCATGTAAATTCTTCCGTAAACAGCAATGCAAAAGAGAAAAAAATGGGGACGAGTAGGTATGGTGGGAAAAACAATCTTCTCCTTTGATGGATGCTGTTTTGAGTTTAATTATGTCCCCCAGCAATTCATGTTAAAGTCCTATTCCTCAGAACCGCAGCATGTGACCTTATTTGGAAATAGGGCCACTGCAGATGTTATTAGTTAAGTTAACAGAAGGTCATACTGGAGTAGGGTGGGCTCCTAATTCAATACGTCTGGGAAATTTAGGGGCACCTGGGTGGCTCAGTCGGTTAAGTATCCAAACTCTTGATTTTGGCTCAGGTCATGATCTCATGGTTCATAAGATCAAGCCCCATGTCAGGCTCTGCGCTGACAGTGTGAAGCCTGCTTGAGATTCTTTCTCTCCCTCTCTCTCTCTGCCCCTCCCCCTGCTCATGCATGCTCTCTCTCTCTCAAAATAAATAAACATTTTTTTAAAAAAAGGAAAATTTGGAAGCAGACACACATACACAAGGAAAATGTCATGTAAAGATGAAGGCAGAGTGTGGGATGATGTTTCTACAATCCAAGGAATGTCAAGGATGGCCAGCAAACCTCTGGGAGGGAGAGGAGAGGCATGGACCAGATTCTTCCTCGTGGACCTTGGAAAGAACCAACCTTGTAACACCTTGATTTCAAATTTCTACCCTCCAAAACTAAGACAATACAGTTCTGTTGTGTGAGCCACCTAGTTTGTAGTTCTTTCTTATAGCAGCCCTAGCAAACCAATATACTGGCTATAGATGACCTCATTCTGTCAGGTTGGCCCAAGTTCACAAAAGGTGCCACAAGTGCAATTAGAAGTCCATGAAGGGATTTTGACCCAGGCTATTCTACCAAATACTCTAAATTTAAGAAAGAATCATGACCATGTCATAACCACATATTTTCCATCTTAGAGAGTTAACAGGTAGAAAATCAACGGAAACTCGTTTTTTTTTTTCTAATACTGTTTCAAAAAAACTTCTTCCATTTCCTAGATCCATTCACAAAATCTTTCACTTAAGTAACTCATTTGGCTTCTTTCTGCTACTCTTCTACTAATTATGAGCCATTTATTTTTTAGCTATAGATTCATCCCTACTCCAAGCTCCAAAATTAAAGTTATCCCTAGTCAGGCAATATTTAATAATTGTAGATTAATTATCTAATCATCTTGGACAATGGTCAAGCATTGTTTTAATTAATAGGCTCTCCTTTTTTTCTTTATGACAACCTTGTATTGGGGCCTGTCCCTCAACATCAGCTCATGATGAGCCTTCTTGGCAGCCCATAAGTCTCCCTGGCTAAGACTCTGTTTCATGACTTTCCTGGGGCTTATTCTACAGCCACCACCTCCCCTGATGATCAGTGGCAACTTGGTGGATCTGGCCCTTTTCCGGATCTTTGCTTTCTCTTCTCTGGCCTAACCACTGACTAAGCTCTGACCTAGTTTTCTTTCTACTAATCAGTGAACATTTTGTCTAGCTTTAAAAATATAATTTACTCTTGGTCAATTAGCATAGTTGTCAGTATAAATTAAGTTAGGCTATGATAACAACCCCAAATCTCAGCAGTTTAAAACAACCAAGACTTTTTTTTCTTGCTTTTGCTTTGTGTCCATTGAGAGTCAGCTGAAGGGTCTGCTCCTCTGTCCCACTTTCTGCTCTCCTGATTAGGGGACTCAGGCTGACAAGTAGCTACCCTCTAGAATAGCCAAGAGTTGTAGTCAAGAAAAAGAGAGGCCTAAGGAGTTTGCTTTGATATATATATATGCTCCAGCTAGAAATGACTCACGGCACCTTCCACAAAATTCATTGCCTAGAGAGTTCAGTTTTCGATATGCCAGGAAGGAGAAGAGGACTGGATATTGATAAATGGCACCAAGGACTACCACACTAGACGTTGATTATCTAGCTTGCATGTTATCCAGGTCCCTTTTTTCTTGTTCACAGATGCCTAAATAAAAATAACAACAACTACATACTGTGCATGGTGCTGCCTTTGGGAGATAGTCTGAGAATAAATATTCTGTAATCAAATAAAACCCATTGGGATATATGTTTACCTCCTGGATATTCTTGGATATCTATTTTAGCATATTAAAATCTCTGCAATATTTTAAAGAGAAAGACCTGTTTAATTTTATCTAACCTAGAGTTTCCTTATTGATTTAACCACAATGTTTAAAACATTATTAATCTTAGGGGCGCCTGGGTGGCTCAGTCGGTTGAGCGTCCAACTTCGGATCAGGTCATGATCTCACGGTTTGTGGGTTCAAGCTCCACGTGGGGCTCTGTGCAGACCGCTAGCTCAGAGCCTGCAGCCTGCTTCAGATTCTGTGTCTCCCTCTCTCTCTGCCCCACCCCTATTCACGCTCTCTCTCTCTGTCTCTCAAAAATAAATAAATGTAAAAAACAATTTAAAAAAAAAAAAAAAAAACATTATTAATCTTAGGAAAACACTTAGGTCAAGGCTATATTATCTCTTTTCATTTTATTATAGCCCTACAGTGAGAGAAATAGGTATTATAATTGAGGTTTTTTTCTAATTATTCATTTTTTAAAAGATATCAGGGAAGAAGACTAAAAATGTTAGTTTTGGTAATCTATAAGGAATTTCAATTGCATATCATTTATTTCCCACAGATAATTCAGACTTTGTAGTGACCTTGTTTTTTGAAAAGTCAAAAATGTTAAATTGTATAATGAATGAATTCCCACACTAAACATTAATTTAAACTGCCAGTAATTTTCTAAAAGAATTCTTTGTAAAAACGTTATCAGTGGAGATGAAAATTTTTGATGAGTTTCAACTTGGAAAATTTATTTCTTCCTTGCCTTTTCTTTATAGTCTTGTTTTAATTCGAAAATCAACTCTGAAGGATATCTTTTTAGAAAAACATATTATAAATTAACTGCATGTAGCTTAACCATATATTTTTCTATTATTAGGTATAATTATTGATTGTGAATTACTGTGACTTCTCTTAAGATAAAGGTTTACATCTGGATAGAAAAGTCTCCCTTCACTGAAAATCAGAATAAATAATGAGTTTTAAAACCTCTACCATAATTTTTTTGCAAGTAAAAAAAGCTGTCGTTTTAAATTACACAGTTGTGCAAAATTTTAGGCCTTTCACTGTGAAAAAAAAATCTAATTCAGCATTCATGTACGATGAACACTGCTTTTTTATTGCCCTATTGTTTGCAGACTCTTTTCTTAAATATGATACTATACTTCTAAATCTCTGCTCTTCCTTAGCTTCTTTTCCTTCTATTTAGAAAAGATTTGGTCACATTTTCTTAGCAAATTACGAACTCGGTTTTAGACATTTGTTTTTTCCTACCTATTCTTCTATTTCTAAGTATTATTTTCCTCCAATATTTTATTCGTTCCTTGTTTTCCCAGTAAACCTTCAGCCAATACATTTAAATTTATCTCACATGTTTGCTAGCGAAAGGCACATGCCTATGACAGTAGCCTGTTCTCATTATTTTTTAAAGTATATTCCCCATAAATTTCTTCCCTCCTTACTGTCTGTCCTACCTACAAACAGACACACACCACCAGCAATAACAACAACAACTACAACAAAAACAGCAACAATAAAAACCAGATCTTCCAGGCTAAAATGTCACCCAACTGCATCCAGAAGCCTAAGCAGGGCTGTAGCAGAACAGAGCCCATGTTTACTAGAGGTAGCTAAGCTGATTGGCTGCTGACTTAAAACAGACCTAACCAGTGTTTCTGGAAAAATGAAACAGAGCTTCTGTAATTAACAGAAGGCAGTTGTTACACCCTAAACTTCATAAGAAAGGTGAAGGACAGATCCCAGTGATTTATTTCTTTTTCTAGACAGGGCTCCTGTGGAATTCCTGCTGAATTCCAGATTACTGGACAAAAAAAAGATTTCTTTGAATTATGAAATAGTGCAACACGATAGGACTAATCTGATACTGCTGAGGAGAACCTCCCTTCATTGCCATTATATGTGGCAAATTAAAACACTCTGTGTGGGGCCCAGCATTGTGGTGACTTTCATCGTGGGATTTAGTATGAGGAAGTCCATTTGGTTCTCGAATTAAAGCTTTATGGTATTAATGGTGATATTTGGACATTTCACCTGTCTTATTCTTTTGCTTTATTTCTTGATTTGTTCAAAGTCCAGAAGGGGAAGGAAGACTCTAGTTGGTGGACATTCGCAAAGACCCCCAAATTTGATGAATTGGCTGCTAACATTGAGAAATAAAAGAAGTGAAATTAGAGGGGAGAAAATACATACACAGGAGTAACTTTTCATGGGGTCCAGACAGGTGGCTTAGGGCTATAGACTTTAGTATGTGGTAGGACATTTTGGCCTCAGTGGTTTGTAGATGCTTATGTTAGCCAAGCTGATTTAAGAGATGGGCAGATGGTTTTGTCTACTACAGCTTGAACATGAAGTTTTGTGGTTTGGTCATGTGGAACAGTGACTGCAACTTACGGCAGCTTTGCCTAGAATGAGCCGCTGTTTCAATAAGAGTTAGGGGTTGTGGGGGGTTGACAGGGTGATCTACTTAGGTGTAGCTTCTAGCAAACACCTCTTGGGGTACCAGAGCGCAAAAGTGCAAGGACCAATAAGCCTTGCAAAGAAGTACAGGACTCACCAATGTTAGGCTTATAAGCAAATGTGCCAGACAGGTAGGTTTTAGCAAGAGTGGATTCAACCACAGGATGCAGACTGTTACAATTTTCTACATAGATACAGTTTTCCTTACACAGGCCAAGAAAACTTCCCATTAAGGAGAAAGAGACTCAGCCCACAGGTCTTCCAGACATTAAGAGGTGTAATGATTAAGATTCTAGAAGGGAAGTTTTCGGACAGTCGGAACTTTTTAAGATATGTGTCTTATTGACTACAGCAGGAATCACAAGTCGGGAGTTCTGGCTTGCTTTCTTGCGATGTTATTTTTTTTTTAATTCTTGGTTTATATTATCCATGTATAAAACTAAGGATAGTTAGTGTTATCTTCAAGAAAATTTAAGCAATGGCTGATTGAATATTTGTATAGTACCTAAAATTCTAACCTGAGATACGCTGTGTGTATGAGAACTATACTTCTAGAAAGGTGTTTGCAGAGTACTATTTATGTGTGCCGTAGTAGCTCCTTCCTGTGTAGAATTGTTTGTCTGTTTGTTCTTGATTGTATTATCATCCCTCTTTCTCCTAGCTTTCCTTTCCTGGGTTTTAGGTTATTTCTGAATGTCTGTTCAGAGAAGTATTGTACATACAGAAAAACTATTGTTAGGCAAAGTAAATGTAGTACAAACTGATGTTACCATCCTCAGCATGTTTTCTTTTCAAAAGAAGGAAATTAAATGTAAATGCTACGATTTTAAAGAAAATATCATTTTTTTTATAAAAAGGTACTTTAGGGACTCAAGGGCATTCAGTTAGTTTTACAGAATATTGCAATTAAGGGTATTGTTACACCATTATCTATAGAGCTTCCCAATTAACAAGACAACACAGTTTCTGTATTATACCAGTCCGCAGAGAAATGTGTGTTGGCTTTTCCTCAATCACTGTTTCCTTCACTCTGTGAGACTGCCAAGTCACCAGGTGGGAGGCTGTGGCAGAAAAACCATGGTGACTACAGAAACTCTTCTAATGGCACCAGTAGCCTGTAACCAACATACTTGCAGCTAATCATCCTGGAGATGCTCCCTGAGCCCATATGTAGCCTAAATCTGGAATGTCACCGAACTCACTTCAATTGTAGGGGAAGTAATCCACCTTGATACAATTCCATTGCTTTTAGCCAAGACTAATTTTTACTTCCCAAATGAATCCAGAGCAGGCAGAAACCAATTGCCATTCAGAATCATCACCATCACATTAGAGAGTATAGCTCAGGGGTAGAGCATTTGACTGCAGAATCACCACAGAAGACCTCATCTAAGAACCAAAAGGAAAGACTCAAATCAAGTCTTAAAACAGCACCCCTTTAGTGATTCATCTAAATTGATTATTGTAGTTGAAAGTAAGGTGACTTCTTGAGGAAAAGCATTTGGACTGGTGAAGGAACTTGCCTAAGTTAGAAGGCAACTAGTGTGGTTCTAGAGTTCCTTCTCTGGACTTCTGCAGCACACAGCCCTACTCGGTGCCCTGCTCCATCCCCTCCGCTGCATTCTGGCCAGCAGCAGAGAGCCCAGGGGAACTGTCGCTGGTGTCTCTGCTTCCTGATCCCACATCTGGTCTAAAAGCAGTCACCACATTCTAAGACTTGTGGTCATTGTTGTCCAGGAAAGTGTATCCTGTCTGGAAAGAAAGGTATGGATTTCTGCACATACTTCCTGTGATCTTTCATATGTACCCCTCTATTTGTAATGCAGATTAGACTATGTAATGGTAAACTTCTCAAGGGCAAAGTTATGTTTTCTAACTTATTTGCATTTTCTAGCATAATGAGTGAATGATAGGCCTTTTATTTATTTTTTATTTATATGGATTTAAAGTTTTTCTCCTTGCATGCTTACATATTTTTTGTATATGCCCTTATACAATAGTAAAGGTATCATATTTCATAGAGAGATACTAGGCTTTGATATTTAAAGCTTTCTATCTTTACTTTCCAAATTGCTCTGGAATCAGCTGATATGATCTTATTACTTTACTGCCAGATGCTAGCATGTCAGTGTGACATTGCATTTCAGTTCTTATATTCTTGTGACATGAATTATATAACACCATGTCTCTAGGTTTTCAAAGTCATTCTTCTCTTTAATCTAAATAAGAAGGATCCAAACCTCCATCCAAGGGAATGCAGGGAGTCTGGTTCCTCCCTCAGACTTCATGAAGAGATGCAGTAAGTACTCTCACCTTTCACAAATCCATCCTGGGAGTTTTGTGTCAACACCTTCTGGGCTGCCACTTCAGAGTTCTCCACTGATCATCTCTGGCTGGAAATCTCCAAGCTCCTTAACTTCCCACCGTATAGACACAGATTCCCCCAAAGCATAGAAATGGATTTTCCACTCCCTGCCACCTTGAATTCAGCAAACACAACTAACACATTTTAGGATACTTTCCTAAGGCTCAAAGAAGCTAAAAGGAATTATAATAAAGAGAAGGAAAATATGAACACTGATGTGAAATGTTCATCCTAGAACCTAGGGTTTATGCCTTTTCACAGAGAATTACCTAGTGAACACTTTCTTGGGCCCCAGTCTGCTTGGGTGTTTACAGAATCCACTTAATCTCCACTAGCCAAAAGTTCCCCTTTTCATCTCTTTTCTTTCCCAACTACTGTGTCCCCAACCCCTATCTCAGACTCAGCTAGAGGAAGCAGAACCAGGTCACATCATCAAAGTATCTTCTCATAGCTATGTAGTCTCCCAAAGAATTCAGTAGACTTAGGGATCTTTTTTTGGATGACTTCCCCACTAATAATGGTGGATACTTCATTTACAAACACTCAATTAAAAGAAATATACTTACTTAATTTGCAAATGTCTAACTCATGAAATAGAAGTCCTTCAGAAACAAAAAAGGATAATACCCTAAAACAAATTCACTTTCTCCCATCTGTGAAGAAGCTGCAGGTAAGAATGCTTGTTCATTTAGAACACTTTATTTCCTCTTCCGCCTATCAGCAATTTACAACTATTACTATCTACAGTCCTAGATCACTTTCACTGTATGAAGAACTCTTTTTTTTTTCTTAAGCATAACTATTTCTGTATGATTTGTTTCCTTTTGTATGCAGCTTTCAGGCTTGTATTTCTCCCTGTTCATACATTTAAGCACTATCTTATCGTTATGAAGCTAATTGTACAATTCCTGAGAGCCAACGTATTTGTTGTATTCTTGGAACAAACTGTTGGTAGCTTTGGGAGGTATTCAGCTAGTAAGGGACTAGTTAATGAACCACTTAAGAAGTAAACTTCAGAAAAGCACTACTTATTACAGAGAAGAAGGGAATGGAGAATGTGGGATATTGTTGGCAAAAGAGCCACTTTGATCAAAAAAACCTGTGAGCCACTGCTTTAAGGGCAGCTGTACTTATTCAAGGATTGAACTTTGTCCTCTTGTGATGGGTGTGGTAGGTTTAGTCAGAGAAGCCTCCTAGAAGTTTCTCTGCCCTTATTTTGAATTCTGGTTGTTTCTGCAATACAGAAATAATATCCAAGTATCTTATTTGCTTTCTTTGTGTACTGTAAGTACACCAATATTAGAAAACTTAACTGTTTCAGTAAAAGTTGAAGGAGGAGAGGTGGTTTTTATCTATAAAATGAGAGCAAAAACTTTGGATACTATCTCAACAAGTTTATCATGTTTTAAATTATGCCAAACAGTTTATGTGCAACCCCTATGCCAACCAACAGTTCACATACTTACATTTGTGATAAAACTTGATCACCTGATATATTGAAAATTTTAGCAGTAGTGAGGGAAAATAGAGTTTTACTGACCAAGTTAGTTTATTTTCTTCAGCTAAAAATGAACACACTCGAAGCATTATATCCAGAAATGCCATTTGTTTTATACTCATGTCTCTAACTCCAAAACAAACCTATTGTTCTATTTTTATCAAAAAGAAGTAATTATACAAATGCTTTCTATGTATATTTCCAAGTTCTTAAAATCTTAATTGCAATTATATCTGAACTTCTGATGAACACCCAGGGACAACACAGACATGTCTAAACAGGTAAATCAGTACATAATTAAATGACGTCTGTGTCCCATGTATTGTAATCTTATAAAGCTCTAACTATGACTACTTTCTATTGCACAATTTTTAGAGCAGTAATCTTTTTTAATGTTGCACAAACACGATAAGAACACAAAAGAATTTTTTTTCCTTTGGTCACTGAGCTTGCATGAGAATGTTACGAGAACCTCATTTCTTACAACACCAACCCCCTACCCTTGACTAGTATTTCCCAATAAAGACCAGATTTTCCAAATATTATGTTCTAACTGGGTTTGCAACAATCATAAAGTCAGTCATTAAGAATCCCATGCATATGGCAAGGTTTATCTTAATAGTATTTTGAGCTGAATATAAGCAAGCATATTTAAAATTGTAACATCCAAAGAACCATACATCAACAGTTTGGGTTTTTTTTTTTTTTTTTTTTTTGGTATGCTCCACAGTAATTTTAAGTAATTAAGCTTTATAGTCCCCAGAATCCTTCTGGGGTGAGCAAGTCATTCTTTAAGAAAATAGTTTGTGGATAAAAAAGAGAATCTTTAATTACTCTCAATGGGGCATTTTTTTACTGTTTCAAATGGAACAGAAGAGCTTCTTAAATGTAATTTTACATAACCTCAGTGGCATATTGAAGTATGGGAGGCAAAAGACATTTGTGCAATCACTAAGTCTATTGTATATGTGGGCAAACATGAAGATAGAGCTATTATGTTACTGTATCATTATTCTAATGTTTTGTCTGTATTTTTAATACCAGAGTCTTCTTTGGAGAATGTCAAAATGTTTCCTTTATTATAATCTAAGATTGGTTGCTGTTTCTTTTAAAGATTGTACCTATTTCTCTGCTAGAAATATTGTTTTGATGAATGACTTAATAATATAATCCAAAACTCACTTTAGTAAAATTTTACGGAAAATGTTTTGTTAGCATCCAACAGGAAAAGCTTAACTGATATGTAAATGTAATCACTTACGAAGAAGCAAAAAAAAAAAAAAATATATATATATATATATATATATATATTATGTTTGCTTTAATTAAGGCAAGACAATTGACCACAGCAATTGCCATTCAAGCATGGCAGATATTTTATTCCAGTCAATCCACTACAGTCTCCTATTTTCAGGTTAATTTCCAGATTTTTTCCCAGAATGATTTCTCAGGGCTACATGCCTCCTGCTTTGAGACAGGATGCTGTGGCTCCCATAATGTTGAGTCTATTCTCTGGGGTGGCCAGACCTCAGCTGAGGGCAAATCATTCTCAGAATCATTGCTCTGTTCCCATGACCTGGACCTGATTAAACAAATTACAGTGGCAAGTCCAGAAGTATTCCTCTAACCAGTTAGGCAGAAACTTGGGACCTAAGCAAGAGACAAGTCATGAAGGAAAGCAACAAACTGGAGATAATGTTTTCAGCCATAAGAGCAGAAAACTAACACTATAAACAAGGGGCAGAATCTAGAAGCCTAGATGGTGATGGTGAACAAAAGCATGCAACAAATAAAACATCATAAAATGATAAGAAATGACAGACTCTGCAATAAGTATATGAGCAAACCTGATATACTAACTAGCTGAAATGTTTCAACTACAGAATCTGTGAAACTAACAAAAGAAATAGAATAATAACCAGGGCTTAAATCCCATATTAAAAACTGCTCCTCAGTGCAACTCTATCCTGCCTATGTTTTGTTTTCAGAACTCATTTTCTGTCTCTAGGTCAAACTGGCCATAGTCCATCTTTTCTTAAAAGTTCATCACCCTAGATCAATCTCACTGGTCAAAATAAGCAATCTTTCTACAACTTGTAAACATACAACTTGCCTGGAAATAGCCTGCTTGTTTTTCCTTTGTGAATGTTAATCATTTTCAAGTTAACAGCATAGACTTGAAATCCAATTCAGTTTGGTTAGACATGAATTCAACTGACTTAAAATTTTTAAATAATAGAAACTAATAAAATCATTAATGCAAAAGAGGATATATGGACATTGCTTTATCAATATTCAAAATGGATATTTACAAGTGTTCCCAAATAAGCAAGTCACAAGTGTTTGATATAATAGTATATGGTTCCACCACTATTTTATATTAGGGAATTGCATCCACAGGCAATTTCAAGGTTAAAGTCTCTGTGATACCATTTTTATATAATTAAATGGATTAATTAACAAGAAGATATTTATTTCTCTTTTTGAGAATATACTAATTCAACCAAGCTACAATCAATCAATATATCCATTCATTTAGCCATTTATTGGGCACCTATGTATACCAGGTCCCAGTTAGGGGCTGAAAATCACCATCGACAATATCAGTAAGTTCCAAACTCTTTTCTAGAAGAAAGAAGATTTCTACAGCAGAGAAAACTTTGCTTTCCCACAAGGCTCCCACCATTTTGTCAGAGAGATTATTTCTCATTTTCACCAAATGGTGGGGCTTAAGAAGAGGAAAAAGAAATGAGAAGAGAATAGATATTGATACTAAAGTCTATGTAGGGCAAGGGACGCACTAATAGCTATGTTCTTCCTTCTCTCTGGGGATTCCAGCAGGTTTAGGACAAGGGATGAGACAGTGGGACAGCACGGGAATCCAATAGGGAGGACTCAAAGATTCCTACCTTTAACAATGTGGCGACCATGAGGGCTTTTTTTACTCAAATATCTTTGGTTATGGCTCATATTGCCCCCAAGCCTCATATGTCTTCTGTTCATCTTAAATTATACAGTAAAAGCAATAATAAGGGTGCCTAGGTGGCTCAATCAGTTAAGCATCTGACTCTTGATTTCGACTCAGGTCATGATCTCAAAGTTCATGGGATTGAGCCCCATGTGGGGTTCTGTGCTGACAGTTCAGATCCTACTTGAGATTCTCTCTCTCCCTCTCTCTCTGCCCTCCCCTGCTCACACATGCACACATTCTCTCTCTCTCAAAATAAATAAACTTTAAAAAAAATAAGCAATAAGAATAGCTTTGTCCTTAAAAATGGTATGTAAAGTAATATTCCTTTCAGGAAGATTATTTTTCTTTGAAAAATTCTACTTGTTAGAGTTGGTACCTCTAGTTCATAGTAATCATCAATATAACAATGGTATTTTTGGGTCAATTTTAACATGATTTATAAAAATCTTTTATTAGACAGCAACATATAAGAAAAATCTTATGTCTGTGAAGCATTTTATAGTTTACAAACACTTTCACATACCTCGTCTCATTTGATTAACAACCCTGGTGGGCTGCCAGGGCAGGCATATTTATCCCTGTTTTTTAAAAAAATTGAGATTTTCAGAGGTTATGAAACATGCCCAAGACATCACAGTAAACAAGAAGGAGAACCAAGAGTTAAACTGAGGCCAGGTGTCGTCAAGGCCAGATCATGTGACCCAGGTTCAGTTTCCTCCCCTCCTTGTTCTGCTTTCTATAACATTATGACCCCAGGTAGGTTGATGGTACCATGACTTTTATCCATTAGTGCTGTAGATGTTGATAATATAGATGACTTATTCCATATGTGATTAGCATTGTATAAGTGATAGGTAATAGATTAAAAGTCACTAGCTACCATTTGCATAAAGCAACCTGAAAAATTAGAGTAAATCACCATGTAAAGAGTATTATTAATGGCCAGAGAGAAGCAAGAAAATAAATGAGCAGGTTCATTATAAGAGGGTTGTTTTTTATTGTTCCTTTTAGTGATTGGCTAATACATTAACCTTCTTGGGGTAGTTTATGTACTTTTAAAAGATTTGGTAACTTTTCAGAGCTCTGAAGCTTTTCAGTGACTCTTTTCTACATTAAAAAAACTTTTTAATGTTTATTTACTTTTAAGACACACACACACACACACACACACACACACACACACACACACACACAGAGTTGTGAGCGGGGGAGGGGCAGAGAGAGGGAGACACAGAACCTGAAGCAGGTTCCAGGCTGTCAGCACAGAGCCTAACATGGGGCTTGAACTCATGGACAGAGAGATCATGATCTGAGCCAAAGTCAGATGCTCAACCAACTGAGCCACCTAGGTGCCCCAGTTCTTTTCTACATTAGGTCAACATCAGTCTTCATTTGATCCCCCACTATACATACTATCAATTTAAAGCAATACATTAGTAACTTAAAACACCACTTCTGGAAAGTTACTCTGTCTTTATCTATATTTATAGATATTCAAGTTAATAGAGAAATAGAAAAATTTATGAAATTTTTCTTGTTTAACTCAATTCACTAATATGTATGAAGTAGCAGATGCCAGACACCAGGAGATACAAAAACCAATAGAACTTGGTCTATGAATCCAAGAAATTTTCGAAAGCATCTTCTATCATGTATAGCAAGATGTACTTACAGCCTAAATTTACATTTAGTAGATAACATTTTGGGTTGACTCATCAGCACTTACCTTTTATTCTTCTAGTGCATCATACCTATAGAGATGGGCCCTCTGGCTGCCTTACCCATGAGGGCTGGCCACGGGCCCAAGCTGAACTGAGAGTCTCCCTACTGAATTTTGACTGAGGACAGAGAAACTCCTGTAAAGTAGCTCTGGTTATGGGTCAGGTAGACCCAGGAAATGAGGGTAATGGATTGGCTGGGCATGATGTTAGGGTTGCCAAGTAAAGGATAGGCATCCTATAATTTTATTTGCTAAATCTGGCAACCCTATATGATGAGCCATATATAAGTGAAGAACGCTACTCTATAAAAAGAGAGTAGAAACACAAAGATAAGGAAAATTAAAGACTGAGGTGGATGTGCAGTGGGGGAGGGGATGAGATTGAAGGAAAGGAAAAATATACCAAGAATTGCCTTGGTCACTGAGAACGTTACAGTCCTCAATTCCAGTCTCATGGGAGAACTGGCTGTGTTTCCTGTCCTTGGGATCTATGACATACCTTGCCTCTTTATAAGAGGTCCTTCTTTTCTTTAGATTGGTTAGAGGAAATCTGTCTCTTACATCAAACATGTTCTAAGGCATATATAATATTGTCACATTTGAGGGAAAGTTTTTATTATTTCACAAATTTTAAAGAATTCAGAGTCCGTGAGAATGTGAATGGAAAACTTATTTCTTATTTACAAGAGTAGGAAAACTTGTCTCTTATTATCAAGTGTGGAAAAGTTTGTCTCTCTGTAATAAATACCGTGAAATATCAATACTTATAAAGAATTCTATATTTGGAAACCTGGGATTCAGAATAGGTCTTCTTGGTTTCCTTATGCATATCAGTTAAAGCGTAAACTCATTTAATTCACTTCTTCCAAATACTACTCTAAAATGCCATCCCCAGGGCGCCTGGGTGGCTCAGTCATTTGAGCGACCAACTCTTGCTTTTGGCTTAGGTCATGATCTCATGGTTTTGTGGGTTCAAGCCCGACATTGGATGTGCACTGACAGTGCAGAGCCTGCTTGGGATCCTTTCCCTCTTTCTCTCTGCCCCTCCTCCACTTGCACTGTCTCTGTCTCTCTCAAAAATAAATAAATTAACTTAAAAAATTTTAAATGTTGTCCCCAAAGTAAAAACTATAAAATGGCTGAATTATGAAGTCTTTAGGTATTATCGGTTTCAATTAAGCGTATTCTCCCTCTTCCCTTTCTCTCTCCATATCTTCCCTTCTCCATTCTCTAACCTCTCTGCCTAAGTGCTTCCTGAGGAAAAAAGGCCGTAAAAAAAATCACCTACACCTCAGTGTAAATTAGTCAAACATGCTATTCACACCTGGATTATTTGCATTTTTGAAAAAAGACCTTAAGAGAGGAAAGGCAACAGGATATTTCTCAGCTTGCCATGAGTAACAACCCTACATAATGTGGAGTTTATATTAAACAATATTAGTTAATGGATCGGGGACAGGTCATCATGCTGAATGTTCAAAAAAAACATCTTGGTCAGGTTCAGTCTATCCAAGATGGAACTGAGGCTTGGGCTGGAGATGATTTTTTCTGGGGTGCATCTGGGGCAAGGGACAGTTTTCAACTGAGCAACAGCCCAACTCCCAAAAGAACAAAAAAACCAAGTTGACCATGGGCCTAAAGGAAGGACAAGAAATAATCTGAAGTATGCATTTTGTAGTGTATTTCTAGGGTCCATTGCATGGAGAGGCCAGGTAAGAGTAAATACTGTAGGATTCTTGAAACTAAACAGAACACAGGTGGATAGAGACCTCTTAATTTTACTCATAAATTATCAAATTGTTCCCTCTAGCCAAGGACATCTACCCACTCCCACCTGAAACTCTACTAATTGCATGTGCTTTCTATTAGTAAGTGATCTCTTTTTAGAGTTTTAGGGCAGATTGTCTGTCTCTCATACTTTAATGTGAACTATGAAAGAAGCAATCAGTTCCTAGATGTACTTTAAAATGTGAACATATTCTAAGGGCTAGGGAAGAGGAAGAATTACTTTTGGAATAGGGCAGACAGGACCAGTTAT
Source organism: Cryptoprocta ferox (assembly GCA_028646485.1). Taxonomy (NCBI): domain Eukaryota; kingdom Metazoa; phylum Chordata; class Mammalia; order Carnivora; family Eupleridae; genus Cryptoprocta; species Cryptoprocta ferox. The sequence goes on along the minus strand of CM053571.1, from coordinate 83,936,102 downwards.
GATAAGAAGGCAGCTCTGATGATACTTAGCATCTGAGAGCTGGAATTATAAGACAAGAATCAAAAAACAAGCACAGAGTCTTTACCATCAAGCTTATATAGTTTAACTTTTAATCTATAGTTGATCTGTCTCACAAAACTACTCCTGGAAACTGAATAGAAAGAACAATATATAGTATCTTCATGCAAACTGTACCCTTCAGGTGGGAGCAGATGCACCTGGGGTGCATAGCTCAGTGAGCAGAGGGGGTATAGATTCCAGCCTCTCCCCCCATTTTCTTACCTGGACATTCTTGTGCACAACTTATACAACTGTATGTGCAATAATCACTTCTCCTCTGCCCTCTCTGCCCTCTCTGCCCACCTCAACACATACATACCTCTATCTGGTGCTGAATGAAGTGTGACTTATCCATCAAGACTCACCTCAAGTACTACTTCCATTGTGATTTTCACAACAGAGACCTCTCCTTTACTGCCTTATATTAACACTAAAGCAGCATCATAGAATCATGATTAATAGCACCAACTCTGAAGTCAAACTGCTTGTGTTCAAATCTCAGATCTCCCACTTATTAGTTGTGTAACTCTGAACCTCTTCCTTTATCTATAAAGTGGGGGTAATATGAGTTACTACTTCATAAGTTTGTTATTGGATATATAGCAAGCTAATGCATATAAAGCACTTCGAACAATGTCAGATACATAATGAATATTCTACAGATATTTGGAACTGCTCTACCTCAGCTGATGTTAATAGTACATCACTTACACCATTGCATTTTTGTTAGATTTGTATGTGTTTAGCTTTTCCAGTCAAAGAACAAATTTTTCCCCTCTTTTATCCATAGTACCAAGCAAAATACAGGTACTGGAAGATATTCAGTATATATTTTGATGAATAAGTGAATAAGTCTCTGGCACATGGTTCCAAGGAGATTCTTCCCCTGGGAAAACAAGATTGCAAAGGGAAAAGAATCCCAAAGAACACTGCATCCCAGGTTACTGACCTAGAAATCCCAGCTCCACTTAAATGAAAAGTAGAGATGTGAGGTAGAGATGGCCCTGTGGTGTGAAACTGTGGGGTTGGAAGACAAAGCAAGCTCCCCATCACTTGAGGGTAACGGAAAAAAAGGTTGTGGGGACATAGGTGAAGATCCTCATCCCACATCCCAGACCATGAATGACCAATCCTCATTGAGAAGCTACTCTTCTTCCACCTATTTCACATAATAAAGTTAGATGGATCTACACAAAACTGGGCAAGTCTTTAATTGGATAGACTCAGGGATAATTGAGAATGCTAACCAGAGGGTATTTTAGATTATTCATACCTAGATGTACAAAGTTCACCGAGGACACTGAATGGAACTTAACATACTGATTGGCACAATGTTGGTACCCAAAAAATGTGTTACATTGATTGACAGATAAAAGAAAGAATAAAATAATGAAAGTATGACAAGGGAATAACCGAATCAATCATCGGGGCCAACTTCAGAAGTTACACCATGTTGGTGACTGGTTGGCAGTATTCCCCAAAACTATCTCAAGGAACACTGGGTCAGAGAGATGCTGAAAGGTTTGTAATCATTTACATTTGAGAAAGGCAGCACACTATACAGTGGAGTTTTTTGTTTGTTTTTTACTGAACATTAACTGATTAAGGACTCTGGTTAGCTTTGTTTAGTTAATAGCACGGAACATCTTTCCTTTGCAGTGTGTTCAGTAGTCTGGAGTCTGGCCCTGATTGCTGAAAACTTTGAAGAACAAAATAATCTCAAAGCTTGAAAAATACCTAAAACTTAAATTGAATTATATGCTTTGAAAGATTAAATCTAATGTACATTCAAAAACAGGAAGACATTTCTGGTATGAGGTTATGGCATCTTTCAAAAATTTCTGTGGTGGGAAATATGGTCAGTGTTTTAATTTTTACTTTTGAATACATTTTTATTGTGGTAGAATATAAATAACATAAAATTTGGTATTTTAACCATTTTTAAGTGTGCAACTCAGTGACATTAAGTTCATTTCCCAGGTGTGCAGCCTTTGTCGCTACACGTTTCCAAAATTTCTTCATCATCCCAAACAGACACCCTGTACTTATTAAACAGTGATTCTTCATTCCCTTCTTCCCCCAACCCCTAGTAACCTCTAATATACTTCCTGTCTCTCTGAATTTGCCTATTCTAAGTACCTTATATCAATGGAATCATAAAATATTTGTTCTCCTGTATCTGGCTTTTTTCACTTGGCATCGTTGTCAAGGTTCGCCTGTACTGTAGCAGGAATCAGAATTTCATTCTTTTTTAGGCTGAACAATATCCCATTCTATGTATATGGAACATTTTTTTAAATCCATTCATCTGTTGGATGGATTTGGGTTATTTCCACCTTTCGGCAATTGTGAATAATGCTGCCAAGAACACTGGTATACAGTATCTGTTTGAATCCCTGCTTTCAATTCTTTTGGTTATATATCTAGAAGTGGAATTGCTAGATCATTTAGTAATTCTAGGTTTAACTTTTTGAGGAACCAGTGTTTTTATTTTTTATGTTACTGAATATTTTTTTTACTGTTTATTTTTGAGAGAGAAAGAGAGAGAAAGAAAGCGTGACCAGGAGAGGAGCAGGAAGAAAGAGGGAGAGAGCATCTGAAGCAGGCTCTATGCTGACAGCAGAGAGCTCGATGCAGGGCTCTAACTGACAAACCATGAGATCATGACCTGAGCCAAAGTCAGACGCTTAACAGACTGAAACACCTACTCTTTTAGGTTTATTTATTTATTGAGAGAGAGAGAGAGAGAGAGAGAGAGCACGAGCGCCAGTGGGGGAGGGGCAGAGAGAGAGGGGAACAGAGGATCCCAAGAGGGCTCCATGCAGCAGAGAGCCCCGTGTGGGGCTTGAACTCATGAATCATGGGATCATGACCTGAGGTGAAGTGAGATGTTCAACTGACTGATACACCAGGCACCCAAGGAATTTTAATCATAATTATCTTATAAGAAAAAGCAATTTCTCCACAATATTTAGGGCTGAAGAGCATTCTTTTTAAAAATTTTTTTGTTTATTTATTTTTGAGAGGGAGAGAGACACAGAGTGTGAGTGGGGGAGGGTCAGAGAGAGAGGCAGACATAGAATCCAAAGCAGGCTCCAGGCTCTGAGCTGTCAGCACAGAGCCGGACGTGCAGCTCAAACCCACAAAATGTGAGATCATGACCTGAGCTGAAGTCGACCGCTCAACCGACTGAGCCACCAAGGCACCCCTGAAGAACATTCTTAAGATGTGGTAGAAGGAAACTGCTATAATCACATAGCATTATATTCAGAAAATTAAAAAGACAATACAATACAATATACAATACAAATACAATATATTTGTCCCTCTTTCTCCCCTTCCTCTCAGCTTCAGCCGTGGATCAATGCAAAATCTTTCCCCAATGTCACTTTCTTAGGTTGGCATCTTACCCAGTGCCTTGATGCCTTCTCCCCCTTTTACCCTTTTGATGACTATTATTCTTTTCCTTTATTCTTACTTACCCAAGAATAAGGCAAAATGAATCATTTCTTTGAATATTTATATCTTCAATGTTTCATTTACTTACTATTGAATTTTTGTTATAGTTTTTACATATTGCATTAGTTAACATTGTCACATAGGCTACTTGTTTGTTAAAAATCTTACCAATGTCACTCAATTCTACAAATCTATTAATAATGAGATCTGAAATAAACACAAGATTTGGGAGGGTTTTTGTACCGTTGGATAGATTTCACTCTCAAAAGGACCTTTTCCTAATGGCCATCTTTGCCCTACTCTTTGAGCATTATTTGTCCTTGAAAAGTTTCCCCTTGAGTTAATTCTTTTACGTTGAAAAGTCACATTAATTTTAATGAGTTTGCTATGATCTGCAACCTCTTGAAATAAACACTCACTCTCCTTTAAAGCAAATTTCTTTTCTTCTCTATTCTCTAGATCCATATTTTAAAAAGAGGGATGTGGCAAAATCCCCAGTAGCTCTTAGGATTACGCTGGTGCTGAAGGGGTGCCAGGAAGGAGGCGGATGGGAGAAAAGGTGCAACTACACAGAGACCAGAAAGGATCCTGAGCTCTGGTGGCTGGGAACTGGGGAGAGGAGGAGAAGAAAGACACTGTGATGCTAAGAAGGGACGTGTAGTTGTTGCTCATTTTGTGTTTTGGCAGGTGCAGGGAAAATGAAGGAGAGAGGAAACTAACGTAGATATAATTCTTAAATCACAAATTCAGTCTGACTGCATTGTAACAAAGTTGGTCAAGTTGGTGGTTACAGGGAATGCAATAGGAATTGTTGTGGGCTTTAAAGAACTCACAGAAGACCAGTGGTGAACAAATATTTTTGGAGTATTTTCTAGAAAAGAAAGTATGTTCCAAGTTATAAAACATAGGCTTTTGTGGTTGTTTTGGCAACTGTCATTTTTAAGGAAAAGTAATTTTACTACCATCTTTGTCATTACACAGTGTACTAAACCCAGTTTATGTATCAAATGCTAAAAGATATAGAATAGTAATTCCTAAAACCATTTGTCTTGGAAATCTGGGGTGCAGAGCAAGTACAGCAACTAGGAAACCAAGTGTGTGTGTGTGTGTGTGTGTGTGTGTGTGTGTGTGTGTGTATCCCAGTCAATGTGGACACTAAAAGCATAACAATTATCAATGACATTTTTTGAGTTAAAAAAATGTTAAGATCCACTAGCGTAGAGCATTTAAGTGGTATTTACAGGCAGAAAATAAACAAGAATGAAACAAAACAAAATGGGATTTTAGAGTAAGGGAATGGCCAAATTCAATGCAATAGCCTCTTTCAGGCAGCATGCTCTTATGATGTGTCCAATTTCTTTCTAGTAGTGTGCTGCATTCAGCATTGCTCTAAAGGAATTGTCCTCTTAGAAATCATTTTGTTATTCTGAAAATTTATCATAAGCCTTTCCCCAGAGATAATTACTATTCATATTTTCTCATGATCCTCTACACATTTTTCTATATATATTTTCTTTCTTAAAAAACTGGGATTTAAAAATGGCACCAGACTATTGACTATTTGTGTGTGTTTCTGGGTTTTTTTAGTTCATATAACGTTTTTTTTAAGTTGCGTTTTCACTTTACACAATGTAATGATTACAAAAACAAATTTTGACTCATAATATTACAAATATAAAAAGAAATTGCCAAGTGAGGTTCTGAGTGAAGCCCTTATCCTAGGTATTTTTATGGTTAGATCTGGTAGAGCAGCCCCTATGGGAGTGCTCTGGGTGAAGTATTCTTCATTTTCTAAGCCATGTATTTAAAAGCAAAGTCTCTGGTGAATGGTGACACTAAACAAATGCTAAATAAAAGGTATAGCGACCAAAAGCAACTATTTAATTTGGATGGATTTTTTAGAGAACATCTATTCAGTAACATACCAATTCCTTCCTTAACCATGCATAATTCTACCTAAATGTTCAAGTGTAGTTATAGAATATTGCTGCTTTGATTCCAAACTGGCTTCTCTTTGTTATAATGTAGGTAAGATCCTGTATTTCATGAATAAAAATACTCTTACCTCTAAATTCAGTAAGTTTAGATCACTTTTCAGGGATAACAAAGTCAATTTCTACTTTAGTTGGAAGATAGATCATATGACCTGTAAGAATTCTTTCAACTACAAGGGGAATAATTCATTTCACCCAAGTTAATGATAGACATTTAGGTTAGTCTATCATGAACTTTTACATGTGGCATTAAATCATTAATTTTTTCCAATGGTAAAATATAGAAGTGCTGCTCCTCTTTTCAAGATACTTAAGAAAACATAGATTTTCAGGGTGCCAGGTGGCTCAGTTAGTTAAGCATCTGACTCTTGATCTCAGCTCAGGTCATAATCTCACAGTTCATGAGCTCAAGCTCTGCATTGGGCTCTGTACTGGCAGCACAGAGCGTGCTTAGGATTCTCTCTCTCTTTCTCTCTCTGCCCCTTTCCTACCTCTGGTCTCTCTCAAAATAAATAAATAAACATTAAAAAAAGAAAAGAAAATATAGGGGCACCTGGGTGGCTAAGTCAGTTAAGTGTCTGACTTCAGCTCAGGTCATGATCTCATGGTTCATGAGTTTGAGCCCATGTCGGGCTCTGTGCTGACAGCTCAGAACCTGGAGCCTGCTTTGAATTCTGTGTCTCCCTCTCTCTCTGGCCCTCCCCCACTCATACTCTGTCTCTCTGTCTCTGTCTCTCTCTCTCTCTCTCTCTTTCAGAAACAAACATTAAAAAACATAATAATAAAATTTAAAAAAGAAAACATAGATTTTCATAGTTTAGTACAGGTAGAACTTAAAATTCTGTCTCATTATAAAAATAGTATATTCTCAGTAAGGAAATATTGACCTGAAACTAATATAATGTTGTGTCAATTATATCTCAATAAAAAAACAAAATATTGAAAAATACAACTTAGTACAGAGAAAAACAAATTACAAAAGGTAAATTACTGCTATCATTTGGATAAGTGTCCTTCCCTGCTTTCCTACTTATAGATATTTTCTAACAAAAGAAAAAAGAAAGAAGGAAAAAGGTATCATGCTATACATGCTAGTTCAAACCTTGATTTTTCACTGATTATATATTACAAACATCTGATGTTAGTAGTCTTCTAAAGCCACATTTTTAATGGTCATGCGTTAACAGCATGGGTATACCAAAATGTGCCCAACAAAACCCAAATTGTTGAGCACTTATAGGGAAAAAATCATGTGATGAACAACTCTGTGCATATAACTTTGCCCACATTTCTTATTTTTGCTTTAGAAAAAAATTCCAATAAGTGTTCTTTTTGTAAATTTTTTTTTAATGTTTATTTAATTTTGAGAGACAGACAGAGCATGAGTAGGGGAGGGACAGAGAGAGAGACACACACACACACACACACACACACAGAATTCAAAGAAGGCTCGAGGGTCTGAGTTGTCAGCAAAGAGCCCGACATGGGGCTCGAACTCACAAACCACAAGATCATGACCTGAGCCAAAGTTGACTCTTAACCAACTGAGCCACCCAGGCCCACCTCCAGTAAGTGTTCTTTCTGGGCCAAAGGGTACCCATTTTAAGACATTTTTCTTATATGGCCAAGTTGCCCTCCAAAAAATTAACACCTATTTAACTCTCACTGATAGTGTATGAGAATTCCACCTTCCCCACAACCTCAGTAGAAATGGATTTTTCTCTCTGACGTCCTTTTTCTGTGCCCAGGTTAAATAGTACTTAAGGAAAGGAACTGTCTTATAATTGTTTCTTCAATGATTAATATAGTGCCTGTCACACAGTCTGTGTTCAAGAAATACTTATTAAAGAATGAATGAATAAAAAATACTATTCTGAGCTAAACATGAAGTGAATATAGAAAAATAATAAAATGCAGAGAAAAAAAGAAAAACTAAACAAGGAATCAGGAGGTTAGTTCTGTTCCTAACCAGTTTCATCACCTTCAGCAAATAATTTACCCTTGGTGACCTCTTCTCACAACTGCTTCCCGGACATGCAACCTGTGCAGTCACATAGGCTTCTGCCCTCAGAAGTATGTTATGATTGGTTTATTGATGCCATCTTGAAATGCCTAATGATTTTTTAACAAGAAGCCCAACATTTTCATTTTCCCGTGGGCCCCAGAAATTATGTAGCTGGTCCTGCCTCTCCTTTCTCATCTGTAAAACAAGATCAAGAAAATGAGGCTAATTCAAGTCATAGCAATTCTGATTTGAGGAGTTTTTCCTGAATACAATACAGGAGACTACTATGTAGGTACATAAATATCTTGGAAAAATTTTGAGATCCATTCTTATTGCTTGATGAAGATCCTTCGTTCTGTGAATCATTCAGCCATTTTCTCTAACGCATCTCCATCAGTGATCTCCTTTGTACTCTGCTTTCTGATTCTGCATTGCACTAGATAATATGTACTCCTGCAGCATTGCAAGCGTTAACCTTTAAGTATGAAGGGATAGGAAAAGAAAATGTTTCTTCTTCTTCTTCTTCTCCTTCTCATTCTTCTTCTTCTGAGTAATCTCTACCCCCAACATGGGGCTCAAACTCATGACCTGGAGATCAAGAGTCACATACTCTGCCGACTGAGCCAGGCAGGTGCCCCAAGAAAGTTATTTCTGATGAAAGATTCTTTTGGTCCAAAGGAAAAAAAAATTATCCAATACAATTTTCTATAATGAGGGTATTGAGCAGAAAAAAAAAAAAAAGAAAAACTTTGAAAAGTCAATTTGAGCTTCTAAGCATTAATACATAGATAATCACAATCTTGGATAGTGTGGTTTCCTTTCTCTTTCTCTCCCTGTCTTCCTTCCTCCCTTCCTTCCTTTCCTCCTTTCAACAGTTTTTAGAAGCACCTGATCTCCATTGCCAAATTAAGTATAATTTCATAGAGGACAATTCTTATATGCAACTATTCCAGAAGGAAACAACTGCTGCTCTAGTTTTATTTTTGAATAATCATTTTGAAAATAAGTGACGGACTGTAGAGGAAAAATTACAGCAAGCTGCCCAGAGATAGGAACAACATGCAAATTACTACTAATTTAAATTACCTTTCGTTCTTCTCTACTCTAGGAAAATGCCATCCTTATTTTAAAACATTTATATCTGAGTAGTTCAAGCTATTTCAAGATGTTATCTGTTTCAACACATATAATAAAATGTGGTGGGTAAACGTTCCGCCATTTTACAGAGAGATGGAAAGTGACAATAACCTGCATCAAAGTTGTACAAAGCTTAGATCTCTGAGTCAGTGCTCTTTGCTGCATCTCAAAATGTTTAATAAAAATGCACTACCAAGTAATGGACTGGAACAATTTGAAAGTTTTTTTTAATGTTTTCTAAAATGATTACTCTTCAGACTTCATTATATGTAGAACAACCTATATGATATAAATCTTCTTGACAAATTTTTCTTGCCTGTAATAAGTAGAACTTTTTTGCAGATTGTGTTTTTGGGAGAATTTTGATAAAACTGATGGTTAGTATTCTGAGCCTCTCCCTGAGACCTGGGTAGACAGGACATAAACACAACACAACATATGTCCATCAGTGCACGGTTGGCAATGGTACCTATTGGTTCAAGTTTTCTGTCAATTTTGCTTTTTGTTTGCAATGATATAACATACTGGCAATGTGTAGTCTATAAAGAGAGTAAAGTAGTATGGATATTTGGAAGGTTAACTAACTTTTGACTATTGTAGTTCAAATTAAAATATCAAGGAAATTAGGGGAGCCTGGGTGGCTCAGTAGGTTAAGCATCGACTTTAGCTCAGGTCATGATCTTGGGGTTCATGGGTTTGAGCCCTGCATCAGGCTCCATGATGACAGTGTGGAGCCTGTTTTGGATTCTCTCCCTCTCCCTCTCTCTCCCTCTCTCTCTCTCTCTGCTCCTCCCCAAGTCATGTTCTCTCCCTCTCAAAATAAATAAATAAGCTTTAAAAAAGATTTTTTTTAATCTTTTTAATTTTAAAGAAATTAATAGTCTAATTATCAGAATGAGTTAAAGGGTCTGTAAGGGCCTGCCTTATTCTCAGTAAATAAGAAGATAAGTGATGAGAAAAGTTGGCTCATCCAAAAGAATAATTACTGAGGAGTTACTGAGGCATGAGGCAAATTTTATGTATGAAATTTTGATGTGTTTGGAGATTCATACATTAATTCATTAATTTAAAAAATTATTGAGCACCCAACATGTACTAAGTGTTGTTAAATAAGATAGACATGATACATTAGATAAGATTAGGCTTATCCAGAGTAACAGAAGATCCCCTCCCCCACAAGATGGCATTAGCTTAGTCAAGACAGAATTTGATTACTCCTCCACTTGTAAGTTCAGAGCAGTTATGTTGGCTCTACTGCCTGTAATCCTTAGAGACCTAGGCTACATCCAGATGTCTGCTTTGCCATCCCTAGGGTGGCCTTTGTCTTCTTCATCCAACAAAGAGCTACAACCATTTCATCCACATTCCAAGCAGGAGGCTGAGGAAGAGGGAGAGAAGCAGGACCAAGTAAGTATTTATCAATCATCTTTTAAGGACATTCCCTATAATCTGCCATACATTTCTCTGTTTATATCCCACTCACCAAAACCCAACCAAAGGACTCACATCTAGATAAAAGAGTGCCTGGGAAATACACCTTTAAATTTATTTTTTATTTTGAGATAGCTGGCGGGGAGAAGAGCAGAGAGAGAGAGGGAAAGAGAGAGAGAGAGAGAGAGAGAGAGAGAGAGAGAGAGAGAGATTGAGAATCTCAAGCAGGCTCCACACTGTCAGCGTAGAGCTTGATGCGGGGATTGAACTCATGAACCGTGAGATTATGACCTTTGTCAAAATCAAGAATGGGACGCTTAACCGACTAAGCCACCCAGGTACCCCAATGCATCTTTATTTCAAGCATCCAAGCATCCAGCAAAAAAAATCAGTGGAGTGGGGTTGGGGGGTGGGATCTAATAAAGGAGAAGCAATGTTGGGGTAAATAATTTCTGCCATGTATGGCCCTGGACCTCTTGTACCTAGTGTCTTAACAGAGCTGGAGGAGGGAGGAAGAAGGGCAGAATCAGCCTAAGATATCATTTACCAATTTCAAGAAATCCTTGTAGAGATAATATTAACAATAGTAACTCAGGTACCTCTTTCTCGAGGAAGGCCTCCCTGATCACCTCTCCTCATAGTTGCAGAATGGATGCCCTTTATACAAGCTTTTATCTTCCATCTTGTGCAGTATGTGTCATACCATTTATTATTGATATATTATTTGTGTGTTTATCTTTCCTTCACTCCTTTCTACCCCAGGTTGACTGCAATGCCTTGAAGGCCCAAACCTGAATTTGTATTTCTTTGTGTCCCCACTATCCCTAGCCTAGTGTATGATATATACTAGATTCTTGAAAAGTATCTATTACTTAAATAGAATCAATAAATGAATGGATGAATAAATAAACTCCAGATTACACTTGATGTCCAATCAAGTGTAATAAAGATTAGTTACTATAAGAGTACACAGTAGTATAGAAAGAAAAATTTTTCCAGCTATCAAAATATTTAGCACCAATTTTTTTGCTTGTGAACACAAGCAATTCTTTTATTTTCATCAATATTTAGAATAGCAACTGATTTTCTGAGAATGTTTAATATTGCTGACAAACACAATTAATTGCATTTTGCTGATGCTGAATGTTATGACAATTATAAAAATCTGAAAATTACCCTTTGATCAAGATTAACAACAACAAAAAACTTTAAAAAGATGGTCTAGTAAAAAAAAAAATAGCTAATTCTATCTCTTCGATAGAAATGGTCAAGTTGGGGAGCCTGGATGGCTCAGTTGGTTAAGCATCTGACTCTTGGTTTCAGCTCAGGTCATGATCTCACAGTTCATGGGTTCAAGCCCCTCTTTGGGTTCTGTGCTGATGGTCTGGAGCCTGCTTGGATTCTCTCTCTCTCCTCTCTCTCTCTCTCTGCTGTTCCTCCCCCGCTTGTTCACTCTCTCTCTCTCTCAAAATAAATAAATAAACCTAAAAAAAAAAAAAGAGGGGCACCTGGGTGGCTCAGTCTGTTGAGTGTCTGACTTGGGTTCAGGTTATGATCTCACAATTTATGGGTTTGGGCCCTATGTTGGGCTCTGTGCTGACAGCTCAGAGCCTGGAGCCTGCTTCGGATTCTGTGTCTCCCTCTCTCTCTCTCTCTGCCCCTCCCCTGCTGTGCTGTGTGTGTGTGTGTGTGTGTGTGTGAAAATAAATAATAAAAACATTAAAAAAAAAAAGAAATGGTCAAGTTGGGCACAGAATGACACATCTGGAAATAGAGTAACACACACAACTCTAAATAGTGTTGTTTCCTAAGTTCAGATCCTCACACGGTTGTAGCAGGCCAGGCGGCCAGTGGCTTTCGTCATAATGTGCTCCAGCCCAGCCTCTCTTCTTCCCTCGGTTACCCATATACAACCATGTAGAAAAAGAGAAATTTAAGCAGATATGACATATTTTTTAGCCTGTTTTCATTTTAAACCTATTAATTTCCCATTGTAATCATTCATATATTTTAAAAAATCTTTCTAGGTCAAACGTGCATGTTCTTCAGATCAGAAATTCAACTGATGAGACACTTCTGAATTTATAACTGCTTGATATTAAGAAAAATGTATCTGAAACAGATGAGCTTTGTTAGAAAGGCTCCAGTTTTTCCCCTAGCACTGTATACTGTTATTTTATGATCCATTCCATTACTAAGCGTTTGTTGAATACTAACGATATACAAGGCAGTGCCTATGATGATACAAAAATTTGCATTCACATTACATTTTCCTTAATTTGAGCTATATGATATATTACAGTTAACTGCAGATACTCCATCTGAGATTACTATTTATATAATTCTACATGGAACTGAAATACACAATTGGAAACTGAGGAATTGGAAACTAAGAAAAATTGGTTGAAAATAAAATATATACATACACACTTGTGTGCACATAATTTTTTATAAAAAGATATGAATTATCAGATGGGAGAAAAAATTTTTAAGCAGATAGAAACTTAAAACATTAAAGAAAAATTGTTCAGAGAGTACCGACACACTATGTAAAACACCAACAATGAAGGAGTAAAGGATTCCCCTTTATCTTTCCATTTATTCCTCAGGCTTACGACAACAGATCTGATAACCCTTATCACAGTTATACACGTAATTGTCATTATGGTATGTTTATACCTTATATGTTATAGCTTATAAGTTTTTTCCCCCAGTTCATGCAGCTATAGTATGTGATTTTTGTAAATACTGCATATTATTTTTATCAATATTTTTCTAGGAAAAATACATTCAAAAGATGGCTCCATAGATTCCTTTAACAAATTAAATATAATGCTGAATCCTACCTGTTCTTCAATATCTCACTCAATGTAACTACAAATCTTAGTATTCTTTAAGCCAGGTAGAAAGCTCTATAGAAAGCAGCTATTTTCATACACTGCTATGCTGTTCTTGGGTCCATGCCATTTTTTTTTCTCTTCTATATGGGATAGTCTATAAAAAGCTAATGGGAAAGTTAAATCTAAGAAAGGATAGAAACATGACTCACTGGCAAGTTGCTGTAATACAAACAGAAATAAATATCAAATATGGAGTGAAATATAGGGCACTATGTAAATGTCATTACTATTATTCATTCATGTAAATAACATTTATTGAAAGTGAGGTGATAAAGATAAATAAATAAAATGTTTTCATTTACAGAGTTTAGGGAGGAGAAAGAGATGCAGATTTTAATAATAACTCAGTAGAGAAGATATGGGAGCGTGAATGGTGGAAGGAGGAAGTAGATTTGCCCTGAAGGAATAAGGGCTGTTTCTTAATGGAAATAACTTTTCAGCTAAGAATTTAAACATAAGTAGGAGTTTGTTAGGTAAACAGAGAAGAGGGTATGCTAGAGAGAGGGAGTAGCATGTACAGACACTTGAAAGAGCCTGGTTTGTTCAGAGAACAGTAGGCTACTCCATATGGCTAACACGCAGGTGGGCAGGGCTTGGATCAAGAAGAACCTCCAAAGCCAGGCAACAGGCTTTGCATTTCATCCTCTAAGTTTTCTGAGCCATGAGAGGATTTTATGCAAGAAAGGAACATAATCAGATTTGCATTTTTAAAAAGATCATTCTGGTAGCAGTGGTGAATGCTTATATTAGGATACAGGAAATGAGGAAGAGAAATAACTTTGTGATATATTTAATGGGCAAATAAGAGAATTTATTGACCAACTGTTTGTGGGAGGGTGATTTGGAAGTTTCTGATGTGGCTATTTGGTTGGATGCTGGTACTATGTAGGAGGGGACGACATTGGGGTGGTGCATATCTGGAGCAAAAGGGACTTGTTTTGGAATGCTGAGTTTGACATACTTGAACATCCAGAAAGAATATTCCAGAAGGAATACGTCTACAAAGAAATTTGGTATATGGTCTAGAACTCAGGATAGAGTTCTAGACTGGAAAACAGATTTGGGAATTTTATCACACTGGAAATTGTTCTCAGAAGTTACCGTACATAAAAAATCACCAAAGTGCTTGTTAGATGCAGATTCCTTGGTCTAGTCCTCAGAGGTTCTGGTTGAATGGGTCTGGAGAGAGGCTCAGGAATCTAATTAAATAAGCTTCCCTGGTGACCATGCTGCAGATGGGTCTATGGCAAGACTAGGAGAACTTCAAGGAAGTGGTGTCATGAAACCCAAAAGTAGAAAGTTCCAAGGAATAGAAGTGGTGACATGTGACTATAGCACAGAAGTCAAGAAAGCTTGGAACTGAAAGCATCCGCTAGACTTGGCAGCTGGCAGGGGGACAATGGTGACGCAGAAGAGCAGGTGCTGTGAGGTGGTGAGGGTGGACACTAATTGCAGTAGGTAGGAGAGTGACTGGCAGTAAGGAACAAGAGGACACAAACAAAGTTTGGGAAAGGGAATACCTTGTGCACAGAATTTGAAATCTAATATCCTAAAGACCTGGTCAAACCCTAAGTCTACCTCCTCTTAATGGCTGTATTATATAGTATCTTCATGGAACCCATTTTCCTGTTCATAACATGTTAATAATGTCGATGTTATAGAGCCATTTACACAAGTTAAATATGATACTACATGTGAAAGAACTTTGTTAACTGCTCTTCCAACCTTCTCTGTTAACAACCATCAGAGCGGCAGAAAATCCTAAGCAGTTCTAGAAGCAGGTATCCTACCCATGTCTTTGCACTCTGACAAAACATCCCCTACTTCAGCTAATGGAGTGCTCACCCTGTCAAAGCAGAAGACTTTAGAGGGAAAAAGAATCAGATGTAATATCTTAAATAGACCAATGCTCTTACTTTACAGATGAGGATTCAGAGGTCTAAGAGGGGTGGAGGTTAAATGATTTGTTCAAAGTCATACAGCTTATTAATGGCAGACCCAGGCATAAAATTCAACCAGACTGCTGACTCACTCTATCCTGCCCCCTGCATTTGAACATACTTTCTTTCCTAATTCTCCGCCATTTGAATTTTCGTCTTTCTCTTTTATAGCAGAGAGAGAAGTAGATGATTGAAGATTTGCTGACTGGGGTAAAGGAAGTGGTGTTTAATTTGAACAAGATCAGAGGTTCAGATGTAAGCTCCTTGAAGACATTTTTGAACTCCGTTTCAGGCCTCTTTTCTAGTCTCTGGGCAGATACCAACTTAGTCTAGAACCCCTGGTGTAGCAGAGGGATTGGCCAGCAGCAGGGTAACCAATGCTGCTTGCTACATACTTCTCTCAATTATCCCTGTTCATAATGGAAGAGTTCTCCAAAATGTCAATATTAGAAGACTATTGTTTGAGATAGGCCTTGAGCAGTTCATGGGACACTCTTTGGAAAACAACTGTTACAGACGTTTCTATCTATGACAAGGATAGAGATGCTGCTTCTACAATGCACTTAAATATTTACATCTCCATCTCCCTTTCTAAGCTGCCCAAGCAGGACAAGTCTTTTAATCCCTCTGACCCAGTAGACTGACTGGCACATCACATATAACAGGGAGCCTATATATGGTTGTTGAATGAATGAAATCATTTTTATCCATAACTCTATCAATTTATTCCTTAACAGAAAAAAAATCTCCATTAAATCAACTTCCAAGTATTTTTCTTCCCTGTCCTAGACCCTCAATTGCCATCCTTTCTGCCTAGATTTCCACCAAGCCCATTGGGTCCTCTATTTTGCCCTTATAAATTTTCATGATCTGTAACACTCTAATGAGATGACTCATTAAAGGAACTGTTTACAATATTCTTAGTTTTGTATACTAATAATGTAATAAATCATCTAAAGTAACACAGATGGGGTGCCTGGGTGGCTCAGTCGGTTGAGCGTCCAACTTTGGCTCAGGTCATGATCTCATGGTTCGTGGGTTCGAGCCCCACGTCGTGCTCTGTGCTGACAGATACCTCAGAGCCTGGAGTCTGTCTTTGGATTCTGTGTCTCCCTCTCTTTCCAACTCTCCCCTGCTCACGCTGTCTCTCTCTCTCTCTCTCTCCCTCAAAGATAAATAAAACATTAAAAATTTAAAAAAATAAAGTAACAGATATATTTGGAGAGATGATCTAGTCAAAGTTACAAAACTTTGTTGGTAGATTTTAATAAGCAAAAGAATATTTTTCTCTCAAGTATCTCTGTACTCTCCAGAGTTCATCCATTTTGCATTCCCATTTATTAAAAGGTGTGGGGGGGGGTGATTTGCTGTTTTCCAAGATGTCACCTTGTTCTTCTTTGTTTCACACATTTTAAGAAACTTTCATTTGAGTTTTTCTTATCATTATGTGTATTTCTCTGTTATATTTGAACTGAAAGCCCTTTGGGACAAGGATTGTCCTCTATGTATGAATGGAGTGATGTTTATTTTTAACACTCAGTACTTTTGAAACTTTTTTTTTTTTTTTTCCCAGAAAGGCTGCAATGGTCATAGGATAATACTCCTCAACAAGTTAGATCATGACAGGAGAAATTGCATAGTCTCATAGGTTGTAAATATGAAAAAAATGCAATAAAAAGCAGAGGTTAGATATGAGTTTAGGTTTGAGTCATTTACTGAAGAGGGACAGGGTGATAAAAAGGGGTTATGTTATTGGGAAATAACTCTGTTGAGAGGTAGAGGCACTGGGAAGAAAATGAAATTCAATAACCATTTAAGTACCGAGTCAAGGGTGGGAAGGATTCAGTGATGGGGAAGGCATGACTCCCAGGTTCCTGCAGTGAAGGAAACACAGATGTACACACAACCGAAAGGCAAAGCAGACCAGGAGGCAATAAAGTTTCAGACAAAGGGCATTCTAGGAAAATTTTTAGAAAAATACTATTTTACTCATTAAGGGTGAAAATTATCCAGAGAACCCAACATTCTAATGTATGAAGCTGTTTTTATTGGCTCCTGGAAGGTATGAGGGCTATCATTTCCCCAAATTCAGAAGCACACTTCATTTTGTTATCTACCTATCTATCTAGATATATATATATCTACAGATATCGATATCTATATAAAAAACTAACATATCTATCTATAGATAGATATGTTAGTTTTTTATTTTACTGCTTTACTAAATTTAGGGACATATAGAATTATGCTTAAGATTTTAGGTTACTATTTAAGTACTGTGAATGTGCTTTCTTAAGATACACATTTTAAGTGAATCTCTATCACTTTTTGAAATATGCCTTGCACTAATGAATCTTGTAAAATCAAAGATTCACAGCTAAAAGGAATCCTCATACAGCAGATGGCCAACTTAAAGACTTCTTAACATAGTCAATAAGTCAAATATAGCTGGACTAACAGATTTCTAAAGTTATAATGGTATTAGAAAGATTCACTTTAGATTTTTTAATTTGTAAGATAGCACAATATAAATTTAATAGCTCTTGATTTTCTTGTTATGTAATAACCAGTGCCCACTGATGGTAATGTGGAACATTTCCTGCTAGTTATTCATTGATTTTAAAAAAAAAAAAAGGGCACTTTTTCCAGAGACTGGGCAGGAGATAAGATGTCAAGAAGTAATAAGTAGCAAAATGAAAGAGGAGAATGCAAAGGAACCAAAAAGAGAAAACATTAAAGTGATGTTATTTTTTTCCCTGTGTATGCAGATGGACAGGAAAATTATAGCAGTAATTGTAGACTTCTTTTCTCCAAAGACAGACTGGCCTTGGGGAATTAGATAGAGTATAAGAGAAAATGTCCAATGAAACTGCATTCTCATCCAGGCCCCATCTGACTAGCTGGATGTGGCTTCGGCCAAGGTCATTTACCCTTTCTGTGCCTTAGTTTCCTTAAATGTAGAAAGAGATGGTTTGCTTCTTTGAGCTACTGGAAAGATAAATAAGATAATGCTTCAGAGGCACCCAAAACTGGTCAGAAAATGTGTTAGAGGAATATCAAGTAGTACTATTATTATTGAACTGTGTATTCTGTTGGAATGAGTCATCTTGCTGCAAAGATGCATAAGCAATTTCAAGTGTGGCAGAGGACCAGAGACAATGAGAAGAGGCAAGTACTCCCAGGTGGTGGTAGGGGGATCTCAGTTGCAGCGAAATCTGCCCTTCATTTGTTCAAAGAACAAAAAGGGGGTGGGCTACAGAGGAAACAAGGCTTAAAATAAGTACACCAATGTGGTTATACAGATAAAACTAATTAAATACTAGAGCCAGTTTGAATCCAGGCTTTGTCATTTACTACTGTGACCTTGGGAAAGTTATTGTTTCTCTAAACTTAATTTTTCGTGTCTGTAAAATGGGAATTATATAGTACCCATAGAGTTGTTGGGATTTAAAAATGTACACAGTCGCAAGGACTCTATAAAGTTGGCTATGATTGTAATCTATGGGAGAATAGGGGAAAGTAGAAATCCAGACTGATAATAAGCGAATCTTTTTTTTTAAATAGGGATAAAGTCAAGGTTTCATTTTATAAAACATTGTATGATTTAAAGGGCCTAGGAAGAAGCAAACTTGTTTTGTCAAGTCAGAATCTACACATATTTCACGGGCCCACGGTAACTAGTCAAACCTTTGATATCTGGCACACAAAACACAAACAGGAAAAGCCTTCCGTGTACTTTAATAAAATAGCTTTCTATTTTAAATAGATATATATATATTTTGAAAAATCTCTGATATCCAATAGCTCTAATAAAACAAAGCTCAGCCAGTGTTCCTGTCGTTTTAAAGAGAGAGCAATCTAGGGCGCAGGGATTACGCTCCCTTTGACTCGCGCTCTAGGCTGGGAAGCCTTCGGGCAAAGCCCTGGGGGCAGGAGGCGTTGTTGTGGGTTTTTTTTCTCTTTCTTTCTTTCTTTCTTTTTTTTTTTTTTAATAGATCCCGGAACCTTCGCTCCGGCGGGGAGGGGAGAGCGCGGGAGGGGCGCGAGGGAGGGGTCTGGCCACGGGGCGCGGCGCCACTCGCCCATCCCCCGAGCGCGCGGCGGGGCGGCCGACCAGCGGCCGCGGAGGATGCGGAGGGGCGGCAACGCGGGCCCGACCCAGCCGGGGCGGCGGGGCGGGCGCCGCCCGAGGGGGTAGGGCGCGCGCGGGGGCGCGCCGGGCCGGGGAGGCGCGCTCCGGCCGCGCTCGCTCCGCGCTCCCTTCGCTCTCTCGCTCCCTCCTCCCTCGGCAGCCGCGGCGGCGGCAGCAGAAGGCGGCGGCGGCGGCTGGGGATCAGACATGGCGGCGGATCTGAACCTGGAGTGGATCTGCTCCCTGCCCCGGTCCTGGACTTACGGGATCACCAGGGGCGGCCGAGTCTTCTTCATCAAGTAATGAGCAGGGGACGGCGCAGGGGCCCGGAGGGTGCGGGAGGCTGGCGGGAGGGGAAGAGGGAGCCGGGTCTGTGCCGCTTCAGACCCTTCGGCTCCTCCGGCGCCCCCACTCACGCTCGGTTTCTGCCCCTTCTCTCATCCCTGCAGCGAGGAGGCGAAGAGCACCACCTGGCTGCACCCCGTCACCGGCGAGGCCGTGGTCACCGGACACCGGCGGCAGAGCACAGGTAACGCTAAGCCCGGCCGGGCCCGAGCGGAGTTGGGCTCCGCCGGGAGGAGGCGGCAGAGCCCCGGCCGCCCGCCTTCCCGCAACCTGCCCCCAGCCGCTGTCCCCGGGAGGCGGCGAGGTGGGGCGGAGGCCAGCGGTGGGGCGGCCGCAGGTAGACGGGCCGACTGGGGCCCCGCCGCGTGAGTTCCCTTGAGCCTCTGGACTCTTCTCTCTCAGCCTTTCATCGCCACTTGGAGATGGGGCCCTCTCGCCCATCCCAACCTGGACACCCCCCGCCCCGGGAGGCCGAGTCCCCTATCCCAGGAATCTGGGATCCTGAGTTTTTCCTGCCGCAGCCACTCCTGAATCCTCCCACCACCACCCCAGTCCCCAGATCTCAGCCCCTTTCAACCTTTAGGAAGTCCTTCCCCACTCCCCTCCCTGCAGCCCGGGACCCTGGCACTCGTCCGCCGGGATAATGGTATCCACATCCTTTCCCAGCTCGTCGGACAGCTGCCTCCAGTCGTGCGGCTTCCTCCTCCTCCTAGGTGGGACTTGTGGGTAGGTGACTGATTGAGGAGGAGGAGAGGAGTTTGGGGGTGCTGCGATCCTCTGTGTGACAGTGAATGGCTCAGGAAACGCTTGGCGCGTTTCCTCCTGCCACCAGAGCAGCAGCCGGAGCTGGAGGAGGCATTTCCAGCTGCAGTTGCTGGCCGGCGAGATTCAAAGTCCCCGGCAGCAGCACCGAGGTTGCACAGACCACCAGGAGGCGGTGGGCGTGCTAGGGGCTGTCCCGCGGGTGGGCATTTGTGCCCTAATTGGAGAGGGTAGTCTTGGATGGGGATCTCTCCGGTGCCTTTGCTGGCTTGTTTGAATGCTAAATATGAGTTGAGCTGGAGGAAGGTTGATTGTAGCTTCAGTGCTGGTCTGGCTTTCTTTTGTCATTCTTTGTTTACATTCGTGAAACTTGTTTGTCTTTGAAATGTAACATGTGTTCTCTTACTGGCCTCCCTCTGTTTCTGGTAATTGGAAAGGCTTGAGAATTGTTTGGGTCGAAGGTGAGGCTTCAGTAGTCCTTTAGAGCTGCCCTCTGGGATACTTTCTCTCCAACTCTGAGCTTCTGAGAGTCCCTTAGAGTTGCCAGGATATTGAACAAGCCTGCCTTTTCTGTTAAATTCTGGAGTTAAGTGACTAATACCCAAATTTGCAAAAAGGTGGAGGAGGAAAGGGAAAGCTGGTGTAGCAAGCATGATGAGGTTACATTTTTAAGCCATTTCTGACTAATACACGGTCATATTTCTTAACTCCCCGCTGCAGTCTTTGACTTCAGTATATCTTTCAGTGTTTTGCATACATACTATCATAATAATATATATAATATATAATATATTATATAAATTTATTTCACAGAAGACAATATGGTCTAATTATTTAGCCTAATCATCTTGTGGAATTATTTCATGCTTATTTTGGTTATGTGTAATATGAATTTGTATCCTAATTACCTGCACAGATTTGATAACATTTACACTACAGAAAAATTTTATTCTTTTATGACTTCACGTTAATTTCTAAGACACCATCATGATTTCTTTTCTGGTTTGGTTTACTTTGCTTTGTGTGGTTTTGTACACACGTCATTGGTTTTTATTTCAGAGAGATTATGGTTAAATCCAAGCCACTTGTCATTTGTAATGTGTGGCACATAAATTACCATCATTCACCTGAATTGTTCCCAGGTTTATTATTTGAAACTTAGCATCTCTTTAATGTCAGATCTGTAGAAACACACATGTATTAAGTGTGTGATATAAGAGTTTAGTACTTAGGAAGTTCTTTCTCATCAGTGACACTTTCTGGATGGATTTAGTTATGTAGCTGAAAGGTACCGTCTTAAATAGACATAGTGAGAAGAAGCAGGTGTTGCCCTTTATGCAGAGGTTTTTTTTTTTTTTTTGGCCAACCATCATGGGTATTTTACATGGGATTAGAAGGTTTTCCTTGCTTTTTTTGGATGCCAAAGAGTAGTTCCTTTTCACTTTGATCATTAAAGTGTATAATCATGTAAGATAATCTCTAATATTGTTCATACTTTCCTGGTGGCTTTAAATTTAAATTGCCATTTTGCCAAAAATGATCCTATGTTCACTACGGGTGTTGTTACCTGTCCAGGATTTTTTTAAAACTCTTAATAAATGAAAATAGCTGATCATGAAAATGAATAATTAGAATAGATTGAGACTTTGCTATCCCATTGAAGTAATACTAATTGTGAAATGTATGTTTTTTAGATTTGCCTACTGGCTGGGAAGAAGCATATACTTTTGAAGGTGCAAGATACTATATAAAGTGAGTTTTTTAATTGTGATTTTTTTCCCTTAGTAATTTAAATGCCATAATTTTCAATTGAATAGTTATATCTCTGGATATGATCATGATTTTTTAAAGTCTATCATATAATATTGACTTCATCCTTTATAGTGTTGTAATTTTGAGAGAAAAGATAACATTCAGTTTTCTTATGTTATTTGCCTAAACATTCATTCATTTGGAAATCAGATCATTTATGGGCCCAAGTACATTTTTGGTGCTTCTGTATAAATTCCTGGATGATAGAACATTATAATATTTTGTCTTCAGCATGTTGCTTTTTTTTTTCTTTTAAAGTGAATTCTGTTCATGTGTATTTTGACCAGAGCTGTTAATAAGAAGCAAAAGTGATGTGAGGCTAGGTCACAGTTGGATGAGCAATGACAGCTGAAAGGAAAAACAAATAAATACTGATTATTTCACAAGGTCTGTTGGAGCATTGTAATTTGCCTCAGTTTATTTAAATATGTCAGGTTTTTAAAATACATATGTTTTATGGTTGTTTGTGATTCAGTAAAAGGCTTTTACTAGAACTTACAAAGGAGAGATAACCAGTCAGTCCTAACTTTTAATTCTGTAGAACATTGAGCTAATTTCTGTTTAGTGTTCAGGTGGTAGTACTTGGGGACAAATACAGTGCTTGAGGTCAACAGTATGTAGGAAGGTTTTTTACTCCCCAAGGGGAAAATAAAGGTGGTTTTATCTTCATTTTAAATTAGAAACTGTTTACTTAAGAGCTTGTTTTTTGTTGTTTTAAATTTTTTAGTTTAATTTTAAGGAACTGAGGCTGGAAGGAGAATGCTTAAAATACAAGAATTGGTTGAGATGTCAAGAGTTTATTAATCATAATAGATACCTAGCTAAAGTCACCTTTATTTCATTGGGCCCAGTAAGGTATTTTACTAATGATATTTAAAAAAAAAAGATTTTTTAAATGTTTATTTATTTTTGAGAGAGACAGAGCGTGAATGAGGGAGGGGCAGAGAGGGAGATGCAGAATCTGAAGCAGGCTCCAAGCTCTGAGCTGTCAGCACAGAGCCTGACAGAGGGCTCTAACTCGCAAACCGTGAGATCATGACCTGAGTCTAAGTCTGACACTTAACCAATTAAACCACCCAGATGCCCCTACTAAGCGATATTTTTAAGATCACACTATATTTCTGTTAAATTATAATTAACTTGTATGGTTTTAAAATTTTTCAGAATGATATTTATGTAAAATGTCAAGGAATATTTATAGGTATTAGGAATGCTTGCATTTGAATATAGAAATAGAGAAAGCAGAAGTAAGTTATAGGAATGGAGGATTTCATGGTGTGGTTCTTTTCTGGATTTTTTTTTTTATCACGTCTTTTATTTGGAGATTGTGCTATACATTATTAGGTGGTCTATAAAATAAAGGCATAAGTGCGGAGCCACCAAGTATTTTTCTAGTGACTATATTCATCCTGAATTAAAGTGAGTTTGTATTGCTATGAAAAGGATGCTTCTTTTTTTGGAGGTAGTATTGATATTTCTGAAGAAAGTTTTTTTTTTATGGGGTTCATTTATTTTTATCCAATATATTTTTACTGTACATTAAGTCTAGCTGATCTTACAAGAATAGGAGTAGCAGTGTAATTCTCAATAATATTTTAATTTCTGTGAATATGTACATTCTTAGATGAACATTTATTCAACAGCACAAACTGTAATTCTGTGTGGGCTGAATATGTTTTAATCCAGAACTGAGCTGTTAGAATGATTTTTTTTTTGTTCTACTAGCCATTTTGATTAGATTTTCTTTTATGTTGACTTAAACAAATTAGAATCTTATTTGAGTGTCATGCCCAAATAAGTTTCTCAGGAAAATGAGGGCAATATTAAGAAAGCTGTAATAATTTTACTTTAATTCTGAAGACATTTTTAAACTAGTGGGTTTTAATCGTGTGGTATTAACAGGCCGCCAATAATTGTGTTAGAAAGTAGTGATAAATTTATACTATGAAAATAATTTGTTCTAAAGTTGAGCATGTTATAGAAATATATCACTCATTGAACTTCTTTGAAATAAAATGATCATTGAGAAATACATGATTTGCTGAATGTTAGGTGCTACTACTTTCCCTTTCTAGATGTATCAGACTAATTTAAGATAGTTAAATCACTAATGTAGGCCGTAATTTCCTGGAAACTTTGCTTACTTGTCTTGTTATGAGCAGTTAGGGATACTTTATCATTTTCACATGATGGGGCATTACTTTTATCATAAATTTTGCAGTTCACCAAGTGCTTTCACATATATTGTCATGTCTAAATCTCATTTTAATCATGGAACTAGTCAGAAGAATTACTGTTTCCATTGTCACACCACATAATAAAACAACAGAAACATGCCTTTGGAACTTATAGTCTGCAGAGCCAGCAAGATGAGAAACAGCAGGAATGTGAACTATATTTAGAATGTTCAGAGAAGAAGGGATAGGACTCTGAAGTAGCAAAGTGTGATTAATGTTGGTGGATATATTTCTCGTTGTTTCTTAGATGAAGAAAGGAGGTTATTGATCAAATTATAAGAAAGGATGTGATATAGTGAACAGGGTGGTTTTTGTTCTCATGGGAAGCGGGAAGATAGGTCAATGAAAGACAAGTTGACCCTCTTGTTATTCCCAATCAAGTGCTCCTGGAGGCTCCCTTAGCAAGAAGAAAGACCTAAAGTACTTGAGTTGTTTCTACTTTTGTTCCAAGTAGGGTACATTCGACTCTCAGATTATTTCTCTTCTGAACAAATGTTAGTGGTTGTTCAAAATGGCATATTTCCAAAAATAATGTATTTCTGAATAATACTTTGGTAGTGACCATTGCATCTCTAGGGATGGTAAGGGGAAAGAGGACTGGAGTGGGGGTAAGTTGTAAGAGCTAGGCTGTGTCTGGACCTTCTTGAAGACTCCCGAGTTTAGTCTTCATGCCTTTAAATTAGGCGAGCTAGAAATTGCAACTTCTAAATTCCATCCCATTTTTAAAAGTTCTTTGGATTTTATAATACTTTGGGAATTTGCAGTTGTCTACAAAATGATGAACTCAAAGGGCCAAGAAGAGATGATGTGGGAAAAATGGAAAGCTACTTAGCTTTCCTATCATGCCAACTATTTTAGATTCTCCCTTAAACTTTGTGCAGATAACTACAGATGAGTGTGAAGTGTGTAGTGCCAGAGTGGTGTGTGCTTTCTTTCTGTTGCTGCGTTTTGTGCTTTGTGTACATATCTTCCCTGGAGAGCTGCATGGAAACAGTTAATGGTGCTAGTGTCAACAAAGGACCTGATCAACATTAAGGGTTGTCTAGATTTGAATTAGGTCATCAGTTTACTTTATATAATTTTTGAAATTGGTTCTTTAATAAAAGTTTACAGTTAGATAACAGAATATATAATAAAGAGAATGTATTTTACTTTAAATCCATTTGGCCAAAAACTGTTAGTGCTTGAAAATTATCATAAAGATAATTTTTTTCTGAGAAAAGTGTTTTTTCTGTATACCTTAAGCTAGGCAGCTTCGAAATTATCATGTGTGTATAATAAATACATATATACAGTGTTTCAATTTGATTATTGTTTCCATATTGCTTTTTAACACTTAATTCATTTTATTTATCTTTAGGAAGTATGCAGAAAGCTATCAGTGAATTTTGTAATTTATGAAGTGCTGCTTTAGATATCCAAATAACTTAGTTGATGAAGTACAAAAAATAATCTTATATATTTGAAAGTTATAAAGCTTTCTGCTTACTCCTTGAAAATATTGCTTAATGATTCTGTAATGACAGGTCATGGCAGCTTAAAATGGATGTGTCATTGACTATTCCTTTGTGCTTCAAAGCTTTAAGATGGTTAACTTCCAGTGCCAAATAAATCTTAAAACAATGCTCTCTGAATAGTGAAAAACTTTGTTCTGATTATTTTAAAGGTCATTGTCTTATGTGGTAGAATTGGGGATCATAAAAAGTCTGTGCAGGGTAATAAAGTAGTATGTAAATTTTGTGAGGTTGTATTTTCATATTGCTTTTTTTTCTTGACTTAAAATTTTAAGTTTTAAAAATTGAACTATTTCTTAGATATGCAAATAGAACAGTGTTTGATTTTTGCCTAATGAAGTTTCATTTCAGTATCTGCAATGGCTGGATCTAATGTGTGCTTAGAATTTCAAACTAACCTGCAATGAAGGGAATTCTAGTTTTACATAGCCATTTAAGGTTGCGAGTGAGAGGGAGAAATGGTGTTTCTTCATAGATTATCACAGTTCAATCTATGAGCAAAGGTAGGGAATGTAACATAACTGCCACCAAGAATCTTAGAATATATTACTATGTTTTTGATATTTAAAATTGTTGGGTACATTAATACTATAATATGATTGGATATAGCAATATAATGCTTCAGAACAGTTTATGGGCATTATATTTTTTATATTCATAACAGAGTTTTGTACTATAATATGTGATTCTTATGTGTGTGAAGCAGTTTATGCCAATCCATTAGGTACAACACAACTATGAACTATGGTTTCAACCTCCAAGGAGTCTGTAATATAGGGAAAAAAAAGCAGTGGATTGAAAGAGGGAGATGGTGGGAAAACATGAACTTATTTAGTGCTAAGTCCTTCAGCGTACTGTTAGATGAATTTAATCTCCACAGTGGCCTTTTACTATTCTCTTTCCTTTTTTTTTTTTTTCCCCCACATGATGAAACTGAAGCTTAAAGAGGTTAAAGGCATATTGTAGGTCACGTAGCCTCACTACTAGTCACTAGCATTCAAATTAAGATCTCTGGGCTAAAGCCCCTCTATACCTAAAAATACTGAACAGTATAATAAACAGGCCCTATAATATGTATTTCTACATAAGTGGGTTGCTTGGGGCTAGAAGTATCATTTCTTGAAAACAAGTATAGTAGTTAGGTTAGTAGGCCAACCTACAAATAAAAGTTTGTTCAACCCCCTGAAAACCTGTGACTGGTATTATATTAACAGGGTCTTGCAATTTGGTCATTCATTTACATTCACTCAGGAGCACTTAGTAAATGCTGGGCACTGTTGCTGGTGTTCTGTAACACAGAATATAGGCTCCCTTCCTGGAGCCTATACTCTAGCAGTAGAACAGACACTGAAACAAAAGATGGAATAAACCTGTAATTAAAAAATAATATCTTCTGGGATACCTGGGTGCTCAGTTGGTTGAACTTCTGACTTTTGATTTCAACTCAAGTCGTGATCTCACAGTCATGGTATCGAGCTCTGCATTGGGCCCTGTGCTGACAGCATAAAGCCTGCTTGGGCCTGCCTCCCCCCCACTCTGTCCTCCCCCACTTGTGTGAGTGCTCCCTCTCTCTCAAAATAAACATTTTTAAAAAATTAAAATAGTATCATCTTAAAGGAAAAGTAGAGTGTTCTGTTTCCACGATTAGGAAAGTTTCAATGATGAAATGCATTTAGAGTTTCAAGATTGGGACACCAGACTTCCAGTCTTAGTGAATTTTATCGTGGAATCCCATTCTCCTTTTTAGCCCCAGGACCACTGCCAGAACCAGGCCTGCTCAGCTTGTCTTTTTAGTTTCTGTGGGTAGTTAATGCTTAGCATCCAGTCAGTCTCTAAAAGTGGTGTCAGTGTTGATGATGTTGGCTTCCAGTCTTTGAAGGAGTTAATTACGACAGATTAAGAGGCTTCCTCACAACTCAGATAGTTGCATTTTGAGAACCTTTTTGGGTTCCCTTAATGTGGATAGATTTCTTTGTTTTTTCTTATTCTCAAAGGTCTGGTGTATCTTTAGGAAGGGGAAAGAGATGGAGAGTAGAAACATATAAAGTTAGTTAGAAGAGTGAGAATTGGAGGCCCTGGAGACTGACCAGATGTGTACATCCCTGTATAGCCACCTTTATCTGTCCATGATAGATAAAGTGTTTCTTAGCATTTGTTGATAAATGCACCTCTCCTGTGACTTTTTAATTTTTCTATAATAGTAATCTATAAATTGGGTCAAATGTGAAAAGTTACATACAGACCTGAGGGTATGGATGGAATTCAGATGGGTTGATATAAATGACTGGTAGGGTAAATTCATGGGGGTGGGAACCGTGTATAATGTGTGTGATGTCTAGTGGTAACTACCATGCTGCTAAGTGATGTTAATTAACATAGAAAATGCTAGGATACTATTTGGAGCTATATTGTTTCTGGTCTTCGAATGGCAGGCTGAGGTTTTTATTTTCTAGCTTGCCATGGGAGATGTTTTTTGGTATAGCATTAATAGTGTGAAGTGAAGGTTTTAAGGGAGATTTAATATAGGCAGATGGATTAGACAGGGGCAAACCTGGAATTAGGAAGACCAAGTTTTGGATCTGTTGCTATAATTGTGAGTTAGTTGCTTGAACCAAGTTAGTAGTAGCAGGAATGGAAAGAAAGAAGGCCATCGGTCAAAGATATTAAAGAGGAGTTGACAGGCTCTAGGACTCTTGCTGAGCTAGGAGGTTGACAGAGAAAGAGGTCAGAAGCTACTCAAAGCCTTTGTGTCTGAGTGGCTACAAGAATGATTGGTACCCCTGACCAGAATAAGAGAGTAGGTGGTGGGGGGAAGCTCTTGGTGGAAGTGTTAGTCATGGTTTGGTCTTTGAGTTGCTTGATAGAACATAGCATTTTAGGTGGCTAAAATTGGCCTTTCCAAAGAATTTCCAACATTATCTTCTATTTCTCCTTCACAAACAAGAAACACAACCCTCTCTCCCCCAAAAATCCTATTCCAGCTACCTAGTAGACTGTATATGTGTATAAATCCAAGCCGGGAATGTCTTAGTCATCCATCCAGTTATTTATTCAACAAATACTTACTGGGTATTTACTGTGTGCCAAATGCTACAGGCTTTGTGAAGGACAGACATGGACCTTGCTTGTAAGGAGCATACAGTTGTTTTGTGGGAGAGGCCATAATAAAATAATCACAAATATGTACTTGTAGATGGTGATACATTCTGTGAAGCGTACATCATGCTTTGACCAGATATATGGAGCGGACTTGGTCCAATATGAGGGTTACTAGAAGAGGAGTTTCTCACAAGTAAGAGAAATAAGCCTGCGTCCGAAAGTTCAGCAGTGAAATTCCCAGAGTGGATCAGAACAAAGCAGCACAAAATCATCTGAAACATGAAGAATAAATAGCATCTTGAGCTTGAGACTGGACCATAACATGAAAGTTTTGCTGTATCTGAAGACTTGGGGTGGATTGGTGTGGTACAGAATTTGAGTAAAAGGAGGAAAACTGTGGGAGGAAGTTACCCTCCATGATATAATAGAGAGCAAGCCTTCACCAACGGGTTTTGATTATTATTTTAGTCCCGGTGATAGGGTCTTCCAATCACTTGTTCATAGATACATTCTTTCTTGCAATTCTCTTTACATTTTGAACTCCTAAATGTGCCTTAGTGATCACTAAACAAAATAGACCAGAAAACTATCCTTCTGGGGAGCAGGATGGGGGTCGGAGGGCAGAATGCCAGACAAAGTAAGCATGAGTAAATAAATCAATTTTAGACTATGTAATAATATGCAAATGCTGTAAGACAAAAAATATGGCAGGTGCTGGTCATCAGGAGAGGAATGATGAATGAGTGTGGGAAGAAGGGAGCTGAAATCAGAGAAGTAACAAGTTGGACTGCTTGGGGCCTCATTGGTTGGTGTAATTGGCTGTTACTTAGGGAAATAGAGAACCACTGCAGGCTGAGTAGAGAAGGCACATGATCCGGCTTTACCCTTTGAAAGATTCACTCTGCTGCGTGAGGAGATTTGGGAGAGCTAACAGAGCCCTTCCAGAGTAAGTTCTCTTCCCCATCAGATTTTCTCCTTTTATTTTTCCTTCTTAGCATTTAACAAGATTATGCTTAAATATTGAATTGTATAATTACTGTGTTTCTTTTAAGCTGCCTGATTATCAGTTACCGTTAATTTAATAGCAGTTTTCTGGGGAAAAGGGAGCACCATGACCATATTAAATAAACCTCTCCGTCCTTACTTCAGAAAAAACATATTTAAAAAGTACATGTTAGAATCAAGGCAACGCTTGTTTAATGCCTCCTTGTTCACTTTGTATATGTATGATAGGTAAGATTCATGAAAAGCAGTCTTGTTCATTGCTGTATTTTTAGTCTGTCAACCTAAGCTTTTCTCATAGTAGGTCTTCAGTAAATACCTGTTGACTGAATGAATTTTGAGAACAGCCAACTTAATTCCATGCTTATTCAGAAACCTCAAAATTTGCCTCCTTGTGAAATTTAAATATTCTCTCCATGTGACATTAATCTATCCAGTATGAATTAGTAAATCATCTGTTTCTCAAGTTTGGTGTATGTGATTCTTTGTGAGGCAGAAAAGATCTGCTTCGAGGCCTGATTGTAGGACCTGATCCATGACTACGCCAAGAGAATGCAGGAACCCGAGAGGCCTCTCTCGGGAGACAGCTGAAATCCAGACCTTACAACTGCCCATGACATTTCCATTTAGAAACTTGCACATCAGACTGCTGTGGCTTCTAGAGCACAAGGGAGAACTTGAAGTCTGCTATTGTGAATAGCATGGGTAAAGCAGACGTAGACCAATCTTTAAGACACTGAAATCAGTGGGTCCTATAGAAACCTGAGAGAAATAGACAGTAGTGCTCATGAGGTACAGATTATAGAAGTTTTAGAGCCAGTTGGGGAACTGTGGTCACTTGGGAGTAGCCTCTGAGCTATTTGGGAATTATTCTCTGAAGTGGTCAGCAACTTCAGAAGCACTCAACTCTTTGAAGTCATAATAATCTTTATGTTTTCCGCATCTGGCACATAATAGGCAATTAGCTGTTTGAAATGAAGACCTATTACAGATCTTAAAAAAAGAAAGTTTTTACCCAAATCTGAACATCCCAGGGCTTTTTTCTGCTTCTTACTTGTCATCCAGTCAGAATTCTTATTGTGGCAAATGTCAGTGACCCAAAGCCAATGGTATAAGCCAAAACAAAACTATTTTTCCACATTAATTCCAGGAGTGATACAAATGAATTCTTCAAGGCTCTTACCTTTTTTCACTTTAGACAGCTTCTTTCCATTTAATCGGAAGTCCAAAAGGTAAGGCTTCTTTTCCATACTCAGAAAAATCTTGGACAGAACTTTGACCACCTTGAATCACAGCAAAGACTGACCCTCTGGTCTTCAGCAATTTTCTCTCCTTGGCTGCAGCCAAAATTACTATTGGCAAGCCTTCCAGAAACCATGTGATTGGAGAGAAAGATCCAGTTCACCATAGGAAACAAGGGTGTGAAAGACTACAAGATCAGAGATCTGCTGCTTCTCCCTTATAATATAGTACAGAGTGCTCAGGGCTGGGGAGATGGTGAACCTGAACATCTGCAGAATTCCAAGAAGTGATAGTATCACTGATCTTCAAGGAGGCTTTGTACAGTACCTTGCAGAGTGAGTAGTTGAGAAGGTAAGGAGGATGGGTCAGGCCTAGACCTGGGAGAATGGAGTGGAAGTGTTGAATTCTAAGGAAGAAACTAGAAATCAGTCTTAAACTGGCTGTCTTGAGCAAAGGAGATGGAGGAAATCAACTTTGATTTAGTACAAGTAGCAGTAGACCCCCAGTGTGATCAAAACTCCACCCTGCTCTGGTAGGCCAGTGATGTCCTCTGGTTCTGAAGTTACTGGCCACTTCTGACACTAATTGCCAAATATTGTCAGTGCTTGAGTAATGCTACCAAAACTTGCTTGCTGCATACCTCCTGTTTCTTATCATTTCCAAAAGAGATTCTTTACACATTATTTTTTTTAGATAGGCATGGTCTTAAAAAAAGAATTTGCCTCTAAGATGAAAAATAGTTTTAGTCTTCACACTGAGTTCATTCCAGCAGCTTTTGCTAAATTTGGTTGAAGGTGCATATAGTATCCATTTTATTAAATATTTATAAAGCTGTTCAAACTAAAATTTAAAACACAGTGAAGTAGAACAGTATAGCAGAGTCTTGAAATGAATTCCTTACCCAGCTTCATAGTACAAAACAGTGATAGAGGGAAAGTAACATGTTAAATTTAGTCAGTTTTTTCATCTGTTGAAAATTAATCTTTTGTATTACATTTATTTTTCTTAATTTTTTAATGTTTATTTGTATTAGAGAGCGTGAGTGGGAGAGGGGCAGAAAAAGACTGAGAATCTGAAGCAGGCTCCAGGCTCTGAGCCATCAGCACAGAGGCCAATGTTGGGCTCGAACCCACAACCTGTGCGATCATGACTGAAGCTGATGTTGGATGCTCAACCGACTGAGCCACCCAGGCACCCCTGTACTACATTTAATTTGAAAAATTTATTCTATCCCAGAATATAGATGCATCGTAATAATGATGCCATTTAAAATAATTCACTAGGGGTGTGTGGGTGGCTCAGTTGGTTGGGCATCCAAATCTGATTTCGGCTCTGGTCATGATCTCACAGTAAGGAGATGAAGCCGTCTGCGCTGGGTGTGGAGCCAACTTAAGATTCTTTCCCTCTCTCCTCTCCCTTGCTCACATGCATGCACTCTCTCAAAAAATAACATAAAAATAAAATAATTCACTAAAGAATTATCAGAGAATGATTCCAAGTCAAGTAAGAATGTGTTTTTAATGTGTGTGCTTTTCTCTCAACCTGTTTTTTTTTATTTTTATTTATTTTTATTTTTTTATTTATTTATTTTTATTCTTTTTTTTTTTTTTTTT